>PVKB01000733.1:297600-610122 GCA_004027205.1 Ctenodactylus gundi | reverse complement strand
TGAGGTACCACTTAAGGATTTTATATGCATCATTTCATTTATTTTTTACAGTAATCCCATGAAGTAATAAAACTGTTACTCTCACTTTAAAACTGGCAGAATTGGTTGCTGTGGGTTTAATAACAGGACTGGAATTCAAACCCAAAGAATCTGACTCTAAAAAGCCACATACCTAATTCCTATTGTATATGGGTCTTCCTTTGAATGATAAAAGGCTGTGTTTGAACTAAATCATTGAGTTGAGCCATCTTGAGAATGTCTTAGTGAAAGCTGAATGGAACTCAAAAGTCACTGTATCATAGTTCACAAAGGGGAATTTTTCAGGTCACAGAGACAGTTTTCCTACCCTTTCCCTCACTGCTGCTCAGTTTCCCATGTTTACCTCGGTGATCGCATTTTGTGTAAAAGAGCTTCCGCAATATTTAATATATTCCCCAGCTACCACCTCTTTTGAGTACTCTTACTATTGTTTATACTTGGTAACTTTTTTTTTTCCTGTGCACAGAAAAAGGTAACAAGCAAAATGTGTAGAATTTGATCTCCTGCAGGTAGACCATAAATTGGTGCTGAAATTCAACGCAGTGGTTAGGAGCAAAGGATTTGCGATCACGCAAGGTGTGCCACCTTTATTGTAAAAGTATATTTTAGGTCATCTGCAATTTGTCTGACACTGGCTCTTATGCTGGCTGTGAGAATAAACATCTGGGTTTTCCTTCCTGCCCCTTTGGTTAGGTAAGTGGATACACTGAATCCATAGGGGGCTCACATTGGAATTCCAGTGGTAACTGTAAACCGCTTAAAAATATACATATTATGTAGTAAGAACTCCACATGCAGTAACAGATGTGGTGCTGCTGCTGATTATTGTGTGAGTGGAGCTAGTTAATCTGTGTTTATGTTCCAGTGCCTCCAAACGTAGTCTCCCTTGGCCAGAATAGCACAGTTGGAGCGGGAGCTCCTGGAAGGGTTTAGAACACTACCTCTCAGTTTCTTAAATAAGTTTAAAAAGGAGTTACATTTTTTTTCAAATATCACAACAGAAGCAATGTAAGAAAAATATTAAAGGCACAGAATCTGGAATGAGATTACTTGGATTTGAATCCTGATTTTGCCCTTTACTGAGTTTGTAACTTCAAGCAGGTGGCTTATTTGCTTAGAGACTCAAGTTTCTTCTCTTCTGTAAGTCTATAAACATAAATAGATACACATTCGATATGGAGTGGCACGTGCAGGGGAGCAAGATGCATGGGAAGGACAGACTTATTTTTTGCAGCTCTTAATATGTTCACTCAGCTACTGTTGATTAGATTTTAAGATAGTAAAATGGATTTTGTTTTCAATTTACACTTCCTAGTTCTGGGAAATGTGGTATTTCATTACTATATTTTTTATTTTAAGGTATTTTAAAGATACATGTTTATATATTAAGATATTTAAGATATATTTAAGATAAGTTAGCTTAGACTCTCTAAAATCAGTGCATTTAAGCATGTTTTACAACTTGAATATGAAGCATAGCAGGAAATAATTCTTTTCTATTTTTTACTGGCCTCCTGTGAGGTCTTTACATGGTCTGTTTGTATAATGTTATCGTCAAAATGATGTTCCTTTCCCATACACACACACACACACACACACATACACACACACACACACACACACACACACATATATATATATATATATATATATATATATATATATATATATATATATATATGTAACAATGATGTTTTATATATATGTGCAGTGCATAATGGTCACAAATAGCCTGGCTATTTGGCACGCGTGTGTCTCATGTCAGCATTGCACCTCCTCCCCCTCCCGCACTCCCTACTTTGGCCCTCCCGCACCCTCCCCCGCCCTCCAGCCTCTGCTGTCACACTCCTTTGGTTCTACAAAGGTCCTGAGTTTTGGGTTTCTCACACAGGAGAAACCATGTGGTATTTAACCTTTTGGTTTAGCTCATTTCACTATGCATGATGGTCTCCGATTGTGACCATTTACCTGTAAACGCTTCTAATCTGTCTTTATGGATGCACAGTAGTCCGTCATGTACACACTCCACATTTGTTTGTATCCATTGATCTGATGATGGATGTTTCAGCATCTTCCATATTTTAGCTATTATTAGTTGTGCTGCTATAAATAAGGATATATATGCATTTCTGTAGTATGTTGCTTCCAACGTTTTTTTTTTTTTTTTTTTTTTTTTTTTTTTTTTTTTTTTTTTTTTTTTTTTTTTTTTTTTTTTTTTTTTGCAAAGATAACCCAGAAGAAGTATTACTGGATCAAATAGAATATTTATTTTCAGCCTTTCCTTTTGTAATAATTTTCAAATTGGAAGAAATAGGCATCTAGCTATAAACTAGCTACTTAGAGTACTTCAGGAATTTTCAACCTGAATTCATGGATAGGTACAGATTGATGACTACAGTTTCACTCTATTTTTTAAAAAATTAGAATAATAAAGTTTTTATAAAGCTAAGTAAGTTACATTTGATTATTGTGTTCTAATTGTGTTGTAATTCGGAAGTATACTATGAAAAATAATAAAAATAGTGATATTTTAAAATTATCCTTTTTACAGGATTATGAAAATAAAATTCCTCTATCAATTTCCCAAATGTGTTTTCAAATTTACTTAAATATCACCTCTACTGTTTACTACCTGTGTGGTTTAGGGCAAGTTATCTAATCTTTTTATGGAAAAAAATTCTCATTGGTACAATGGGAATACCAATATCAACTACTTAAAGTATGTATAATTTTTAAGATAAAATTTTATAATCTTTCTGAGAAAAGTATAACAATTCTGCCACAGAATAAACATGCCTATAAAAATGTCAAAATAACTGTTATCTTTAATGTAAATGTAAAATGTAAAAATGTAATGTAAAATTCAAACTGTAAGAATTATCTAATTTGGTAATTTCATCTTATGATGAAATAACTTCTAATAATGCTGTATTTACAGTTGATATGAGACCTCAGATGTAGTCTTTAGAGGTATGAGATTGTTGAATGTAAAGGTTTTTTGATGCAATATATTGAATATTTTAAAATACCACCCATATTTCATTTTGGCCAAGTCCTATCTTTATTTTTATATCATAACTAAGATATGTCTGTTCAACTTTTTGGCTTGTCTGGGCCACCGTGTGTGAAAAGAAATCGTCTTAGGCCACGTATAAAGTATATTTATTTTACTTCATTGTAACATTATTGTAAGAAGGGAGCATAAACCTAAAGCTAGTGGGATGTTTGACTTTGTTCTTGTGAAATTAATGCATCAGTACCTGGCTTAATAGAGGCAGTAGTTGCAGTTTTCTGTGAGTTCTCACAGTGCTCAGCTCATCTATTTGTTCTAATTTCACTCTTGTGATTTTCATCCTTGAAAATAGTTGCTCACAAATGTGGATTCTGCCAAAAAGTGGTATGGTGTGATTGTGAAGTGAAGAATATTTATCCGTGGAGAGATAGGTCTTAACAAAAATCCACTACAGAAGCATGATGAAATTTTTCTTGAAGTCGAACATGATGTTATAATTTATGCTTTCCATTTGAAAATTGGCAAGTAAAATATTGATGTTCACTGAAGGTGGATTTGCAAATATACTATATTGATTGTTTTTCTGGAATCTTGAAACTTGTCTTCAAATTTGTGTATCAAATAAAAAATTAAAGCATGTATTTTTTTTTACTATTCACAAAACTGATTTTAGCCAACATGTCAAAATGAATAACATTGTTTTTCTTGAGTTTGCCATACTTTCAATTTCATTTTGAATGTGTTATGGTATGAAATGTTTGTTGTTGATAAGTTGGTTTTCACCTTGAAGACTGATTCAATGTGGCAGATCATAAAATATTTTCAGCATTTTGTCTTTCCTCAGCCATATCACTTCTGGATAATATCACCAGAGTTAGCACGCTACTTTCAAGAACGTCTGGAATTGGCAATGACTCAATTCGACCTTAGGAAATTCATAGTGCTGATTACAATTTGCACAGTGTTGCCAATCTTTAAAGCTTTGGACATCGGTGTGCTTGATGTATTGTGCAACATTACTTCATTAAACATAAGTTTCAGATGTCAATTGTAGCAAGTCCTTGTCTCTTACCTACCATTGCTGATGCCACCAATAATTACACCAGCTATGTCGACAATGGACCAAGGAAATAGCTTCAACATATTTTTTATTGTATCATATACATCGTTTGATTTGGTTGTATCTTTTAACCACACGTAAGAAGTCATTTACCTCTAAATAAAAATGGCAAGTTGTGCCACAGGGGTGGCATCAGTTCTTTCGTCCTGCCCAAAGCATGAAATTTATGATCAGCAGCTTTATTTGCTGAACCTTATTCAATAGATTTCCAATTCTCCTAACTATAGCTGGGTGAGACTGACTGATTTTAAAATATCCCCCTTGTTGTGAGAGTACATTCTGTCTGCCATGGCTTTCATACATTGTTCACTAAACTAGCTGTAAATTGTCTTGCGTTTTTGCCACTAAATTTACTACCACATAGCGAACTTTTGTAACAGAGTCATTTGAGCTGTAGCTTTACATTTTTTGTTGTTGCTGAGAAGACAAGTTCGTTTCAGTCCTACAGACACACTCCTTGATATGCACCAAATCTGTCAGCATGTGTGCTCTTTCGATGCCTTTTCGAAAAAATAGGCTTTGAAAACTGGCACAAATTTTCTGCAAATTAAACAGGATGCCCATTGCCTAAATTAAAAAATAGTTATCTATTTGCTTTTCATTGAACCATCTTTCTTCATCCATCTTTCTTCACTCATTTTTGAGTTCTACCTTTTTTTGAGATATTGTTGGAGCCGTGATGGAACTAAAAACATGACAATAGTCAAGCACCTATGTTTACATTTGTATGACAATTAATAGACATGAAAATAGAAAGGAATATTAACCATCAAGTATGAATACTTACATCTTCTAAGTAATCTTAAGTGCCTGTTGTTTGAAGAAGTAAGTTGAAGTATTATCAATAGTGTCTGTGTTGTATGCACCAAGTCTCCACTAGCATGTGTAATGTTCGATGGTGTCAACTCCACTGTCTGCATGAGGAAGAGAAGACCCTGGAAGCTGCACACCACAGTAAGATTGAAGCCACGCTTGTGTGCAGGCAGTGAGAGCATGGGCATGGCAGTGTGCTACCTGTCTATTTTAGTTAATTTCAATGGCTTTTTATTGTTCAACTATTTGCAATTATAACTCAAATCATGAATCACACCCCAATAGTTGTGGATGTAATAGACTCAGATTATGCTGTTCTTTTCATTACCGTTTACACCTTTTATGCTTGAGAACTCTGCAAATAAGTTATTAAAAAGTAAAAGTCACAAAACACCACTCATGGTTTTAAGGAAGTTTGTGGAGGGCCACCTTCAAAGCAGCATGTGACTAATGGTCCATAGGCTTGTTAAGCCCGGACCAAGCTTTTGATATTCCTAGCAATGTTTTGGTGCCTGTATACATTTAGAACTGGATCTACTTATAAGTTTTCTTTATTGAGTTATGCAGTGCATCTTAAGTTTTCTTATGCACCAACTATGTAAGAATGAAAATCTAAATAGTTTTGTTTCAAATAATAAGTGTCAATGATAGAGTATGTGTTTTTAATTTTTCTTCAATGAGTTTCTACACAGTTTTTTTCCTAAAACTTTTAAAAATCATGGATGGTAGTTATTTTAATTTATTCTTTTGTTGTTCTCATAAAATATCGTAAGGAGAAAACAGTAATTAGATAAATTTTAAAGATAGCTTTGTATTTTCTTTAATTTGAATAGTATTTGTTCTTTTTTCTCAGAGGAAAGAGCTATTCTTGTGTTATTAAATTATTAATGCCACACTCTGGGAAAAAAAAACTTACATTCACATATTTGAATAGCTAAAGTTAGAGCATTGCATTTGGAGCAAGAAAACAATTCATACTGCAAATGGTTCCTTTCCAACCAAAGACATTGTTTCCTTCAGATTTAGTGATAGAAAAGTTTATTCTATTTTTTTCCTTTTTTATTTACATATATATGTGTGTGTGATGCATAATAGTTATAATGAGCTTGAGCATTTTATATATATATATATATAGTGTCAACCCTACAATTGCTTCCCCTCCCCAATTTTGTCCCTCCCACATCCTTTCCATCCCTCCTGATTTCCACTGTCACACCCATTTGGTTCTACAAAATGCCCATATTCTAGGTTTCTCATATTAGAGAGGCCATGCAATATGTAATCTTCTGCATTTGATGCACTTCAGTAAGCATGATGGTCTCAAGTTGCAACCATTTCCTACAGATGCTTCAGATCTATCTGTGTTTATGGAAGAGTAGTACCCCATTGTGTACCTACACCACAACTTTTGTGTTCATTGGTATCCACCTTTTCGTTTTGATAGAAGTCCCCCTAACGTGTGAGCTATCTCACTGTGGATTCCATTCCTGTTTCTTTATTGATTGGCAATGCTGAATATTTTTCATACTTATTGGGGCTGTATATTTTCTTTGAAGAAATATTTACTCAGTTCCTTTGCTTCTTTATAATAATGTTATGGTGAGTATTTTTGCAATTAAGTCATAGGATTTCTTAATATATTTTGGTAATTAAACCTTATTAAATATATGGTTTGCAAATATTTTCTCCCATTCTATAGGTTATCATTTTAGTTTTTATTATTTCCTTTGCTGTATTGACCCTTTTTGGTTTGATTTAGTTCCATTTGTCTTTTTTGCCTTTTATGCCTATGATATTGGTATTATGTTTAAGAAATTATTGCCAAACCCAAACATAAAATTCTAAACTTTACCAGTGGTGAGTTTGCACTGAGGAATGTTCTAAGACTCTTCTCTAGAGTGTGATACAGTGATGTAATTTAAAGCTTTAATTCTCATTCCCTAACATTTATAGAAGACACTGTTCCCTCAGTTGCAGTAAACTGTTAACAAATGGTTGAACACTTGTTAATCATGGATGAAACTGATAGGTGCCCTTCAAATCCATAATTTTTTGATAATCTCTTTGCAACCAGAACCATTCTTCCATTATTCAAATTGTAAATCTAGAATTTAAGATTAATTTCCAGCAATAACACAGAACAGAGACTTGCAGAATAAGTTATCAAATAGTTGTGAAAGTGTACAAAGTTTTGATCGAGAGCCTTGATCCTAAGCATGAGGTGTACAAGATATGTTCCAGGTGAAGACTTCTCTCTTACACATATGATCCCGCAGGCCTTGGGATGTTTGACTTGGTAGCCAAGGTGAGACTGGTAAACTACTCCAAAGAATTAATAGAAAGAATGCATTTTTATTTATTTAGAGTATAGTTTCAGTTTACTAAGACACAACATAATATACACAAAACAGTTGTCACGGCAGATAATAGTTGTTAAAGGGGAGATATTTTGGTGTAGAGTATTTTTGTCTTATTGTTTGTTGCATAGGATTGTCATTGGCCACAGATATAATCTCTGTTCAAGGAACGGTACTCATGTTCCCGTAGCTTCTTGTAAATGTAATCTTTCTCTTTATATATATTTATTTATATATGGGCAATTTTGCTTCCAAGTTGCCGCATCTTAAAAAGGCACTTAGCGAAGCCATTGAAATTTGATGCATTTATGTACCGAGTAGCAATTTCGGTGGAAAATTTCTTCCTTAAATTAGTTGATTTTCTATATAGAAGAGAGTAGAAGGGAAAGACTTTATTCCAATACGGGCATTTTGCCAACATTTTATGATGTACAATTATAGTTTTGTGGCTATGTAAATGGCTAAGAGGTAACTACTTATCTCAAATGTTTTTATGTATATATCTTTTTTAATATTCTATTATGGGTAGAAGTGAGATAGGACTTAAATTCAAGCTGTTACCCCTACTGTAATAGCCTCAAATGGATCAGTATTTCATCTTAGCAAACATTGGCTAAGAGTTAGCACATCTATTAGACCATATGAATCTTATTATTCAGTGGCTGTTTTTTATTTTTCTATAGAATTTTTTCACACATTTTGGTAACTTTAGGAACTTTATCTAAACCAAGTATAAAATAAATATATGATTTCTATAGCTGAAGGGACGGAATAGGCATCAGGTTCTGGCCAACTCTTATCCTCTTATTTTCTTACTCCTGTATTTCTTCCACCAATGCATATTTCAGTAGGGTTATTGAATGGAAAACATGACGTGTAAATCCTGTGACTATCTATGTAGTATGTAGTTGTAGTACCAAATGACTGTTTATATTGTAACCTAATTGTAATTTCTAAAAGTCATAATTCTGGCTTCAAATCTCTGCCTCCTTCTGCTTGACATTTCCCTCTCATGGATAACACTTTGCTGCTTCTGGTCTCCACCCTGTTGCCACTCAGACCCTCACAGTCATATGCACGTGTGCACTATTTCCCTCCCAAGACCACTGTCAACTTCTTCAGTGCTTCTTGTGCTGACCAAAGACCATATCAAAAGTAACTCTTTTTTTGAGACAGTGTCTTGCTCTGTAGCCCAGGCTGGTACTGAACTCATCATTAAGCCCAGACAAGCTGTGGACTCATGGCAATTCTCCTGCCTCAGCCTCTCAAGTGCTGAGATTATAGGCGTGTACCACCATCAAAGTTAACTTCTAAAGTAGAAAAAAGTGCCGGATCTATCACAACCCTCTCCTTTTTTTGTCTCCTCTTCTCGTATAAACTTGGCCATTACCTGACTTCTGGGGAAGTCATGCCCGGCTTTCTCAGCTGCTTGCTCTGTGTCCCAGTCAGCCAACCATAAGCTAGGATTCATTTTTTCAAAGCACTAGAAAAAGACATATATTATTAAACATTAATTATTGTGCTAATGGTGTGCAATGATTAAATTTAGGTTCCTCTCCTTCGTAATATTTCTACTTCAAGAGTAAGTTTATTTACCTAACACAAAGACTTAAGTTACATTTTACTCTGCTAATAGAACTAGTTAAATAAATATTTGTATGAGTGCTACACAATTGAAGTACTGCTTACTAGTAATGATAACTTAGACTTAGGTAGTACCTTATTATCTAAGTCTTCAATATATCTCAAATTCGATTCCCAAAATGTGAGAGCCAGACTAACATTTATACAGGTGAACAATGCAGTTTTTTCGTGACGGGTAAACACTTGCCGTAAAATAACAGTAACTTTTATGTTTATTGTTTAGTGACCCTTTGAAATCTTGAGAACATGTCACTCTGGTGCTTGTTGTATTTTCAAATAGATTTACTTGTATAAAAATGAGCAGGTATAGATTAGTTACATATTAGTTACTGGGAAATTTTACAAATGCAGTGCTAAATTATTTACATTTGGGAAACTACATTAGCTCACTTTCTCTACGTAATTTTTGTGGGTAGGTGGTGTCATTCTCTCCAGCTTCCAGCTATTCTGTCTCTAATTTTCAGCTGATGTCAGTGGTGTTGAAAGGTGAAGTAACTGCAAGCATCTAAACAGCAGCAATCCTGGACCCTTTCTTACGCCAATATCAAATGTTGGTCCTGCTGCATCAGGGTATAAATTTAGACTTCCCAAATGACTGTGTCTATAAACATGTCTACATTTATAGTATAAAGTACTGAAATCCACATTTGTGAATTGAGAAACAAAATGTACTAAATAAGGTATGTACTAGATAGACATAATTAATTATAGGTAAATTTTGAATTTCTGTATTGTGAACCTAGTTCATAGGAAATAAGTTCTCCCCAAATACCTTGCTTAAAGTAAAATTCAGTAGCTTCGTTGAAAAAGGATACTTTCTTCATAAAAAATAGCTATACAAAGATATGCCTCTTGATTTTATCTATACAATGTCTTTCCAAAGAAATTGGTATTATTACATCCCTGTTGTAAGCACCATATGCCATTTCTGACATTCCTGTAAAATCTTGATAGTAAACAAATGATATTTTGGTGACTGCCAAAGCCTATTAATATAAGATTTGATTTTCAGCACAATTAACAAAGTTGTGTGTGGAGCATAAATATACTACATGTGAGGGTGCATGGAGAAAAGATCCCACCGTATGGGGACTGACGCTGGGGGTAGACTAACTCAGAGATCATTTTTCCTTGCTTTATTTTGGAAAGGTGAAAGAGGTTTGTAGAGGTGCATATTCAAGTGATTGAATGTTACTTTTCTGGTTTGTCTCAAAAGTTGTAAAATATCATGCATATGCATAGCCTGTAAATCTTCATTCATTCATGTGCTCCTTGGAGATAAAGGGGCTCTGCAGCATGGTTTGGATTTAGTTAATTTCTTAAGCATAAAAAAGATGCTTTGAGTGAACTGAAAGTGATACTTTGGAATGATGCTTTGAGAAAGATCAGCTGATTTTTTTTTAAATGGCTAGGAAAACCAAAAGACAAGGAAAAATTTAAACCATCTCTTAGTTTAGAAAAAGAAAATTGTCAGTAACATGACATAGGGTAGTTTTCTGTGCTCTTCAGCTGGTCAAAACTCACTGGAGCATTATCAATGTTAGGAACTTCACCTGCACTTGGACTTTAGTACTGTGTGACAAGACAGCTTTTACGGGGCGGGGGTTGGGGTGGGGGGTGGGGGTGGGGTGGTTAAAGTTTTATTGTGAAAAATAGGGTGTATTTGTAAGAAATTGTTGAAAATTCTTTTACCAACAGTGGAAGGTGAAGTTGGTAACATTTAAATGATTATTTGAATATTTCAGCATTCAGTCTATGCTCTCAGTATTTTAAACCTAACAAAATGTCATTCTGCAACCCACAAAGTAGTTGTTATTTGTGTTTGTCTACATTGATATGTAGTACATACTCATGGTGCTGACCACCACACACACACACACACACACACACACACACACATGCACACATATGCACACACTATATATATATATATATATATATAGAGAGAGAGAGAGAGAGAGAGAGAGATACAAATATATCAAAACTGTATCATCATAATTAAACTGGAAAATGTGACATTAAATTGAATATATAAGATCATGTGTATCTGAATACTTATGTAATTAAAATTTTAAAATAATAAATTGATTGAATATTCTAGCCATCTCATTGTAAAATAATACTTGAAGAACAGATGTTGCAAATTTTTTTCCTAATTGCCATTTTTAAAGTTTTATAATTCAAAGCTTAGAAAGCTTTGAAAGCTTGAAATTTACTCTAAGTAGAGAAATGACATTTTGGACCTGAAGTACTGCCCTTACCAGCATTCCTTAAGCCATGTGACCCCCACTTAGATGCCCCGCATCTGGCTAGGGGACTTCAGGATAGAGAAAGGAGCGGTACATGCCAGCTTTGTGTCACACTGAAGATGATTTGAAGTTCAGGGTTAGCATTTCCATGTTCTTTATAATGAACAAAGATGGGCTTAGCTATCTGGAAGATATTCATATGGAATGTGTTTACTGTGTTATTTTAACAGGATTGTCAGAAGCACACAAATTAAATACTACTTCTAGGAAGAGGAAGCATGCCTAGTATATGACCACCATGCAATATACTGAGTTCTCTGTAAGGATGTGTAATTTGTCTTAAACTATTTTAGTGTAGGGGCTGGAAGAATGGCTCAGTGGTTAAAGTGTTTGCCTAGCAAGTACTAAGTCAAATGCTAAATACTCGAGTTAGATGATTCTCCAGCACCACATAAACTGGGCATGGTGGCACACACCTGTAATCCCAGCACTTGGGAGACTGACACAAGAGGATTGCCATGAGTCCAAGGTGATCCTGGGCTCCATAGTTGAGTTCAGGACCAGCCTGAGCTACAGAGAGACCCTGTGTCAAAAAAAAAAAATTGGTGTGGATTATATTTCTGAAAGAAATGTTATTGCATAAAACTAGGAGAAAAGTCAATTATGAAGAAATTTAATCAATCAGAAATAATGTGTGCATACAGGCATGTCAGCTAATGATAGCTCTGAATCACAAAATTCAGAAAACAAATGTTTCAATCCTAACATATTAAAAACTATATTACTATAAGAAATAAAGTATTGGCACTTAAAAAGGTGTATAAGCAACAGATTTTTATATTAAAAATTACCATATAAGGAAATATTAAACATTTTCAGTCTGTTTTCTCATAAAAATCACTCATAATCTTGGTTGTTAAAATTTTTATCATGGTGCCATGTGGAGCTCTCCATTGGGACACCTTTATTTCCTGCTTATCACATTGTGTTCTACTTCTTTTCTTGTCATTCAATCTTGTGAGTTCCCTAAAAGGCAAGAATTGTATTTAGTTAATTTCTATGACTACCACCTTACTCTGTACCAGTTACATAAAACTTGTTCACTCCTTTGTTAAATCAATACCTTGACTTTAAGCTTATCATATTATAATTTCTCTACTATTAAGCATGTGCCATCACGGAAGTGCAGCTTCTACTGTGTCGACTGTAACATTAGATCAGAGTGGACAAAATCCTTTTCTTTGCTGCGGTATTGTCAGTTAATGTGGTCCCCTATTCCCCGTGTGTATACCTGCAACTTTCAACTTAGAAGCCAAGAATTCTAGGATAAACTAGCACAGCCTGTCTTGCCCTGCTTTTTTGTTAATTAAAGGAGAAATATTTTACTCTTTCAGTTTAGTGTCAGGAGGCTGGTACCCTACCCAATAATGTTCATAAAATAGTTTTTTTTTAATGAGAACATACAGTGTGTCAGTTACAAGAATATTCATCTCCAAAGGAATAAAATGGTGAGTAATGTAAAGAACACAATCTGTTTTGGTATTTTCAAAATATAACATCATAGTCAGCCTTCATATTTTATAATAAAAGTATAACACGTATTTTTGTTTTGTATTTTTTTCATTTTTACTAGTGTGTAAATGTGATACACAATGATTACATTGATCCTGAGAATTGTCCACAGTACGTATCACAGTAACTTCACATCCCTTTCCCTGTCCCGTTTCTCGCCCTCCCACTCCCTTCCTCATCCCCCCGACTGCCAACATCTCATTTATTTGACTCTATTATTTGTTTATACTCTGAGTTTCTCACATTATGCAAACCACGTGATACTTAATCTTTTAAATCTGATTCAATTCATTAGGCACAGTGGTCTCAAGTTGTATCCATTTACCTACAAATGATTCATATTTATCTGTCTTTATGGCAAAGTAATACTCCATTGTGTATAAATATCTCATTTAAAAATATCCATTGGTCTATTGATAAATATTTTGGCATTTCCCATGATTTGGTTACTATGAGTTATGCTGCTATAAACATAGGTAGCATGTGTCTCTGCTGTATGACACTTTTAACACTTTTGGAAAGATAGCTAGAAGATGTATCACTGGGTCAAATGGTATTTCTACTCTTAGATTTTTGAGGAATCTCTATACTGCGTTCCATAGTGGTTGTACCAATTTCCAGCCCCACCAGCAATTTAAAAGGATTTCTTTTTCCCCACATCCTTGCCAACCTCTTGTCTTTTGAGTTCTTGATATAAGCCATTCTCATTGGATATGACAGTATCTCAATGTTGTTTTGATTGGCATTCCTCTAATGACTAAAGATGTTGAACATTTTTTTTCATGTATTTGTTAGGCAAGGTTTTTCTTCTTCTGAAGGCTTATTCTCAATTTTAATTGAGTCTTTGATTTTGAGGGGTTTATTTTTTTCAGTTTTTAATATATTCTAGTTCTTTTGTGTATTTTAGGTATTAGCCATCTGACTAAAATGTAAGTGACAGAGTTGTTTTTCCCCTTTCTGTTGGTTCTCTCCTCACTCAGCTGTTTCCTTTTTCATGAAGAAGCTTTTAATTTGATATAATCCAATTTGCTGATTCTGGAGGTTCTTTTGCATCAGATGTCCTATAAAGAAGTCTTTGTGCATCTTCAAGAATCTTACCTATTTTGTACTTTAGGAAGTTTGGTGTTTCTATTTTAGTATCTGGGTCTTTGATCCACTTAGATATTGATTTAATATATGGCAATAAGTGTGGTTCTAGATTCGTTCTTCTACGTGTGGATAACTAGTTCTCCCAGCAACACTTATTGAAGAGGCTGCCCTTTTTCTAGTATATATTTTTGGCTCTTTTGTCAAAGATCAGATAGATGAGGGTACGGAGGTTGTCTGTGCATCTTCAGTTCTGTTTCATTGATCAACATGTCTTTTTGCTGATATCATGTGGTTTTTATGACTGTTGCTTTACGGTATAACCTGATGTCTGCAATTATAATGTCACCTGCTATGTCTTGTTGCTTAGGATTGCTTTGGCTCTTCTGAGTCTCTTTTGGTCTCATGTAAATAAATGTTAGGATTTTTTTCTAAGTTCTGTGAAAAAAATGTTGATATTTTGATTGGAATTGCACCCAACCTGTATACCACTTTTAGCGTTATAGTTATTTTGACAATATTAGTTCTGTCCATCCAGGACCAGGGGATGTCTTTTAATTTTCTAATATCCTCTTTAATTTCTTTTTCAGTATAATGTACTTTTCATTGCAGAAATTCTTCCTAGGGATTTAACTTTTTGAGGCGATATTGATAATGGGATTATTCTTCTCTGCCCTTTCTCAGTGAGTTGTTACTTTAAAGGAATGATATATATTTGTTTTTATTAAATTTGTATCCTCCATATTGGCAGCTTTAGTTCTAAAAGCTTTTCAGTGGAGCTTTGGGGGTCTTCCAAATAAAGAATCTTGTCGTTTGCAAATAAGAATCGCTTAACTTCTTTTTTTCCAATACATATTTCTCTTATTTCGTTCTTTGCGAGATTGCCCTGACTAGGGTTTTGAGTACTGTGTTGAACAGGAGTAGTCAGAACTAGGAACTAAAACTACAGGCTAATTTTCTTAATGAACTTAGACAGAAAAAAAAATCCTCAATAAGATACTGGTAAATAGAATTGAACACATCATTAAAAAAATAATACACTGTGATCAAGCTGGCTCCACCCCAGGGATGCAAGGATAGTTTAACATAAATAAGATTAATGTAATACATCACATAAATAAAAGCAAAAACAAAATTTACATGATCAGCTCAATGGATTCAGAAAAGCCAATATCCATTCATGATTTTTTGACTTATTTATCTTATTCATTACCTTTTACATTTGATAAAAACCATTGCAAGTAATAATTCATCTTATATATAGCCAAAGTATAGCCAGTAACTTTATTATTCCAAATCCTCAGGCTACAAAGCTATTATTTCTTTCCATTTAATTAGGTCATTATTAATGGTTCTCCATAAAGCTTTAAGAAATGGTTTTTTAATGTTTCTAATTTTTCACATAAAATTATTGAACATCTGTTTTATCTTGAACATCTGTTTTATCAGTTAAAAGCAAATTGACCTAATTAAATGGAAAGAAATAGCTTTTATCAAATGTAAAAGGTAATTCTCCATTTTACACAGAAAAGTATCAGGGTCCTCTATACAAAAGAGTATTAGATAAGTTACCTTTCAAAATATCAAGCCTTATTATAACACTGGAATAACATGAAATTGTAATATTTTTCTGTGGGGATGGACAATAAAATAAAGAGGTCAACAGCTAGTCCACCTAGAATCGGAAAGTTGATATATGTTGGTGAGAATCCCCAGAGATAAGAAGAATGAGTTATAGCTTCACACCACAACAGTGTAGGTAAATGTTAGGTTAATGTTAATTTAAAGAGCAAGTTGTAAAGACAATTCACAGCCAGAGAACGTATTTTGTAAATGTTAAAATTTCCCAAATTATTTTTAGTAGTATTTACCTCTGGAATGGGAAAGGCAAGAAGTGAAGGAAGAGGAGCACATTGCTTATTAGAAATTCCAGTAAATTCTAGGTTTGGAGTTGGATAGTGGGTTCATGAATTTTAATTATATTATTTTTTACTTAATATGTATATGTAGCATATCTATTAACACATATGTGTGCATATATGTGATGCATAAACTTTATTTTTTTGATACATGTAAGAATATATGTTAAAATAAACTGATATTAAGTAAATGAAATAAGTATAACCAGTATGCGTTAGTCCGAGATAAAATGGTTTAGAAGAATCTCTTCTCAGTAGGTAAATGGATGCAACTTGAGACCATCATACTTAGTGACGTGAGTCAGAAGCAGAAGGTTAAGTATCGAATTTTTCTCTAACATGAGAAACCAGATCATAATTATTTCATAGAAACTTCTGTGGGGAATAAAGGAACGTGGAGGAGAAGAAAAGGGAGTGGGACGGTCAAACAGGGAGAAGGGAAGGTTTTGAAATTTTGCCACGATATGTATAAGCACAAAATACTCAAGATCAATGTAAACTTCATATATTGTATTTATACATATCAATAAAATGGGGGAAAATTTACTGTTGCACTTGCTTAAGGATAGATCACACTTGGAATTAAATAGTAAGCCAAGAAATAGATTCCATTTCAAATACATAGAAATTTTATTTTCTTATAAATCAGAAAAAATGGACTATTTTATTAACAGTGGTGTGAGAATTGAATTATTTATAGGGAAAAATGAAATAGGATCGCAACTTGGAAATACAGAAAAGTTAATCCCAGTTAAATTAAAGAAAATTTCCATTTAACTTAAAGGGCAAATTTTTAAACTTGTAAAAAAAAAAAAAACGAAAGACAGTAGTATTTCAGAACATTTATCCAGGGAAGACTACCTTGAGTCTCAAAAACAAAAAACATAAAAGAAATGCTGGAAACATTGAAGTACATCAAAAGTAATAAACTTCTAATCTGTTAAGAAAAATACTCCCTAAACGGAGCACAGGAAGATTTCCACACGGAAAGAAGATGTAAAAGGCTGCTTGACTTGAAATATTGAAGTGACTGTGGGGAATCAGAAAGAAACAGACATCTCAATAGAAAAGTAGACAGAGTCATCAACAGTCACATATCATGCAAGCAGAAACACAGACAGGTAACTGCAAACATTCTAAGCAAACACTAATCATCAATTACTAACCCACATCAAAACCACGTTGGAAGCCCATTGACAGATACCTTATTAGGAAGAAAAAATGTTTAAATCTGACAAAGCAAAGTACTTTTCCCTACATGAACAAGTGAGTATATAACTTAGTATGACCGTGACTAATAAACTCGCACTGTCTAGCAAAACTGAAGATATACGTAACATGCTCCTGAGTCTACCCTAAAAGGGTCACACCTGTGTGCTAGGAATGTGTACACAATGTTCTTATCAATATTGTTGGTGACGGCACAATCTGGCAAATGAGATAGATATCTAATTGTATGTAAATTATGCTGTGTTTATATTTTGGAAAGTTTTCATATAAAACACAGGGATTTGTTGCACAGATATCAACATGAATAAACCTCAGAAGTGCAACTGCATGGAAAGAGCAAGTGGCTAAATATACAGCATATAAACAAACAGAAAGCCCGCCATAGTTATACTCTACACGCTTTCGCAGTACCTATGTACATCGTGAAACTACTTAAAGTAAGGGGAAAAGTACCATGATAGTTGGATATAGATTTTGTGTAGGAGATAGGTACAGTCTGGGAACAGAAGACGGGGGCTTCAAAGACACCGATTGCTCTCTTTCTGAAGTAATTAATAAGTATACAAGTAGTTACAAAATTGTGTAGTTCTCCTAAGGCTACCATGACAAAGTACCAGAAGCTGAGCGACTTCACTCCTTAGCAGTCAGAGTTAATGTTTTACGTGGCTTTTGGTCTCATCCCAGTGTCGTCAGGCCCTCTTCCACGTAGCTGTCGTCTTGGTTCCTCGAGCCTACTAAGACTCAGTTACCATAAACTCAGGGGTTTCACACATGTATGCCTCTACAGTTGTGATATTCAGAAGTCTAAGCTTTACGTCACTGTGCTGAAATCAGGGTGGTTTGATGGCACACGTCCTCCAGAAGCTATAGGAAATAATCTGTTTCTTTGCCTCTTGTAGCTTTGTTAAAGCTACAATTGTACGCCGCGGGTCCTGGCCCGTTTTCCTTCAAGGTTTAAGTCTTGCTTTGTTAGTCAGATCTCCGTTTGATTTTGTCTTAAATTGACACGGTGATCACACATGGAGCCTGTGTAGATAATTTGTGAAAGTGTTCTCATCTCAACCCCCTCTAATTCAATAATACCTGCAAAATCTTTTTTTGTCTTCTGAATTAATTTACACAGGTCCCAGGTATAGAGACCTATGGATCTGTGGAGAACATTTTCAAACTGCCAGGGCTGCTAACAGAACAAACCACACAGTGCCCTTTTTTTTTCTAGCATAGCTTCAGTTTTATGCATGAATTTATCTAGAACTTATATTCTTTAAAAAATTTGAGACCCATTTCAAGATTCAGACATGAATGTGCAGACATCCCATTTATACAACGCTGACCACAAGATGGCAATCTTTATCACTGTGTTGACGTTCCTAATTTAAATAAATCTGACAGCCGAAGTAGTTCAATATGACAATTTAAAATCAGTTATGTGCATGCAGCGTGAGACCAACTAAGCTCTGATCGTGCCAAATCAGTCCTGATACAAACGACTACACACAATCAGATTTTAAGAATTATTCTGGTGAGCTACTTTAATGGCTTCTTGAAACAAGTAACTGTGTTAGCTCTAAAATCAACAATTCAACACATTTCTATTTCCCAGAAAATTCTTTCTGTTCTGTGTTCTCTTATTTTTCTGGTAACCTCTTGTAACTTTTCTAAATTTGGGGGTATGAGCAATAACTCACCTATGTTTTAATCATTTAAATACAAACTCCTAAAAATGTTTCAGTAGTGCTTTAATTTCAGACAAGTATTAACCCTTGCTATTTTTGTGTCATAGTATCATATAACATGAACAATGAGCATACATATAACAACTTTCTAAAGTTAATAATATATTACTGTATTGTTTTTTTCCAAACCACACATTCTTAGGATAATAGTTTCATTGCACCAAAATTGTGGTTACCACTCTCTTTGTTTTTCTGTTATAAAAAGTTGGGAAATTTAAACTTACATAAATTAAAGTTCATGTTGCAGGATAAAACCTCATATTTTACAGTCATAAATATAAACATATAGATGTAGTTGTGGGAATAGATGAGGCAGATGTGGATTAAGATCATTCTTCATGGTGGCATTGTTTTCTTTTAAACCTTATAAAAATACCAGATTTATTATAATGACCTTGTACACATTCCACCTCTCTGTGCTCCCAACCCAAAGTGAGCATCATTCCAAGTTTTTTGTTTCCTGGTTAAATATATATATATATATATATATATATATATATATATATATATATATGTTAATTATCCTACTTTTAAGGTCAGACTCTAGACGCTTCCCAGTGTCATTATGACTTCTTTGCGACTATCTAATGACCTATAATTTTTACCTTTATATTATTCTAGTTGTTTAAGCAAAGTGACTAAACTGTCTCTAAATTTTCACTAAACTACATTTTGGAAGGAATTAATGAATCTTGATGTGTCTTTCATTATTTCATTAATATAGAGTCTAAACATTGAGATTATTAGGTGAAGGACAGGGACTTTTGATGTTCCTCATCTTTATTTGCAAATTTTTTCCATTTCTGTTATGTTTTGCAACCACTGTGGTTAAAGCTGTTCCTTAGTTTAATTTTTTGAAGTGGGTATTAGCCCTTGCCATTTAAAAAATACCTTGCTGCATTTCTCTTTGCTAATTTATCTTATGCATCTATTTTCTTTTAAGTTATTTAAGTTACACGTGTAATAGAATACATTTAAGTTGATTATTATCTAGCCAAATTGAGGAAAGAAAACAGACATTTTGGAGGATAAATATAAATTCTAAAGGTGACAGGGAGAATTTAGAGTACTCTTCCCCTGTTTGTCTAGGATTCTGTAGTTTATTTTGAGTAGATTAGAATGTTGATACTCCAATAGAAAGGCAAGGAGAACGGAAATAGCACCATTACCAGATGTTACTGTGCCCTTTCCTCCTTCAGCATGTCTCGTATTTTCTCTGTGACTCAGTTTTTCCTGAGAACATTAGAATCTGAACTCATACTGTCCTTGTGAGGATGTGATCACATTTAGAAGTGCATTCCTCTCTGGGAGGATTAGTTCAAACTGAAGGCATACATATAGATAAAAGAAAAGATATTTGATAAATGAGAAACTCTTGCCTCCCTTTTCATGCTATTCCTTTGACACAGGCAAATCTTTCCGTAGGAAGAGGATATTGTTTTCAATGACATTCTTCTTGATGATCCTTTTCTTTTCTTTATATTAAGCAAAGTCTTGCCAGATTTGATACATCATTCTCTGAAGGTATGTTCACATCATTTCCAATTAAATATTTTAGTCAGCAGGATGGAGTGAATTGTCATCAATGTTAGTTAAGTTCAAGCTGAAGTGCTACAGGGTAGCACTGAAGCTCTACTGGACCCTGTGTATTTGGTAATGTCTGTGGCCTTATGTCACTTAGACTGGTGAGCTTACATTAACTTCTAACTTGAGTTAAAGTCTAGATTTGGTTAATTTTTGAGGTCAAGACAACATTTAAATTAGAGTGGAATTTGTTTAATCTTCTCACGTTTTTGAAGTGAGTAAGCAATGAATTGGGAAAGTAGGTTATACATGTTTGATTAGGATTCTCAAAGAGCAAACGCATGCATGTGATCTGTGGTCGCTACTCGGTGGATTCACTAATAATTTATCTTTCCTTTTACTGCTAATGGGGAGAAGAGTCAGTTGAAGGTTTGAAAAAAAACAGTTAAATTCTCAGGGCTATTTTAAGAGTATGTTCAAAAATTCATTCACTTGGCATTAACTTATGTAATTCTGTTTATTTTTATCGACCGATTCCTCAAATTGTCAGTGAATATATGTAAGGTGGTTTCTTAGTTAAGAAAGCCTGACCCATCCACTGTCTTCATAACGTTCAGTTGTGACCTACTGCCACCTCACACCTGATACCTTGCATGAGATGCCACTGTATCTTGCAGTGTTTGGTGAGCAAAGTGTGTATCACAGATGATGCAAGCAAACCTAGGTAGATTTTGGGTAACCTCTTCCCAGTGTGTGTGAAGAGTGAAAACGTATTTCCAGTGTAGCTTTAGCTAAAAGGGAAGAGGTAAGGCAAGATGAGCAAAGATGCATGGATTCTGAGATTACAAAAGAAGTAATATTGGGAGATTACAGAGGAAAAAAGCAGAGAAAAAGCAATGTACTGAGTTTAACAAATAAGAAAGAACAATGATAAGAACTTGCCACGTGAACAAGCAGCGTAAAGAGCTTCCCTATTCTCATAAAACTTACAGAGTTATAAAAATAGAATTATTTTACCTAAAACTTAATTACCATTATGTGCTCATGTCAGTCTCCACATCCTTTAAGTGGTGGCTTCGTCTCAACAATTTCTTCAGGTGTTTTATATTGTCTTTTCCGTAATGCTTTGTTGTTCTGAAGTTACACCACTTATTAGTGCTAATTACGTGACAGTGGGTAACACGTTCATGGCGTAGCTGTCTTTAAAACCTCCTCAAGTTTGTGTATATCACATATTAGTAAAAATATCTAATAAATATACCAATAAATAATAAAGTGCTAATATAAATAATAACTCCTGAGGAAAAATCTTATTACAAATTAACGTTTGAACTTCAATTCTGAACCTTGTCCGTGGGATATAAATGTTGGAAACAAGTGCTGTCCTGGCTCTTGCTATTCTCTGAAGCCTTCGCAACACATCGTGCACTGAGGAAGGACCTCATTGCTGAATGACTGACTGACTGTAACATGTAGCATTTTTCACCAAAGGACATCATTTACTTCATCAGCAGAAAAAGAGGCTGGTCAAAAGGCACATGTTTCTAATCCCCACATTCTGAGGGGCTGCGGCAGGAGACTGGCATGCTTGAGTGTAGCCTGGGAATCTTAGCAATTTATTCAGACCCTGGATCAAAATAAAACTTAAAAAGTTTTGGGGATATAGCACAATGTAAATAAAGTCTGTGGGGTCCATCCCCAGAACAGCCAAATAAAAAAGGAAAGAATTGAAGGAATAATAATAATAAAAAAAGAAATAGAGAAGACCTGTACACATACATATACTTGGGTGAAATTTTAAAACATTGATACAGACTTAAGTTCATTTAATGTAGCAATTCATTTATTTGATATTTGATATAAGTTTAGCCCTAGAAATCTGATTGATGTAGTGATAACCTGAATGTCTTTTGTATAGCAGCACAGTTGATAATATCCAAATCTTGGAAGAAACCAATAAGCCTGGATACAGATAACTAGATAAAGATATAGTATATATGCACAATGGAGTATTATCTGGCATTAAGAAAGACACGTTTGAGTTATTTTTAGGAAAGTGGATGAACCTTGAGACCATGATGCTCAGTGAAATGAATCAGACCCAGAAAGTTGAATATTATATGATTTCTCTAATATGAGAAAACAAAATCATAAAAATTGTTAAGAGACATGAAAGAAAGTAAGAAGATGAACTTTGTGGAGAGGCAAAGGGTAGGGGGTGTGAGGGTGGCAAGGAGAAAGAGAGATGATATGTAGGGAAGAAAGGAATCAAATGGGGGTGATAGTGGGAGTTGGGGAGGTGGACGGAGTTTTGGGAGGGCCAATAAGGAGGATGGGAAGAGATTGTAACTTTGATGCAATATATATGTGCATAAAATACTCAAGTTCAACATAAACATCTATGGATTACATATCAAAATATAGGTAAAGTGGGGGAGAGAAAAGAAACATGGATTTCATTATTAAATTGTTCTGGGTGATCACGTGAGAGTCTCGATATGGAGGAGGATTGCTTTTGAGCGAATGTAGTGCAGGAGTACAATAACTGAAAGGAGGGTATGAGAGTCAGTTTATTTACATTTTATATATGGGATTTTAATGAGTACTAGAATAATTCCAAAATATAAAATGAGAATTGCATGACTTGTCATAAATTGTCTTTGTTCCACAGACTGGTTACAACTTGGGCTGAGGTAAGGAAGAGTAATTGTAGGGTACTGCTTACGTATTCAAATGTTGTTAAGTATTTAGTATTAAGGAGAGGAGGGGGTGGTGTACACATATATCTCAAGTTTAGCAAGATTTATGTTGAAATGTTTACAGAAAAGCTGCACTTGGTCCCAGAGCAAGAGATATTGAAATATCCTTATAGATCGTTCATTCATGTATTCTTTCATTTATTCAGTAGAAACAACGAAGTTACAGAATTTGAAGCTATCAGCAAGTTAAGACTTCCAAACTGATTTTTTTTTTTTTTTTGGAAAGCATGACTAATAGAGTAAGCTGCAGATATGATGCATCTTGACTTTAGCAAGGCATTTAAAATGTTGGGTATGCTTTCAAAGTAGATAGAAATATTCCTGTAATAGATTAGTTCTTGGTGGTTTCTAGCATGGGGAGAAAAATAACTGTCTTCTTTGGGTTCTAAACAAATGCAAGACAAATTTAATTAGCAACTTGTTAGTGTACCATCTTTGTTACTGATAAAGGCCTTGTTGCAAATAAGCTTGCTGTTTCTGAACCCCAGAATTATACAGATTTAGTCACCAGCCATGGTTAACGTGAAACTAGGGAAGAGGTCCCCTGTGGGTGACTTTGTGAGATAAGAGCAATGACATAGAGAATCCGGGTAGAATTCACGTTGTCTGAAGCCAGATTAAATAGAAGAGTGGGGAGAGCGGAGCTGGGTGAGCACAGCTCAATGAAATCAGACCCTCAGTGGAATCTTGTTCCATCTCCTGGCGGAAGAAGGAGACAAGAGTGGGAGGAAAACTGGGGTGAGTTTATGGAACGTATCACAGACAGGTGATAAAAATCAGAACAAAGTAAGGGGGACAATCCTCTGATTAATGCTAATTTCTGTGAGGAATATTTTCCATAACCTCCCCCCTAGCTTCTCGATGGGAGCAGATATCTACCCTGATAGAGCATACCAGTCAGTAGCTTATCAAGGCAGCTCTTTTTCTGCCGTGGGAGACCAGGGAGTCAAGCCCAGTGACTGCTGCTTTGGGTCTTCTGGGTGTGTTCTGTGGTGATTGGTCTTGATCGTCCACCCAGGAGGCTCTGAAATGGATAGGAAAAGGGCATGTATCAACTCAACTTCAAGGACATTCTGTCTCTGAAGTTGAGAATTTAGCCCTGTCTGTTTCCTAGCACGTTATATCTACTTATGTGACTGCATTAAATACCTCTGATGCTAAAATGTGTAGATATGCTTTCATAATAAAATCCCAGTAACAAAGAGATGGCCCCCACTTTGTCAAATTCCTGGGAAGCAACTTTTAAAGTTTAACGTATTTTATTTGTCTACATGCTAAACTCAAAATAAAGTCCAAAAATTCTTTCATCTTTTTTAGTAAAAAATTATTAAAATAAATTATAAAAAGCATACTTGTCATCCAGAAGCATTTTTGATTCACAGGAAGTGTAGGGATTTTCTATTTTTCACCAGATTTGTTGAAGTCCATGGCAAACTTTTCATGGCCTTATTTTGAAAAGTACAAATCATTAATAATACACAAATTTTCATAGTGTTATTTTCACAGTCACAAAATTTATAAAATACACCAATTCCTAGCCACCAAAGAAGTTACTAGCAGGCAAAATTGTGTAGCCTGCATCTATTTCTGAGTTCAGCCAAACACAACAACAGACTCAATGGTATTAGAGGCAAAAAGGGGTCTGTTGAGAAACCTTGACTTTCATGTTGCAAGGCTGCTTAATCAGCCTTTGCAGTTGTCTGAAATTCATGAACTATGGCTTTACAGACAAATCAGTAAGCAAATAGTTAATTTTAGTATTATGCTTATTTATTAATTACTTGGACAGTCAGTGCTGCCAGCTTGCAAAATTTCAAAATGTGTAACTGTGTCGGCCCACCCACATCTTATTCAGACTCCTTTTCTTCCCAGACTGCATATTCCCTTCCGTTGGTTGTTTCTATTCACCCCAAGACTACATAGAGAGTGACAGCATTTGGTGGATAGCAGCCGCACTGCGTTCTGACTAACCAACAAGTATTTCAGTCACATTTCCCTGTGACTGTTGGCCATTGCATGGCTTCATGACTTTACCTCCTAAGAAAAAAAAATTGTGTCTCAAATGTAATTATCCAACTTAGAGACAAGCTGAGCCAACATGGTCGTGTCACTAAGCCTGTGTTCAAGCACTATGATTCTAAGGTTCATTTATCAGTCTTCATTCATCTTAAATGAATTTTATTTCCAACAAATATCTATTAAACATCTGCCATTAACCAGATACTCTTTAGATGGTGGGATTTTTTTAACATTAAAAGCATTATACTATCAACAGGGAGACAGATTTTTAAACAAGGAATAAATAAAATATGTAGCATGTCAAATGATGTGGAATACAATGGGAAAAACAAAAGAGGGAAGAAAGATATTGGAAGGGGTGTGTGTGTGTGTGTGTGTGTGTGTGTGTGTGTGTTTGAAATTTTGAATGAGATGCTGAGAGAAGAAATACACAATAAACTTTTAGGCAAAGAAAGTGTTGGTTATATAGACCAATGTAAATTATTCAAATCTCATTCAGGTTCTGTAGTGTATAGATAGAATTTGACTTCTTTGTCATTTAATAACAACAAGTTCTGCTCAACAAGTGTTTTATTTTATCTCCCATGTAAGTAAATAACTGCCTTAGCTGTACTAGCTTAGGAAGAACTGCACCTGTGTGGTACGTTGTGCCTTAGGGCCTCGGCCCCAGTGGAAGCCTACTGAGCCTCATGGTGAGGTCACTCCATTCCTTGTTCTACTCCTAAGGGAGTGATTTAATAAAGATGATACTATGTCCTTTATCTACACTTTTTATTTTTATTCTTGCTCAGGATCCCAGGCAGATAAAAAGGGCCTATTTAATGGAAGCCTTATCAGAGGCCCTAACAGTTCAATAGATTCATTGTTGATTGCTAGATAAATATCCATTTCTACAAAAAGGGTTCTAAAAAGATAATAAAGACTTCATTTATTTTCGCCTAATCCATTTAAATTTAGTCAACGAAGACATAAATTACTTGATCACAACATTTAGAGATCTATGGGCAAATTGTTAGATGAAAATATATCATAAGAAGAAAGGAAAATTCTATGGGGTATCATTGGTGATAACTGAAAATCTACTTGATACAGAGAAAATAACTATATTGTCAGATATGTTTTAGCAGTAGGAATATATATTATATATCAGCAAATTTAGTAAAGCATCTACCAGTTGATAGAAGAATCAGTGAAGACAGAGAAAGGAACAGCAAAATTCTTCATAGTGTTCTTTCTTTTTTTCTTTTTTCCCTGCTGGTCTTGAACTCCCAGAAGTCATCATGAGTGCTAGGATTACAGATGTGTGCCACCACGTCCACCTTATGTGGTATTGGGAGTTGAACTGAGAGTCTTGAGCTGGAGAGGCTAGCACTTTACGCACTGAGCTATTCCTCCGGCCCCTTTCATAACATTCTTGAACCATGAGATTGAGCCAAGAAAGTTGCAGCACCGTCGGTTGCCAGGGGACAGTCTGAGACTTAAGTGTATGCTCTTCTCTCCGTCGTCTCGTGCTTGGGACCCACACCTCATTCTAGCTGTATGCAGGTACAGAAATCACAGTTCAGCAGCATAGAGCTCGGAAGTTTTTTTGCAGGGCAAAGTCTAAATAGAGTAGGTTTGGAATGAATTTTGCATTAGACAAAGAATAATCTCAGCAATTTGGAAACAAAGGAAAGTATACATAGTCAGATAGCTTAGGAGCTTCTTGGGTAACATTAGAACTCTTGTGTCCCAGGGGGCACATAGTCTGATAATAGGCTCAACATCTTTGATCCATTTATCATGTCTGTTCTGTTGCTGTCACTATATGGAGATAACTGTAGAATATCAAGGTCATTCTTTTAATGGCTTTCACAGCAGCTCATTGACTTGATATTTCCAGTAAAAGATATTGATTTGATCAAGGGAAGAGCATAGGGGTCAACACAAATAACAATATGGGGAGAGATCATTAACATGTTAGAAGTTCTAGGGTTCCAAGAGGATTCTACATGTAAGGAAATGGAGGCAAACAGCCATGAAACATGACGAGCTTACAAATGAATACTATTTTGAAGTCATGAATTTAGTTTTGAAACTTCACTTACAAATGAGCTGAATAGGGGAGACTTTTCATGCTCATGTTAATGTCAAAAATACCTGGAACTATCGATTTGGTCCATCAAAAGAATGGTGCTAAAACCGAAACAACAAAAAACTGTTCTGAAAAAAGAAACATGCTAGTTAATTTAGATTAAGAGAAATAGTTTTACCTTATTCTACACTAGTCAGGTCACTTTTGGAGTATGATATTGATTATAAGAGAGGCAATGAGAAACCAAAGGTCGAAAACTGTGCTTTATGCAACCCCAGAAACAATTCTGCCCTGCTCATGAGATTATTAAAAATCAAGACCATGTTTCATAAT
Source organism: Ctenodactylus gundi (assembly GCA_004027205.1). Classification (NCBI taxonomy): domain Eukaryota; kingdom Metazoa; phylum Chordata; class Mammalia; order Rodentia; family Ctenodactylidae; genus Ctenodactylus; species Ctenodactylus gundi. Next base: position 582,635 of record PVKB01000733.1, on the reverse strand, counting down.
GCTCACATGCCAGTGATTGGCCCTCTGCCCAGAACATTGAAATAGTTTCTCTCTCTCTCTCTCTCTCTCTCTCTCTCTCTCTCTCTCTCTCTCTCTCTCTATATATATATATATATATATATATATATATATATAAAATGTGTGTTGCATCAATAATTAATGAAAATTTAAGATATTGGAACTACTTAATTTGAAAGTGTGGAAATTTTTCAAATATTTAATATATACTTAAAGGAATGCTAGAAAGGAGATTAGAAGTATCCTACCTAATTGTAATGGTCCAAAAGAACTAAAGTATATAAATTATTATTTAGAATAATGAATGAATATTGTTGTCCTGGCTTGCTAAAAAGTTAGTCTTTTGATTCATGTATTTGGAGGTGCTGTTGTGACCACCTGTCAGGAAAGTCCTATCACTCTGGACCCTGCTTCGGTGGAAACACTGGACTAGAATATCCTAGGATTCCTTACAACTCCAACGATGAGTTATTTCAGAGTGTTTGATGACAACTGACTTTCTTATGTTCTGATTTTTTGTGGCTTAGCACACTGAGCATGAGAAGGTCTAGTTGTATTATTTATGAGTAATCAATTCTGCATTATAGTGCCTTTCATGTTCAAAAATTCAAACAATTGGATTAATATTTAAAGTATTTCTATCATGTCTCCTCTCACAACAGTGAAAACAAGACTCTAGAGTCATATCACATTAATTAGTGAACAACATACATATATTTGTTATAGTGAGTTTTGGAAATTGTAATTAGCAGTTATCGTACTTAACAAAGGACCATTTTATAAAAGAACTTTTAAAGAAATTCTCAATATTGAACTGAAACAGACTTCATTCTCTAAAAGTAAAGTTAGCACATTTTCCTTAATTTTCCCCCAGAATGTTGATTAAGATGAAATTGCAGCATTTGAAACGTTTAAATATCTAGAAAGATAAATACTTCTTGAAGAACTTTAAAATTATAATCACAAACTACTAAAATGTTCATCACAAACTTGTATACGCTTAATAAAAAAGCTAACCAGAGTATGTTGCGTTTAGAATTTCTTGAGGCAGAAGCTGGTAAGTTGTCGTTCAGAACTGAATCTTGAGCTTTGTATCGATTCCTAGAATCAGAGAAGAAAAATCTTTCTTAGGAAAATTAATTCTTAAGTGAAGGGGGAGAGGGACTACTGAAAGATTGATCTGTGCTTTATTGTATATATAAAAAAAAACCTCCAGCCATAAATTACTGGCAGACAAGCATGAGTCGACATGTCATTTCTATTGTAATCAGCTGCTTTTATATTTCCACTCGTCAAGGTTGACTTAGAATATTTTGCACCTCCTGGATGTCAAAGACATGCATTCACTTGCTTCTGTTCTTGAGAGCAGGGAAAGGATTTTTCTTAAATCTTAGACCTGTAAGGTGGGGAAGTAAGATATCCCACAACTGGACTGTGAGGGTATTCTAAGTGTGGATTTTTTTTGGTTCAAATTCAGCTTTCAAAATTTGAAATTACCAGTTTTGCTCTTTGAGGAGTCATGGGTATTAAACTTCCATTCTGAGGATCCCAGCTTTTAAATGACCTTTTCAGTACTCATCCTTTGTTCATTTTGATATGTTCAGATAAATTACAACCACCTGGCCTTTTGTATCAAAGAAGGTTACATACAAAATTGACCTTTTGATACTTATTGGGAAAGCTAGGTACATTGTGCTTGAGATTAACTGCTGTTGCTGTTTTTTTGGTTACGTATTAAATTACTCTGAGGACGATAAAGCCTATTTTCTTGTACCTTTTGGCTCCAAGCTCCTTCCAGCACTGTAGGAAGGAGCACTGGGCAATAGAAGAGGAAATGTTTTTAAAATAGTGAATCTGATTTACTCAGGTCCTATGTGGCTGATGATTTATAGATGTTACTTTTATTTTTCTGAATCTCAATGAAACAAGTGTTTTTCTTTGAACAGTCAGCTACTCACTATCTGGCTTATTAAAACTTAGCTTTGTTTTTCTGTGCTGTTTAAACTTTAAGCTCAGGCTCAAGCTAGGAACTTTGCGCTTGCTCGCTGATTGTATTCTCTGAATCCTACCCACTTTGGCTTCCTTTGTTCCACTTACCTAGTACTCCATTTGCTCCCCTAAGTCTTCCGGCTTCCTTATAGGTAAGTCGGGTCGTATAACTATTTCTGAAAAGTGTTGTCTGAGTTTCCTGAATAGGGACATTGAAAAGAAAGTTCATGCATGACTCACTGGTCCATGTTTTTCTGGGAAATCCTTTTGATTAAGATGGAGAGCCACGAGATCGAAGCAGTCTACATTGCTGCATTACTAGATAGGAGTTCACCGAGACCTGCACATTTTGTGAGAGAGAGGAATGGAATTTTCTTTGTTAAAGTACTAAGCTCTCGGGGATGCTAGCCTATTTCAACTGGCTAATCAAGGCTTCGGGGCAAATGTCATTTCTTAACAGACCTCTGTCACCACGCTCTCTGAATCACTTTCCCTCTCCAATGCTTCTTTTCCCTGACCATCTTAAATTTTCCATTGCAATTGTTTTCTGTAATATTTCTATTCATTTGTAAGTCAATTTATAAGTCATAAACACATGACTTTTATGTGACACTAAATGTGACTTTTAAGTACCCAGAATAATCTTTAAAATTGGCAATATTCATTTCATTTTTTGAATTTTTGTTTTAAGTCAAAAATGCAAAATTAGGGGGAAACCCTGTTGAACAGAGCTGTTGCATTTCCTGTTGCTTATCATTAAGGACAGTCAATATGAGGTGAGAGCACACGTTGTTAGACTCTTCTGGATGAGTTCATTTTCTACGTTTCTTCTGTCTTGAAGTCAGGTCATATTTGTCAAAATCTGTATCAGTGATGTCATCTATGTCAACAACACAGGGATTAAGAATCCACTTTCAGTTTTAAAATTGCCTGAAATAACCTTTGAAAAATTCTGCAATATTTTCATATACTGTCAGTTTTGCCCACTGAGGAAAATTAAGGTTTTGATGCCTTCAGCTGCAGGCTAAACAAATGCCTCCTCCAATGTCAGAATGCCTGCTGCTGCATACCTCCAGAATCCCTGCACACGTCTCGGGTGGGTGGTTTTTATTTTCTTTTGATTGCATCAGAAAGCTACTGATAGAATCAAAGGAATTACTTCAATGTCAGCTCCTAGAAAAGCTTCTATCATGTAATAGGAGCTCATTTAAAACAAGTCTAATGAATGAATGATTCCAATTTTCAAATTTATTTATTAAGTAAACCTAAAGATGAGTGTATTCCCTCTTAAATTGTTCTAAAAAGAAGCTTATAAAAAAGAAAATGAAAAAAAAATTGAATGGTAGTCTAATGTCTTCAGGATTTTTCTCTGGAAGCCAAGTAAACAAGAACTTTACAATCTGCTTCCAGTCCTTCATGAAATTTGTTAACACATCAGGAAGGCTTTCAAAGTTATTTTCTCATTCCTGGTGCCTTCTCACATCTGATGTATACTGCTTTTTTTTTATTGGTGGGAAACATAAGGTATGTTTTGAAATGTAAGATAAAAAACAAATGCACAGAGTCATATCATCTGCATAATGAAGGTTTCATATGAATAATCTCTTTACTATTATGAAAATAGGAACTATTTCATTTGGAAAAAGGTGGTCATGTGTTAGGATTTTTGTATAGTTGTTGTCAAGAATTCAGAAAAGCAACACTCTTGCAAGGCTGTGGGGAAATGGGAGCCCTTCTGTATGGTTGGTGAGAATATAAGTTCATAACAGCATTATGGATATTGGTGTGGAGATCACTCAAAAAAACTGTAAGTAGAAATTCCATTTGGTCTGGCTAGATCTTTCTTGGGTATCATCCTGAAAGAGTGAGCAGCATCATTCTTCAGTGGTTCATATATACCAGTATTTTATAGCAGCAAAACTTACAATAGCTAAATCTAGGAAATGGTCTATATGCCCATCAGTAGATGATTAGCTAAGAAAACATTGTATGTGTAAACAGTGGAGTACTGCTCTGCCATGAAAAAGGATACACTTTAGATCACTGTAGGAAGATGTATGTACATTTTAACCATAATGCTGCATAAAATAAATCAAACACAAAATGTTAAATATTACATAGTTCTCTTCTATGGTAAATCAAAAAATAAATAATTTCATGAGCAAAATAAAAGATAGATATTAGGAAACAGGTAGACTTTTTCAAAATGGGAAGGGGTTTTAGGGAGGGAAGAAAGTGAGGAGATATGGAAGAGAAAGCAAAATAAAAATGATTGAGATGTGATATTTATATGTACACATCCTCCAACACAAATATAGTTATTATGTATCACAACCATACACTATTAAAGTTATAATTATGGATAAAATGTTAGGATTCTTTATATATGAAGTCAGTGGGCACATTGTTGATGAATACCAGGAATATTACCTTTTCATTTAGAGTAAAGAAAAATGATGAAGCTTCCAAGGTTGTTCTAAATTACATCAAGATACTAAAATAAGTTTTGACAAATCTTGGAAATTTATGGAGTAGGCATGGAAACTGGATAGTTCGAGTTAGAACTATAATAGATGTGTATGCATGTGCTTTTCTTTGTTTGCACTTCACCATAAGCCACTGTCATCTTCCCAGACAAAATGGTTTTATCAAGGTCTAGTCAATGATTTGAAGTTTTAATTTAGTTGATTAAAAAAAAAAACTTATGGGATGCTTTGAGATATATTTTTGTATTTAGAAAAATACAAGTTTGATAGCGTTCTTCTTTTAAATTAAACTCATTGTTCGTGAAGAGTTACAATGGTTGATACATCAATAAGCATCTGTTAGCTCCTGACATTTGCTTGGGTTCAGACTTCAATTGGGAAGACTTGTTTCTTTACGTTTACCTAAAAGTGCGTAAACATGAGCATGTAAAGAGAAGGAAGACCTGTCATATTTATTTTCTTTGATATTTCCTAAATTAACCTGAACAAAACAACCCATATTTTAAATGTCCGAACTAACATGTGAGAAATATCTTCTTTCATTCTTATCAGTGAAAAGTTTTTTAAAATTTTATCCCAGGGAAATAAGATCTGGCTACATAATTTGTGCCACCCTGCTTTTTAAAATATTGGTTATTTCCAGAGCTACACTGGCCTTTTTATATGGAAATTATAATATAAAAAGAGTAGGGATGATACACTGTAGACATAAGGTCATTCGTCATATAGCATGATGTCTTTGCATATACACCAGACTTGGCTTCAAAACCAAAGTAAGAACCACTGAGCTAAGTGAAAGAAAGAAAAGAAATCTGAGAGTTAGATGTTTGGGCCTTGAGCCCATTCTGCCTTTCTAAAATAGCCAAGGTTGTTTGAGAACTTACTTCTTTCTGTTTTTAATATTAGCATATGTATTGATTTCTTTGTTGAAATAATATGAGGAAATAACAGTTTTGGATAAGGCTCTGTTTGATTTTGAAGACAGTAATAAGTTATATGATTGAAACCACTGATTGAAGTGGTAGTAAAGCTTTGTAAAAGAAAAGTCCCATATAACAGGGATGGGTTGACCTGCACATTGAAGAATTGCTGGCCTAAAGGATCTGTTGAGTCCCTTCCAACTCTAAAAATCAATAAATAGTATGTCTTGGTCATACCGATTATATGATCACTGTTATCCAAATGATAACGAAAATTCTCATTTACTGAAGCTACTTGATCTTTATTTTGTCATTTTGTATATGAGTTTTAACTTTGAGGTTGAGTTAGAATGTATTTGCATCGTTTTTATGTGTATCCATGTTTATACTTGCATACCTATGTTAGTATGCCCATATAATAGATGTGTACATATGTGAAAACAGTTTCCATTCTTTCTGTATTCTTTGTCTATCTAATGTCAAGTGTGGTGATAGTAAAGGTAAGTTTTAGGTTTGGTACTTTACTGTTCAAATGGCAAGACTTTATTTCAGAAAAGTGTACCTACAATCTGCTGTGGCCATTTGACAGTTGAGGACAACATTTTGCTTTAAAATAATGAAGAAAAAATGAGTATTTTTTTTTAGAATTTAGTAAAATCTACTGAACAATTAGGGCCCTTTATGCAGTCCCTGAAGTTCATTTTGCAAGTTAGTGTAAATATTGAAAAAAATATGAATTGCCAGAGAACTTTCAAAATCGCTGAAAAGTGAGTGTTTTCATTTGACTTAATTAACACCTGTCAGGTAGTTACTAGAATCTTTTCTTTTTAAGCAAACAACTCTATTTGAAGAATAAGCATCTTACCGCTAATTCAAATATTGTAGTGACCTAAACAAAAGTAATTGATGTAACCTAAAATAAAATAAGTCCACAGATAGTAACATCAAAAATAGATTAACCAACCTTAGACTGGAACATGGAAAGCAAAGTCTCTTGATATTCTGAGGAGGAGTTTGACTTTTGTACATTGCAGACATATTAATATGAATGTTGTTTTCCAAAATCAATGATAGTGCTTATCTTCATTTCTTCATACTATCCTCAAACCAAAAGAACAAAATCGATTATTTACGTGTATTACTCTTTGTTAAAATGCAGTTCTATCAATAATGGAAATACTCTATTTCACGAATCTGGTCTCTAATTCACAAACTTTATTCATTTTAGTAATCAAACTCAAGACCAATGATGAAACATTTGGATCACTCCTTTAAAGCCTTTCCAAAGTCTTAGGAATTTAATTGCTATTCAAAAATTTAACACATTTTGATGACTTTATAGAAACAGTTTCCATAATCTTTGTGGTGTTGCAATAAAGTAAGTGACAAGCAACATACAACCTGCTGGTGATATGAAATGCACAAAACTGCCCCACTAAAAATATATTATTTACTTTAGGAGAGAAGATATAATTCAATAATATCAAAGGATTTATTATAGTTTTAAATCATAATTAGATAAATTTTAGAATAACCTTTACTCACATTCATATGAAGCAAATTTTTAGGCTTTAATTTATTCATGCATTCATTGTTAATTCATCAAATATTATTGAATACTGCTGTAGGGAATGAGAAACAAAGAAGTTTCCAGAAAAGCATGGACAGTTTAGAACAAAAGAGTATCATACTATTGTAATACATAATTCACAGGAGAGATAATCACTTTCACTGGGTGGGGAGCAGAAGGACATCAGAGGTGAAGGAGAAGGACATGTGGGGACCCTAAACACACAGGAGTGATGCAGGCAGCATCGGTGCAGTTGGGGGCAACTGTAGTTACTGTGCTGTGTGCCTGTGTTTTGTTAAGGATTAATGTCCTAAAAGTTTTCGAGTTGTATGCCTTGCAGTGTTTTGGAAGGGCAGCTACTATGAACTGGGGAAATGATTCAGTACTTGATATAAAAGTATTAAGTGGAATAAATGTGTGTGTGTGTGTGTGTGTGTGTGTCTGTGTGTATAATTTTTTACAAAAGAGTCAATGACTGTATCTACTTGTCAAATTTAAGTGTGAATTTTTATATTTCTTACAACTTCATGGCACAATTTATAAGATAGTTTGAATCATAAAACAGGTATTTTAGACAACAAATATGGTACTAAGAACATCTCTTGCAGTTTTAAATTTTCTTCACAGCGATGCTATGGCAGCCTAATTATAATGTATTGTGGTGTGAACGATTTGTTCTGTTGGTTTTATTGTCTCACTGGATAATTGGCAGTGGCAGATTAGACAGGAAGCAGATACATCTGCTATATAGCTCCTTATAATATGTACAAATGTTAAAGTTTATGTTATATTAAAGTCACAGAAAAAAACTTTATGTTAGCATTTTCTTGAGAAAGTACTGAATATTTTTTCTGGTTTTTTTGAGTTCATTTTTTAAATCATTCTCAGTCACAAATGGCAGAAAGTAGGTCCAAATCTGAATTCCTTCAACCACAATAATGACATTTTCCAACTGTCTCATAAATTTGCAACATTTGGTAAAAGGGAGACTCATAGAGAAAAATGTGTCACCAGTTCTGAAGAAAATGGGCCTGTGGCAATTAGTGTGCCGTATTCAAGGACTAAATTAGTGCTTGAAATTCAACAGAATAATTGTACCAGTGAAGAGACATTTAGCACTCATAACATATCCACCTCGGTGCTGTGGGGACCCAGTCCCTTGGTTCTTTGGTCCTAACCTCATAAGGTAGTATTGTCAGTCCTACTTTATATAGAGAAAGAACGAGCACATGAACATGGTAAATAGCAGGTCATCTGAGGTATAGTTGTACCTAAGGGGGTTTAAAAAGTACTTTGATTATCCCCAATGTACAGATGAGAAAAGGAGACTTAGAATTCTGCGTCACTTGATTAAGCTCCGGCAGCTAGGAAGTGGCTGCTTGTTATCCCCAGCCTTACACGTCAGTCACTGCTGTCTAATTCTGCTGGACGTCAAAATGGATTCTAAAGTTTGACAGAATTTATGTTGCAAGCATGCTGTTGGCTTTTTCCTTTTGTCCCGGAAGAATTCTGCAAACAGTATATCCAGATGCAGATTGGCATGAAGGAGGGCAGTAGATGAGAGACCAGAAAGCTTGAAGTTAATAGCAAAAATAATTGTTTCCCCCATTTTAGTGATAAGTACAAAACATAAAGTTTACATTGATCTTGAGTATTTTGTGCACATACATATCATGGCTAAGTTACAGGTCCTTCCCTTCTCTCTTTTCTCCCCTCCCACTCCCTCCCACCCCTCCAGTTCTCATTATTCCCGATGTTAAATTCTATGAAATGATTGTGATCTGGGTCTCTCATATCAGAGAAACCCTTCAGTGTTTCACCTTCTGCTTCTGACTCAGTCCACTAAGCACGATGTTCTCAAGTTGCCTCTATTTACTCGTAATCTCTTTCATTGTACTCTTTCGGAGCCATTAGGACAAAGCAAAGGTGTCTCAAGATAATGCACTTCCCCTGCCCTAGGCTGAACAGTAGGAACATTTTTCTTAGTTTCCCCAACTCAGAAACAGAGCTGTGTTGGCAAGTGCCTTCTGCTAGGTGGCCCCAAGTCCATCCACTTATCTCACCTCCTATTTGTACCCGTTATGGATACACTGTTGTGCCCTCGTCGCTACTATTTTTTACACTTCATGTTTTACAAACTACAGTGTTAAGGTCTGGGCAAGAGCAATGTTTTCCTTCTTTGCATAAAGTACTATTGGAAGCATTAAGTTCTTAATAAATGCTAGAAACTCAGTTATAAAAACTAGAATATTTAAAATACATTCACATTTTACAAATAAAAAGATTGAACAAAGATGTATCACTGTTTTTCTTTATTATGGGTATTGGGTGTCTCAACCCTACATTGTCCTTGATGGAACTATATCGTTGCCAAAGAAAGTCAGTTTGGACTATTTATCAATTCACATTAAATTTGTGGTGCTGAGTACTCAAAAATTGTATTTTGCAGTCCTTATACTTTTAGGAAGTTAGAAAAGACAGGACGGCAGTTGATGAGAGACTGAAACTTCTTGTTTGTTTAACATTATTTATGTCAAATACAATTTGCAAACCAAAGAAAACTAGTACAGATGGAGAAAATGGTCGAGACAAACCTTTGAAAATTATTCTTGGGTACAAAGTCAAATTTACAATTTCTCAAAGATTACTATGAGAAAGGTAGATTGCATATTTGCATGTGCGTGCGTGCCTGTGTGTGTGTGTGTGTGTGTGTGTGTGTGTGGTGTAAGGGGCAGGCAAGGGTACTGGTATGTGTTGGTGTGTGTAGTTCTCCAGGAGAGACAAAAGCTTGGTGTCTTCCACCCTTAGTATCAACTGACCTTAAACTAACAACATGTTTGCATTTTCCACTGATCTTATATTCAGATCAGTTAGCCACTCCTATAGAAACAGGAACGAACCAGTTTCTATTTGCTAACGACTCTATTTTTAATAATAAAACTTTAAATTTATATTTATATTGGTCTGTAGAGCATAGCTGCTTTTTACTTTTAATACGTATATTTGAGTATGAATTTGTTACTGCTAGAAAAAATATGACTTATAAAGCGAAACTATTACTCATGAACAGTTCCATTACTTCTTATCATAAAAGAACAAGGCCTTAAATTTTTTTAGATCTTCACATTATGAACACTGTTACCACCATGTCACAGCTGTTAAAAATGTTAAAAAAAAAAACTGCCATCAGATGTTGACTTTTGCTCCTTCATCATATACAGGGGAATTATATGAAAGATGCGTTTCAGAGACTCATCCATTTATATTCAAAGACCAGGAGTGGATGCTTTAAGTTAATACCAGGGAATCTTTCAAAATCTCTATAAGTAATGAGGCCATTTATTGTGTTCAAGGATTCTACCTTCTTCAGTGATATGATATTCTTTCTCATGTGAAAGAGTATTTAATTGCACCGCTCATCCTCTTTTAATATTTAATAGTAATTTTATTAGCCATGTGGAATGAAAGGGGCAAGCTTTGCAATATGTAGTGATGGTCATCCATTTTTTTCTTATCATGACTTAATGAGTATTATAATTACAAAGAGAGGCAGAAATATAAATTAGCTTGGTGGTTGGTGGGGGCTTGCTTGTTTATTGGTTTTAATGTGATCAAATCGTAGAATAAGCACAAGGAGTAACAGATATCTAAGGGGTGCTTTAGAAATATTGGAACAAATTTCAACCACTTGTTAATAGTTTCCCATCTTAAATAGTGAACATGGAGGCTTTGAATAAGGATATAAGCATTGCAAAGAACAGTTTTTGCCAGCGCCATAGCAGCGACTGGGGAATCCTGATGCCTTAGAAACTTGGCCTTGTCAAGTGTATGTTCCTATAAACTTTGTTAATGCATTTTGACAAGTTATTGTCATCAGTTCTTAACCATTTTTTTATTCAGCTAAGATGAAATCTTGGGTTGTTTTGAGTGAGAATTATTGCAATACCACAGCTTAAGTAGCACCTTCCACCTGTGGTTTTCAAAGTACTTTTGAGTACAACTGTTAGGACTGTGGATTAGAGATTGGGGGAGACTTATTTGTAGTCACTATACATTTAATCTTTCTGTGGAAATACACCACAGGCTGTGAGAAGAGGTAATTTTCATCTTAGGTAGATATGTATATGTGCATGAAATGATTCCTACATCTTCACTGCCATTTAAAAAATTAAGTCAGACATTGTTAAGTTTAATGTCCTTTTAATCCTGTTTTAAAACAAATCATTTTTAACCCCCCTCTAGCAACTGCTCCGAGAAAGACAGCAGATGGCCAGCCGTCCTTTCGCTTCCGTTGACGTAGCCCTGGAAGTAGGAGCTGAACAAGCAGACACTCTTCGCGGGCCGTTAGAGGTAGGAACAGTGGTGCTGAAAGGGGACCACTGTGATTTGCATATTTATATTGCTCCTCTAATCTGCATCTGCTCCTGAAGCCACACGGAGTCTGATTATCTAGAGTTGACAAGATTCAGCTACATGTGTTATGCCGTTTTCAAGGCAGATCGCTTTAATGGTCTGACATGAGCTGTAACAAAAGTCACTGGAGAATCTGTTAGCACAGGCAAGAGTGACAGACTGCTCACCTGGCAGCCTTTGCCTGATGGGTAGGAGCTGCAGGAATTTAAGATATAGTTGTGATGGAATAAACAAAGCACCTATGTTTAGTCCTTCAGGCACCCAGTGGCCCCTAGTTAGCTGCTCTGCATCAATCTTTATTAAGAAAGTTTAGGTGGATGTGAGTTTCCTTTTAATTACAGAGTGTGCTCCTCCCGGTGAAAAAGTATAAAATATGTGAATATTTTTATTTGCGGAGCATGGCTGTATTATTACAGTCCTTTGTTGCAAGTGAAGAAATACAGTACAGTGAAATGAATCATAGGTACAAGTGCACATGGATTTAGAATCCTGAAATAATGCATGAAATGGTTTCTCAAAATAATAACTTTGAAGGGAGTTGTGAGCAGTGACTAGCCACAGAATCTTGAATCAGACTAATTTAATTCTGTGCTTGTTATTTTATCTGTGTTTTATTTGTAGTACAACGTTTAAGAAGATTAAGACACTTCAAAATTGAAATATTTTATTCCCTGTCTATAAAATGCCATTATTTCTAATTGTATGTTGTTATTTTCAGAATTCGCTTTTCTTCAAGGAATGTAGGGAATATAAAAATAGTCTGTTCTGAGAGTGTAGGTACAGCTGTATTTGACTTTGTCTGTAGCATTTCTCATTACTTGGAACATCTAAAACTAAATTATACCTCAGATATTATAAAAGGGTTGCTTTTTAAACATAATATTTGTATGTATGTTTAGCTTCTGTGTACTTGATCCTTTAGTACTCTAGATCACATGTTGCAATGTCAGCTTTGAACATTAGGGAATTTACATGTAGATTTTTTAATAAATGAGAAAACATTAGAAAAACAGAATTTACAAAATTCATAGCAAGTATTGTAATTATCTTTTGGCACCTTGTTTCAATTAATATTATTGCAAAACTTTTCATGAACACTACCTGAACTATTTGAATTCAGATTTCTTTGTATATAGTACCCATGCTTAAAGTTAGGGAGAGAGAAAACTGACCATTTTGCTATTTTGTTGGCATTAGACTATTTGTGTTATTTCTGTCACTTAAAGCATCGCATTAATGTTAGAATGTTTGGGTTTTTTATTTCATTATTCACCTATATGTCTTTTGTGACACTTCTTTTAAGTACAAGATGTCAAAGAAAAAAATAATAATTTTATACAAACTCCTATGAGCAAAGTCTTTTTATGTGGGAGTCAAGTTCAAATTATTAAATACAACTTTTAAAAGAAATTTCTGTTGAAATACAATTTATATAACATATAGATCACCCTCTTATAATAGATACACATATATTGACTCACTTAACATACAACTTGGTGGTTTTTAGTATTCACTCAGAATCATGTAATGGTCACCCAAATCATTTTAGAGTGTAACATCCCTGAAAGGTCACATCAGTTAACATTCACGTCCCATTCTTCAGCTCCCTCTTCCTTCTCCCTTCAGGCCTATGTAAACACTAATCTATTTATTATTATGTCTTTTCCTAGTTAGATATTTCACACAAATAAAGTCCTATAATGTGTGCCTTTGTGATTAGTTTCTTTCACTTCCCATGTTTTAGGGTTCATCCGGGGTGTAGCATTTGTTATCTCCATTGATGTTCCACTGCATGCATGTGCCATGTTTTATATACACATTCATCAGTTGATGGGCCTTTCTAGATATTCTGTACAGTGCTACTATGATCACATGTGCAAAATCCTTGTTATGTACATGTCATAATATAGTGTGTTGGTTCACGTACATGGCAAACTTTAAAGCCTAGGCCTATTCTAATTGTAAAAATCGAAGTAATGCAAAATTTCTTCTGATAATTTTTTCTTAAAATTCAGTGCTTAAATTCAATACAAAGCCATGTGTTAGATGGCTACTGTTGTTATGTAAATATTTATTGACTATTCATAATGTATTAATACAGATTTTTTTGGTTTTGTGACTCATAGTATTTCTGTTTCATTTTTCTTAAAAGAAATAACATGATAACTTGTAGATGCTCAGCAGATTCCTGTGGAATCCTTCCTATGTGTAAGGCGCTGTCTTAGCAGTTGAAGAACATCAGGAAGCAAAGAACCCTGTCTGCTTGGAGCTTACATTCTAGCAAGAGAAAGTAAACAATTGAATATGTTACAAGGTGGTAAGAGCAGTGGAACCAAACAATCAGGGCAAAACTATTAGACAAGATTTGATAGAGAGGGGAGAGTACACTGCTTAAAAAGGATAGCCGTCAGGGTAACTGCACCGAGAAGATAAGAAATGAGTAAGTCTTGGAAGGGGTGAAACAGCTAGGCAGGCGACAGATTTTGAGTAAAGAGTGTCACAGGCCAGAGGAATAGTTAGACTAAGGTGGGTGTAACAGGCAACCCTGTGGAACAAGAAGGACTGGAAAGGACTTGAGCAGGTGACTCCAGGCTCTAGAACGATGGTAAAGTTGTTGACAGTCTTTGCTGAATAATGATGGGAGCCAATTTAAGGGTTTTGAAAGAAGAATGAGGTAATCTGGCTTTGCTTTTGAAAAGATCCCTGAGTCTGTTTCATTGAAAACAGTTTGATGAGGGATGTCTTCATATGGTTCCCCGATAGGCAGGCCGCTCTGCCAAAGACAGCTTTCTCCTTTGGGACGGAGGCCCATGCTGGTGCTAAGGGCAGGAAGATAAGCGAGGTGGAAGGCAGCCAATACCGGTGCGCTAGAGGTTAGCCCCATCGGGAAACTCTTAAGGATGAGGTAAAACATATGTCACATTCTCTGACACCCGGGGTGCTCTAGCTAAGTATTTATAGCCCCCCTCTCTCCTGGCCCTGGTAGAGAGGTTCTTCTTAGAAGGCCCAAGAAAGCTGCAAGGTGGAGATATAATATATAGGTATTGGAATTCAAAAGTTAGATGTGGAAATCAACCTGCAGTTTCTGCTGCCAAGAGCAAAGATAGAAGGAGCAACATTTCTTAGGAGGCTGCAGCAGATTTCTAGGCCGGAAAGAACAATGACAGGCTAGAATGATAGCGGTGGGAACCATGAAAAATAGCCAAATTGTGAACCAGATTTTAGGGCTATAATGGGTGTGATCATTCTGTAAGTCTTTCTGGTGACTTTGTTTTTAAAGTCCAGATAGAAGTAGGGGAATGATTTTCTCTTCAGATGCTGTTGTAGTTATCTGTAGATGATTCTATTGGATCATAGCTCCATTCTTGCAGTGTATCCACTCAATTATCACAGCGTGTGTTTTTTCTTAAGTCCCTGATGTAAAGCATGGGAATCCAAGGCACAGCGTGTGGGACCTTAGGTGACTGGATTGAGCTTTTTAGATCTGATACCATGCTAAAGTATGATTTGGTCACAAACAAGTTATGCATAGCTGTTTAACTGATGACGGTGATGTGGTTGAAGTTGTACATCCTTTATTCATTTTTAGGGTGGGGAGATTAAATGGTGAAAAATAGAGGAAGACATTTTCAGCTTTATATTCATTTATTCAGCTTTATCACTAATGACGATACCCAACACTCAAAACTTACAGGAGAAAAGGTTTAATTTGGCACGTGTTTCAATCCCTAGTCAGCTAGGTCCAAGGTAGGCATGGACTGGTAGAGGGGCATGGCATGATGAAGATGATTCACTCGTGGAGCCGGAAGGCAGAGTGGGGTGCAGTGCCAAGTAGGAAGGGTACAGGTGTTATCTGTGAAGAGGACGAATGGCAGGTGATGGCAGGATGATGAGCAACACCTGGTTTTTTATGGACGGGGGAGAAGAATTAACTCGGTGTCTTTGGGAGAACTTTGTGAGAGACCACATGCAGTGAAATGGAAGTTAAGCAAGAACAGTTTATAGAGAGAAACATGGTCCATAGACAGAGTGGGTCACCACTAGGGAACGGCCAAACTAGGTGATCTTGACAGTTCCCTTTTTATGCCCCCTGGACTTTCTTATTCTAAGATTAACTCCTTTCCAGGGCCAGGGTTGTTCCTCCCCTAGGTGGTGCTTTCAGGTTATGTAACTTTTGCTCCACAGTGCATGCATTTCCCATAGTTCCCCTGGATTGAATCATATTCATAAACTTTTATGCCTATGCAAGATATATTAATACTAGTACAGTAAGACAGGTTAAGGAAGGACAGAGTGTCTTCCTTACTATGCCTACCATACTCAAGAAAATCTCTAATCTCTGTTTGCAAATTGTAGTTTATACCTTCTTTTAATTAATCATTAGCAGTTGTCTGATGTCCTTGCCTACAGCTGCTACATTTAAGGCCTACAGTTGTTACCTGCAGACCCAGTTTTGATTGTTCCTGTCTTAGTTACCTTCTTATTACTATGACAGAATACTTGACTTCAGCAACCTAAGGGAAGAAAGATTTATTTAGCTCTGTTTCTGAAGTGTCACATAGACCATTCATGGGCAGCCAGAAACATGGAAGCACACAGCAGAGGCTGGAGAGCTGCTCACCCCACCGCAGGCAGAAAGCTAAATGACGGAGGAGGAGTGGATTCTGGAGACGCAGACAGGCCGGGGCTTCCCCGGGAAGAAACTCTTAACAGTGTCTCTTCTTCCTTCCTTTACTTAGTTCAGCTGACAGTTGGGCCCCCAAAGCCAGGGTAGGTGCCCCTCCCTCACTTTCTGGCCTACAAGTCCATAACACACACCTGAAAGCTCTGCCCTGGGTGCCCCAGTCTCAACAAGGTGGCATGGACCCTTCAGGTCAAGTCCCAAGCATCTGCCCCTTCCAGCCAGGCCCTACTTCCCAACAGCACACAGTTCCGTTGGTACCCGACTATATCCAAATACATGATGCTTTGGGGGGACACTCCAGGTCCCAACCATAGCAGCCCCTCTCTGCTCATTCTGTCTGCTTCCTACATGGGCACCAGACGTCCACCCAAGGCGCTGCCTCAATGTGTTACTCAACTCCATTTCTCACCTAGAAGTGCACTCTGCCTGGGATCAGGTGGCTCCTGACGCCATCCAAGGTGACATTCCATCCTAACGGCCCCAGTCATCTTACAGCTGTTTCTGAGATTACTTTTGATGTCCATTTTTATTTATAATTATGTTAGACCGGTGATTCTTACTTGCCTACTTGCAATACTGAAAAGCTAGAAACCACAGTAGTGACCATCAATAAAGGGTTTTAGTCAGTTCATTACAAATTATAAAGTGGTATATACCTTGTAATCTAACTTTTGATAAAACTTAGAAAAAGATCTGTTCTAAATTTATAATAGTTATTTCTGTAGATGGTATATATGGGTTGTTTTACTTATTTGCATTATTCATTCTATAATTTTTAAGATTAAGATTAAGAAACAATAAAATGCAAGTATATAGTGAGTATTTTCTCTAATTTTCACCTCTTGACTTGGAACATATTGAATGTTTGAAATGTTGCCACTTCTTCAAAAGTAGTGCTTCTCATTACCATTTCTGTATTAAAAGACAAAAGTCTAATGCATACTGCACATAGTTTAGAAACTTTGCTACCCTTTATCACCTATGATTAATTTGTTTAGGAAATAGATGCTTTGGGGTATATACTGCAAGGTTAGTGATTGGGTGCATACCAAATATGCACTCTAGAAAGAACATTCCAGATGATATGAATTAAGATGCATATTCCAAGATAAGGGGCTTAAACTTGATCTACACAATGCATGGAAACAACATAGATGTTTAAATAGAATTTAAAATGTGGTTTATTTAAAGTTTATTTATGTACACTATCTGGAGGTCATATGAGCCTTACATCAGTCATGTAAGGTGAGTAGATTTCTTTCTTTTCCCCCCTCCTTATTACTGAGGAAACTGAGGCTCTGAGAGCTAAAGACCTTTGTTCAAGATTACAAATCCAATCCCCAGTAGAGCCAGAATTTGGAATTTCAAATCATCCCAAGGGTTTGCTTGCCATACTACTTTTACCTATGCTGATTTTTAGGTCAAACTGAAAATGTATCTTTATGTAGCCAGACAAGTTTTTTGTTTTATATGAAGCTATTTATAAGCCTAGAGCTGTAGTGTTCTTGGATTACAGGTACTCAGATAGTCATAGGTAGTTTTAGATCTTAAGAAAAAAAACTTCCATTTGAAATGTTATGTTATTATCTAAGTATATTGAAGAATTTCAGCAGATGTCAGTTGTAACCCAAATTAAGATACAGAAAACGGGTGGCTTACTGAACTACAACAAACTCGGGACATGCGCTTTCTATTATTTTCTATACTACAATTGTCCCATAACTTGTATAATTATTTCTATCCTAATAGAGTATTAAGCTTTGTAGCTTACTTTAGAAACAGAATTGACAAAGATAGATATTTTTGGTCACTACTACAGTCAAGTAGGCTAATTACAAATTTCAAAGACAGTATATGTAGCATGATTAATTTCTATAAAATTAATAGTTTTATTATCATTTTGTGCGTATATTGTAACCATTTTATAACAGTTTCACTGTACATATTTGTAATGTTAGAATACCCTCATGTATAATGAAAATTATAGCTTTAGAGTGCTTTCTTTATTCAAAAAAATTGGAGTATATGAGAAGTATTCATGGATTCAATCCTTCCCAAACCTAAATAATCTAATGTGGAATATGCTTGCAAAATGAGGAATAGCTCAGTGGTTAAAGCACTTACCTAACAAGTGCTAAGTACCGAAATTCAATTTCCCAACCCCATACAAGCTGGATATGATGGCATACACCTGTGATTCCAACACTTGGGAGGCTGAGGCAGGAGAATTGCTGTGGATTTGAGGCCAGCTTGGGCTACATAGTGAGTTCAGAGTTGGCTTTGTCTACAGAGGGAGACCATATATATATATATATATATATATATTATGCATATGTATGTATACACACACACACACATACACCACTGTTCAAGATTAGGCCAGACACAAAGAAGCAGCTGTCCTGTTAAGAGCACCACTCACTCCCCTTCCAGACCAGCAGGAGCGCCTGGGCATAGGTGCCTGGGCATATTCACTGACTCCTCTTTTCAGACTTTCTGTCTTCATGGACAGTAGCTTCAGTTATGAACATGTACTTCATTTTTCCAGTTTTTTTAATCTTATCAGTGTATTGTAATATTTGATTTTTAAAAGATTATCCCATTACTTCTACCATTAATACTCTGATGATATAAATAATACGTCCTCATTATAGAAGTGAATGCTGAAAATTTTTAAAAATCTGTCATAATCCCACAATCTATATTCACTGTCACAAATATGACATTTTTCCTTGCAATATCACTTTCTTTTACATATATGTATTTTTAAACAATTAAAAACACATCATATATGTAATTTTGACTCATTTCTCAGCATTCCATGAGTAACATTACTTCGAAGATTGAATCAAAAATCTCTGTTGGGGACTGGGGGGCTGGAGGAATGGAACAGTGGTTAAAGCACTTGCCTTTCAAGTACAAGACCCTGAGTTTGATTCCCCATCATCACATAAAGCTGGGCATGGTGGCACACGCCTGTAATTCCAGGACTCAGGAGGCTGAGGCAGGAGAATTGCCTTATGTCCAAGGCCAGCCTGGGCTCCATAGTGAGTCCAGGACCACCTTGGGCTACAGAGTAAGACCTTGTCTCAAAAATCCCAACTCTTTAATTGATTTTTAGCTTACCATCCTTTATTTGCATATTTTATCTCCCCCCCATTTTATTGATATGTATAAGTGCAAAATTTAAGGTTTATAATGAAGTTGAGCATTTTGTGCACGTATGTATCTTTCCCACTCTCCTTAGCTTGACTCTAATTTCATGCTAGTATAAGTAAGACTACGATTCATTTTTCTATATATCTTGTGTTCCTAGTTTGTATAGGAGAAACTGCCGTACCAAAAATTAATGTCCGTTGGGTCATGAGCGATGTCAGTAGCCCTCGGAAGTGGCCCTATCATGCTATGCCCAGCAAAGTGTGCAAATTTCTCTGTTCCTGCTTCTTTATCCAAATTATTGTGAGCCTTTTAAAAACACTTGCTAATTTGATAGCTGAAATGTTAATGCCATTGCATATGTGGTACTGTATTAAATCATATGCGTTTCTACTAGGTGCTCATTTTGTTGCCTCATCTTGCCCTTCCCCTTCTGTTTTTGTAACATTTATTTGGCAGTTATCTGGTTACATGTGAAATACTGTATCAGTCAGAGAAGCCTGGCAATGGTGGACTAGCTTACTTAATAGTCTTTACCTTCTGTTGGAACATCCTTTGTCTTACCTATAAATCAAATATTTCAAATCTTTGTAAATAACCTGCTATACTTTTCCTTCTGAATGTTGCTTTTAAAATTGTATGTTATGTCCATATTTATTCACTTTGTATTCTGGTAATATTTTTGTATTCTGGTAATATTTTTCACATTCCTCTATGCTTCCTGCTTATTCAGAATTTTCTATTGTTTTTCTCTCCTTTATGTTTAAATCAATATTCCTTTTTTCTCAGTTGATTGGCACGTTATTCTTTTTCTTTAAGGGAATGCTTTCATCATTTTAAAAGGCAAGGTTTAAATTCAAAATTAAACACATTTTGTTTTCAACCAATTAGGAACAATTTAAATTTTACTTCCAATTTGCATTGTTATAGCTATCTATTTTAGTTTTTAAGAGTTTTGTCCTTTGAATTAGAGATTAGTTTTGTTGTTTTATATGAATATGTGTTTAAATTTTACTGACATAATTACTATTTTTTGCGTGCTATTCCAGAATTTTCCTCCAAAATGCGTTTCTTCTATTTCTCTTTAAGAAATTTCTTTGACACGTTTTGACAACAAATTTTCTTCAACCTACTGCACCCTCCTCCTTCTCCAAATTCAGCTCAAGGCCTTAGAACATCTCCTTTTGTTTATGATCTGAAAAAATGTATGTAAAATACACCTTACCAAACATCCAGTTATTTTGCAGTAGTAGTACCATACTTAAACATTTTATTTCATAGTTTCCTACCAAAACCATCTGTAGTTTATCTTCTACAGTAATGATAGTTCTGGCTTCTGGATTCCAAGCTCCATTCTTGTTACTGGGAAATCTTTTACCAATAGATTGTCATTCTTTCATCACTAATGGAAGGTTTTATTCCAAAACTTTCAAAATCTCCTTCTTTTGGTCTTACGCACTTTTCTGATGACTTTCATAAGCATCATACATTTATTTCTGTTTAATCTCTTTGTCACAGATCATGTTTTCTGTGCTTGCAACCAGAAGTCTTTGTTTACTTCTGAAAGTTTAGTCATTCTCCTTTTACATGTTTTCCTCCATACTTTTGTACTCTTTCTGGCTGATTATATGCACTTTGAACTTTTTAAATTTTATCTTCAAAATCTCTTAACTTTTTTGTTGTGTTTTCCATCTCTTTTTCTCTTTAATTTTTTCCTGGATTACTTCTTTTGAGCACTTATTCATACTCACTACTTACTTGTTCAATAGTGTGTAACCTGCTTTCCACTTGCTCTCTACTCTAGGCATTGTATTACCTTCAACATACATTTTATTTTTATAAACTTCATATTGGTCCAGGTTTCTATTATGCAATAATTGCATTCTTTTATGGGAATTGTTTATATATATATATTCATGAGTGTATATAAAATTAATATCTATACATAATCTATCTATATACATACATACAATAATGCCTTGGTCATTTTGGATGTCTTCCTGTAGTGATGTGGATCTGGAGTGTCCCCCAAAAGCCTCATGTACCTATGGATACTGTGTATGGTTGGGAAGTGGGGCCTGACTGGAAGGTTTGGACACTTAGAGCCTGACCCGGAGGAGCGTGTGCTGGTTCTGCCCTTTCTTCCAATATTAATAAAGATGCTTCTTTAGCATTAGTGTTATCAACCATAACTCATTATAAACAGAGCATGGTGGCACAAGCCAGTAAGTAACCCCAGCCCTTGGGAACCTGAGGCAGGAGGATTACCATTAGTTTGAGGTCAGCTTGGGTTCCATAATGAGTTCAGAACCGGCCTGGGCTACAGAGTGAGACCCTGTCTCAAAATAAGTAAATAAATAAATAAATAAACATGACTCATTAGTAAATCATTCGGTATATTGCTTAAATCAACAGCAACTACATAAATCCAAATTTATATAATTAAAAGTTTAAGCATAACAAAAGTCATTGTTTACATTTTTAAACAGTTATCAATTCCCTTAATTCCATTTATAATTAAAATGCTAACGTTTTTATTTAGCTTTGCTGTGTTCAAAATAAAATATAGATGTATATTTTTTGTCCACTTTTTAAATTAAATATTACAAATTGAACTTTTTATTAATGTATTTAAATTTTATCATTGTATTATCTTAATTTAAAATGAACGTAAGTCATGGTTTTTTAACTCAATTTAAAATGACAAATTACAATAAATAAGAATATAAAGATGAAAAACAACAGCAATAACAAAAAGATAAAACTACTTTATCCTCATGAAGTCTGACATGATGTGCTAGGTAAACTTTTTTGTCAACTTGATTGGCCAAGAGAGGCTTTGGAGATGAGTAAAACACTCCCTGATCGCCCTTTTTCATATTGGCTGTCAAACAGAATAATATTCTGCTTAAGCTCATGGTTATATTATAGTTGAACGGATCTAGTATAAATTATTTTTATACAATAGCTTTGTAAGTAAGAGCAAACTATTCAAAAAACAATAAAGAAACTTCCAAACTCATGTTAAAAGGCCAGCCTTACCTCAAACTCTAACACCACACACACACACACACACACACACACACACACACACGTGTGGGCGTGTGAGAACAAAGTAATGAAAGACAAAAGTGAAGAAACCTATGGACTGTTATCACTGTTGAACACAGATGCAAATATGCTGAACAGAATACTAGCAAGCCAAATCAAAAAGCTCTTCCTTCTAGCCATCCTTATGTAAACTCCAAGCCCTTCACATTACCCTGCTCAGTTTCTCCAATGGCAAACTCCTCTGCATAGCATACCATCCCCAACAGGGACCTGCTACCTTCCCTCCCTCCCACCTGTTGTCATTTTACCCAGCACCACAACCCTGCTCTACGTCCCAGTTCTTGATACTCTTTGTCGTTGTTGTTCCCTTGGTCTACAAGAACTTCCCTATATGATAGAACTTCGCTAGTTCTTCATGTCTCAAAAAAAAATTAATAAAAGGGAAATGAATGAGAGACATTATGTTAAAGTGACAAAAAAGATTGCTGGACCACTGTGAGAACTTAAAGGAATCTAGATAACATGAACTTTCCCAAGGACAATTATTTTGTCTTGTAGTAACCTTCAAACTAAAATCAGAAGTAAGGAAAGCAGAGAGATAATGGCAGTATGAGTAAGAGGGATCCTCACTCAAAACCCCCTCTTGATCTGTCTTCGAGAGCTTTGCTTTCTCATTAAACCCTTCTTGCTTTAAAAAGAAAAATGAGTAGGAATGGAGAATAGAGTTAATGGGATGATCCGGGATGCTTATTTGAGAATTTTTTTTAAATTGCTGAATAGGAGCCAGAGGTTGATGGTAAAGCAAGTGTCTGTTGCTGGTGGTAGGACAGTTCAAGGAGGGGATCTGAGATAAATTCATTACTTATTTCTTAAACTAGCTAATTCATCATTCACTTATTAACCCAACATTTATGGTGTATCTCTACACACTTAGCATTAAGAATACAAAGCTTAGTAGGGGAACACCATCTCTACTAGTATGAACAACAATTCACTTGGAAGTGAGAAGGAAAATCAGTGTTAAAGACAGAGTTTATAAGGTAGTTAAGACTGTTTTCCCTGTTTATTGATTATTTCCAATTAGATAGACCTGTGTTCTGATCACTCAATTTGCCACTTACTTGACTTTAATTCATTAGGAAGTACACATGATATTCTACACTTAAAAACTAATAAAAAACAAAATGTTTAGATAAGATGATTTTAAGTGAAGAAACCAAACACTTGAAAATGCTGTTTGAACAGCATATGTATGCATACGCACATGTACTTCCTTCTAGGGGGAAAATAATGTAAGTAAATCTGTAGTCAACATGAATAAATATGGATAAATATTATCACTGAAACTACGTAAGTTTTTGGCTTACAAACTTCTTGTCAAGAAAGTTACTCTTTTAAATATTTAAATTTTTGTAGTGTATGTAGCCTGGAATATTTCTTTGAAATTCTACAGCCTGACATCTGTATGTTTGGGGAAATTCTGGGCACTTTTAGAAAGTACATTTGCAAAATAAGATACTTTTGATTATGTAAATTGAATTTCAAGCACTTCCAGATAGCATTTTATTAAAAGCACATTAAATTTTGATGACCCTATTTATTCAACAATTTACCAAAAGAATGTACAATGCAATATAGTAAGTATTTCAGCCTTCACAGAGATTTTTATGATGCATTTGGTGCTCTAGAATACCTTACAGTCTGCTGCTAAAAATGACATTAATTACTTCCTCCCTTAAATTTCCCCTTCTGCTGCTGCTGTGACTTCTTCTTTTTCCTTTCTTTGTTTAACTTTCTTTCTTTCTTTCTTTGAGTCTATTTAACAACTTCCACATGTGATGGTAAGTCTGAAGAACCATGAGATGTTGCATATTTTGATTAATCAAGTGCATTTTAACTTGGTGTAATTAGAAATGAAGGTATTTTATGGTGTGATGAGTACATGAATCCTCATTCTACGATGGTTTGCGCTAAGAAAATACTCTTTTTTTGGCCTGACACTATGTTGAATGAAGGTGTGAGTGTTTGCATAGATAATTTCATCAAGCATGAAAGAAAGAATGTTCATTTGTACACTTTTAAATAATTTCTGTGTTTTCATGACTTAAAACATCATTGTCGTCAGCTCATTGGTTTTTAATTTTTAAGTAATGTTAATTTCTTCCACTGATCAGAAGGTTAATAAATTCTAACTACATTTTGGAAAGTAGAGAAAATGTTTCATAAAATACATTTCTCTGTCCCTATTCCATCAGTTATACACTGTGTGCATTCATATCGTGAGTGCCTAAATTTAGGTACAGAATTTATTCAACACCATAGAAGTTTCCTTGTGGCATTCTGTGGTCAAGCCATCCTTATGTATACCCCAAGCCTCTGGCAACCACTGAAATGACTTAGGTTCTTAATTTTATTTTTTCAATAAAATAACAAAAGTTGGAGCAAGTTGGCCCCAATGTGTGCGGCTTATTTGACTTATGGTACTGCTTTCAGTAAGACCCATCAAGTGACTGTATATAACACCAGCTCATTCTGTTAGTGCATTGTGTGCTGTGCTGCATACCTGCATCAATATCTGCTTATCATATCATCAGTTAGTGCAGCTTTGTGTTGTTTTCAGTATTGAGCTATTGTAAATAAAACTGCCATCAGTGTCGGCATACTAGTTTTTCTAAGAAAATATGTTTTTACTTTTCTTGGATAAAAAAAAAAAACCTACCAGAATGTCGGACCACTTGATAAAAGTCTATTTAACATTTTTTTTTCAAAATGGATATTCCATTTTGTGTTCCTCTCAACAACGAATGAGAGTCCCAGTTCTCATTCTCACCAGCAGTTAAGCATAGTTTGGTTTTGTTTTGTCATTCTAATAGCATATAGTAGTATCTCACTGTTGTATTTGATCTTGACGAAAAGCTAAATACTTTCCAACACATGAGGCCTGGCAACCCACTTATATATATTTAAACATTTTTCTATAGACTATATGCATGACCATTAACTGATACTGTAAAATACAAGGAGGACATCTTAGCTTTGCATTATTACAACTAAGTGCCTGAGACAGCTAACTTAGGAAAAGGAAAGATGGACTTTCCTAGTTTTTAAGGTTCAAAGCTCACAGGTGGATAAGCCCCATTGTCAGCCCATTGTAGCAGGAGTGTATGCCGGTGTAAGCAGTCACCTCTCCAACAGGGGCAGAGAGAAAGAGGATGGGTCGGACAAGGTGCTTCTTTTATGACACTTGTCTTCTTACATCTCAAGAGATCATTCAGAAACTACCAAAGGTCCCTGATAAGCTATCTTTTGGGTGACATTTTCCCAGTGACCTAGAACTTCAACAGCAGTTCCCATCTATCAAAGGTTCTGTCACGTCCCAGTGGCGCCACCCTGGGCACTGAGCCTTCAATGCAGGAGACACTGTATAATACTTATAAAACAGTAGTCCACAAATGCACTTGGAAAAAATATCTTCATCAAGACATTTGTTGAAAAGCCGTGTTTTTCTAGCTTCCATTGAGGCCCTCTTAAGTAAAATGCCTCCATTAAATGAAAAATAAAAATATTAGTATCAGGGATTAATTTAAAGTTCTATAAGAAAAATACTTAAGCATACAAAGAAATGGAGAAATGAATCAGATCACTCAGCTCCCATAATTGTTGCCCATCTTGTCTCATCTCTCTCTCATCTTCCAACCCCATCAGTGATTATTCTGAAGTAAATTTCAAGCATCAAAAGATTAAATTTTATTTGAATCTCAAAGTTCTTAGTTTATCATATTAGTATTGAAATAATTAGTTTAAAATGTTTAAATTTTTCAAAAATCTAGTATTAATTTCTAAGGTTTTAGTAGGTTCTTTCACCTATTTACATGTTAAATATTTGCTGGGTATGTAATTCCAGGCATTTATTGAGTATGCGGTAGGAAATCATAACACCTGAATGGGAATAAAAGCTCATTAAATAAAATTGTTTTACTTTATTATCATACTGTGTATATGGTTTGTTTTAATAGCACTGTGTAAACATTAAATTATAAGAACTGCAGGCTTTGCTTAATGGAAGTTGTCATTTAAGTTAACAACGTAAGCTGTTTGATTTTTTTATTTACTGTATTATATTTTGAAATTACGCATTGACCATAATCCTAGGAGTGCTTTCTTATTTCTTATTACAGTACTGATCTAATTTTTCTCACTGGGAAGTTGAACTGAAGTGTATAACCAATTTTATTTAAGAACAAAAAACAAAAATGAACTTTGCATCATTAGGAATTCTCATTTTTGCCAGTCTAACAAAAAAAAAAAAAACACGAGCAATTTGAGATTACTCAGATGTGAGAAATGATAACCATGTCAGCCACCACCTGTAACAAACTATGGTACTTAGGGAACTAACCTTGACACATTTCAGTCCAACTGCGAGGGTCGGTAGTATATTATATTTCAGACAGTATCCATTACCAAAGATGTAGGACCAAATTAACTTTAATGTTATGCTCTTCAGAAGACATTCTATAGCTAGCAATAACATTAAGATAATGCTGTTTAAAATAAGAATTTCAATTATAAGGCAGATGAGACTGTGCAAAACATGACAGCCTTAATGAGTAGTAGGAGTTGGTATTCACTTTGATAAGGAGCATAGTTGCCAGAGATAGAAAAAGAAACAAAATGTAGCCTGTAGCCTGTTCCTGTTGTGTGATACTGCCTTCTATTGATTCAGCTTTGGGTTCAAGTTCGTTTCTGTTCATTCTCTCAGAGAGATGCTAGGTTGGTGACCCTGTTATTCATTTACAGCCAGAACACCTTCAATTACTTTAGTGCTTCGTTCTTATAAAGAGCAGAATGCATGTTTGCTTATTTGCTTTCATTGCATATTTGATAAGAAAGAAGGGAACCAAGTGTCTCCTCCACCTTGCAGGTGGGAAAACTGGATCAGAAACTCAGTGTTGATACTGGAGATAAATTTGAATTGTTTGAAGGATCACCTGATTTTAACCGTGGCAAAGTGGAATGCACATGGCCGAAATATTGTATCTTTCCTGTGGTTGTAGGAGACACCCCTTGTTTTTTACTTTAGAGTGGTAGGAAAAGAGGAACTAGTGAAGATCACAACTGAAAATCATAAATTTTGAGATGACAAAGGCAGCAGTCTCCATCCCTTCTCCATTGGGCTGGCCTTGTCCACAGATTGCAGTGTTGCTCAGGGAACTGCAAACATTTGTGGTCTCCATTGTGCCATAGGCTTCTCCTTTACACCTTCCCACACTACCCTCCCAGGGGTACACTCCTGGCCTCCAAGGCCTTCCTCTGAAATCTGAGTGGAAGTCTCTGCAACGCCATAACTCATGCACTGTGCAACCCTGTTAAACCCGGACCATATGGACATCACTAAGATCTGCCACTGGCTTGAACAGTAGCCTGACCCCATTGGAAAAACACTGTAGGGGCCTGCAGCTGGACTCTGGCAGGCATTTTTAATTTGGCTCAGATGTACACTTCTCAGAGCAAAATCTTTCATCTCTCAACCCTTGAGTTGATAAAGGGTGGGGTCTTGTTGATTCCCACAACCCTCCAGCATGTCTTTTTTATCGCCCTGCTTCAGAATACTTGGCATCTTTTTAATGCTAAGCTCTTTACCTTCCTTGTGCACATGTGGTCCACCACTGTAGGCTCTTTCAATTTGGCAAAACTGAAAATTTTTTTATCATTATTCTCGGCCACTTTTTCTGTCTTTCATCATAGACTTGGCTAAAAGCTGCAAGCGGTAACCAAGTGACAGTCTTGACATCAGGCTGTCTTAAGATTTCCTCTGCCAGATTAAGTATGCTACTGCCCTTAATCTGTTTCATGCAAAGTCTCTGGACAAAACCAAAATGCTGACAAATATCTGCCCGAGTGTAGCAGCCATGGCAAGACCACTTGCCAATATAGTCCTGTTTCCATTCTGAAACTTTTTAAGCCTGGCCTTTCAATCTACACTTCTATCAGTATTCTGGTCTTCTGAGCTGTGACCAGAATCTCCTATTAAGCTCAGCATATCCAGGGTGAGTGTTCACCCTCATTTGCTGGCCCAGGAGTCATTCACACACACACACACACACACACACACACACACACACACACACACACACACACACACACACACCTGTAAACTCTACCATAGGTGTTTTCTAATCTCTTCAAGATAACAGAATCCTCTCAAGGGTCACAAGCGGGTTATAGGATTGGGAGTCTTGGGTAACTTGTACAGAACAGAAATTTCTCATGGTTCTAGAGGCGGGGGAATTCAAGAAGAGTGGACGGCTCAGTGTTTGCTGATGGTCCTACTTGCTGGCTCAAAGTGT
The DNA here is from genome assembly GCA_004027205.1 of Ctenodactylus gundi. NCBI lineage: Eukaryota > Metazoa > Chordata > Mammalia > Rodentia > Ctenodactylidae > Ctenodactylus > Ctenodactylus gundi. Next base: position 553,998 of record PVKB01000733.1, on the reverse strand, counting down.
TCTTACTCAGTGAGAGGGACAAACAGACCCTCTCAGGCCTCTTTTGTAAGGCACTACCATCATTCGTGAGAACTCCACCACCATACCTAAGCATCTCCTAAAGGTGCCACCTCTTAATGACAACGCATTGACGATTACGTTTCAAAATACAAAATTTTGGGGGCATGTACAAACATTTTGAACACAGCAAGAGGTATCTATTCTTTGCATTGCTACTAGGGCAAGGAAAAATCTGGTCCATAGACTGCATTTTCTTACAGGACCAAGGCAACAATCACAGGAAGGATGAGTTGATTAAATGGTTAATAAATACAGTTGTTTAAAAAATAAAGTTGATAATTTTGTATGGCTAGCAAAGAATGATGCCATAGATATTTAAATAACCCTGGGTAGATTAAAAAGGTTCCCTCTCCCCTGTGGGGCCCCCTCTGTAGAGAGTTACCATTGCTTTCCTGGTATAGTTTAAGAAAGAAACGTGCCCTTAGAGAAGCCAGCAATGTTGAGCATGTTCTCTAGCTTTAAGATTGTTTTACAGAGTTAATAAAGGCTAATAGGCCAACGTTTATCTCATCTATAATTCATTTGATAAATGTTGGTGATCAGCTGCATCATTTTCCCCCTCTGTTGTAAATTGATAGGGGTTGGAGTTTCTTTTTGTCTCATTATAGGTTTTCCTTTTCATATTTAAATGGAGATTTTTCTCACTTTGGCCATTTTTAAAGACATGGAACCCTTTTTCTGACTCTGGAAAGCTCCAAAGACCGATTTGGCTTTAATCTAATATATAAATCACTATTTATTCACCACTTACATAATTGATATAAACATTTTTCTACCATTTCTTCATAAACACATTTCTCATAAAGGTTTTCAATCCATATTGCTTGCTCTAGAGCATGACCAATTTTCATAGACTTTACTACAATGTGCTGTATAATGCCCATAATGTTGGTACTGTCTACTCTTATATTTACCTAATCTGTCATCAAAGGGAGTATGTCTGATGCCTTTAACTGAACCAATCGATTACACAACATTGTTTAGTTACTACAGGCAGCAATTTTTTTCTCTCTCTCTTAGGAGCCTTAATTCTGGAAATGAGCATTCTGTCTAGATTCAGAATGTTCATTTATAAAATGCGGTTGTATTTTAATTTATCCAATATGTATTTAAATGATAAATCCGTAGGTTGGCCATCAAATGTATAAAGTGTTTTTATTAATGTATGATGCTTTTTAAGTATAATCAATCACAATGAAACTGATTTAAATTGCAAACATTACAGTTCATCTTTCAAGAGGAGCCGCACAGCTCAAATACAGATTTAATGTTCTTAAATTAACTAAACATATAGACAATATATAATCTCACAGACTAAAGATATAACCTAAAATACAATACTATATTACTATAGGAACTTTGTTAAATCATATTCTTAATTGTAAAAACAGAATTTCAGTCATCTTGCTACAATAATTTTATGCTTTTATATTGTTCTTATTTTGTTTTCTTTCCTTCATATATCACTAGTAATAATATTAGAATTCTAAAATAAGGAAAACTAACTACCATTAATATTTTTCTTCTTTACTTCTTTTAGTCATGTTAGTTGAGCTTATAAACACACTATTGTAATTTCCAGTACTTCTTTGAAATAGAGCTCAACGTATATGTTAACACATGGTCTTCGTAATCTACAAAGTGAGACCAACTTACATGACGAATGGCTAAAAAATTTTTTTCCCCTTATGGCTAAATTTTTTAAATGAACTACTCTAAAGGGTATCTCACCCTCGCTTCCCCTTGGCATGCTCTTTCTTGCTTCAAACACGCTCCTGCATGCTTTCAACTCTTCAAAGCAATTCTGGAAGTCCTCTTTCATGACTTTTTGAGGTGTGGTCAAAAATGTAGTGAATGCAGGTGCTGTGTGCTATCCAATGGGAGACAGGTTAGTGGAAAGATTGTCTCCTTCACTAATCTGTTCTGGCACCATGTGCCTTCTGCCTCTTTCCTGGTGTCAGAATGATCATGGAAGGTCAGAACATTGAGGCGGCCATGATGAGGCACCTAGAAGCACTCACAAAGGATGACTTCCAGAACGGCTTCTGAAAGTGGCAAGAATGAAAGTTGAAAGTGTGTATGAGGCAAAGAGAAGTGTTTTTGAGGGTTATTAACTACCATATGTCTTTTACTGTAATGCATGTTTTAAAAATTTTAAACAGCCACTGTTTTATTTTTATCACACTGTGTATTTAAACATAAGTAATGGGGCTTGGAGCATAGCTTAGTTAAGGTAGTTAAGATACTTGCCTGGCACGTGCAAGGTCCTGGGCCCACTTTCTCAGCACCACATAAAAGTTAGCCTGCCATGGTAGCATATGCCTGCAATCCCAGCACTTGGGAGACTGAGCAGGAGGAATGATGTAAATTCAAGCCCAGCCTGGGTCGCATGGTGACTCCAGGAGCAGCCTGACTAAGAGTGAGTCTGTGTCTCAAAATAATAATTACAAGCAAAGCAGAAAGATGAGTAAAAGTCACATGCGTAGTGCAGGCCTCACTCTGCTCTTCATGATACCACCTTCGGACAGGTAACTAAGATTATCACTCTCAGAATATTGTTTAAAACTGATCACTAATAAACTTTCAGTCATAATGGCTTCTTTGATGGAGGATTGCCTGATGTCATTGTCACTACCAGCCAAGTTCAGATCATAGCAGCATGGATGTCTCTAGGATAAAAGATACTTGGGGGCTTCAAGGGATATATCTACGTAGAAAAGATGGCAAAAGCAAAAATGTTTTTGCCTTACTTCTAACGAAAGTAACATTAAATTAGAAGTCAGAGTACCTTATTCCAGTTTACTTTTTGCATATGTGACTTTGTGAAAGTCCCAGGAGCACTTCTGGGCTTCAGCTTCTTCTAGTGGGAAATGCAGGTTGGAAATCACTTCCGTACTCTCCTGTTGAATCTTGTTGAATCGGCTCAGCCCAGCCAGCGCCTCAGTTTTAGCTCGGTGAGATGCATCTGAACTTTGGTTTCCAGAAATGTGAGATAATAGAATTTGTGTTGTTGTAATCTACAGACATTTTTGGTAATTTGTCCACTGTAGCTGGACGACTGATATACAATGTTATGGGTCCAACTCTGTTTAAGCACTGAGGTTCAGCATTTTCTAAATCAGTTGAAAACTCATGTCTTCCCATAACTTAATTCTGATGAGACTGAGGGTAACAGACAGTAAAAGATGAAAATTTGGAATTGAACATGAAATTTAGTTTTGTAAAGATTATTGTTGAGTATGGCAAGAGCAGGGACTTTCCTATCATCAAAACACTAATAGTTATTGTAGACAGAAAGACATCCAATCAGTTGCTACATAGTATATGATAAGCCACCTGCCTTTCTCAGAAGCCCCCAAAAACTTGCATTGTGTCATACATGTAAAAGACAGTGACTGCTCAGTGAACATTAATTTTTTCCACAAATAGACAAAAAATCATATATATACATATATATAAATTAATGTCATTAATTATTGATTTTATACTGTGTCATGCTGTTCAATCTTTGAAACATTTATGTCCAGTATTACTATTATCAGTTAATAGCATTTCTTGGAAACAAATATTATTTGACATGTAAGTAGATAAGGAAATAACTACAGAGAACATTTATAAATTCCATCTTGTCTAATTATCAAAACATACCTAAGTTTTGCAAGCTTAAGAATGAAAATGATTTAATTCATAAATTTTAAGTATACTAATAATAATTATGTAAGAAATATGCATGACTCTTGTTTAGTGGCATATAGAATTCAGTCTTACAACTCAAGATTTTACTACTAAGAAACCAAAACAATAAAAGACTCAATTTATTTCCTCCTTACATCCTCTTTGACTACATTAGCAATTTCATTTTATTAATGACCGTAAAGGGGAAAAATAAAGATGTTGAGTTAAAATATAATTTTTGAGGACTGGAGTAAAATTAGAAATGCTTTGTAAAGTGAACTTTGCTTTTAATTACGCTAATATAAGACGTACATTTCTATACCGGGCCCAGGGGCACACTCTGGAAGGCTGAGGTAAGATGGGCACAAGTTCAACCCCTCCATGGGCAAATTAGTAGCTCAGTGAGACTCTCAAAAAGTATTAAAAGAAAAATTTCAAATGCGAAGATCCTGGGCTCAGTCCATTTTTACCACAAAACAAAGCAAAACAGCATACACTTAAAAAACAGAGCTTATGTAAGCAAAATTTACTGTTTATTTAACCTATACCTAATGTTTGATACAAAAGAAATTCCCAGATTCTTCTTCATAAATCTCTACTCCTTGTGTCTTTGGCCTATGGATTAGGAATCCTCACTGGGAATAGAGCTATATTTTTAGCAAAATGTATGGAGTTCATTCATTTAATAGACTTTCTTTACCAATGAAATTCTGTAAGAAGAGATTTTCAACCTTTTGTTAGGATGCACTGTTCTGTTGTGCACAAGGCTGTTTGGAGTGAGATTGGCCAATGGATAAGGACACATCTGGGGGACTTCCTCTTCCTCCTGAGAGTGGCACCTGCAGCCCAGTTTCTCCATCTAGAGGACAGTGATAATAAAACCTGTCTTCAGTGATATGATCATGATACAAGACATACAGATTTTAATGGATGCTGTTCATTGTATATCATCTGTACTCATCTTACCTCCTTATGAACACTTATATTTTGATTCTTCTGAGTTTTCGTAAATGTTAAAAATACATTAGCTCATTTATGTACCTTACTACATGCAACAATAAATTTTTATGTTTTATAAGATTCTTTTCATTAGCAGCATCCATAACAACACATTCCTACAATGTTGCAGGATGTAAATGCACTATTTTGTCATCACAGAAACTCATGAACATAGAATTTAAACCACCCTCATCGGATCGATGAGTAACACGGGTTTAGACACACCATTCTGCCAATGAGTTGCTCCTTACACTTGTATTTGTTTGTGCAGAGGGAAAATTGGGGGATCGCAATAAATTTCCCTTTCAAAACGCCTTCATTTAGAAATCAGGGCTGTTCTTCAGGGCGTTTTGCATCGTCTTTGGCCCCTGCCTAGATGGATGTTTTATTACTGCTTGTTAGTGCTTAATGTTTATTTTGTTACTAAAAGGTAAAGATAATTTTTATCTAATGATATGGTCACTAAATATTTGATTAAATACAATTTTTTTCACTTTAAACACATGAAATTGGCCAGATAGAATTTACAGATATAAAAAATGAACTTTTTTCTAAATAGAACTATATATATATGTGTGTGTGTGTGTGTGTGTGTGTGTGTGTGTGTGTGTGTGTATGTATGTATTCCATATCCTGTATTACATTAATTAGTTCATTTAGTGCCTCCCAATATACACTGTCTATTATTCTTCTTACCAACAAATAAATAAGTAGACTACTGTAATACTCACATTTATACTTTGTCTTTTTATATTTGGTTTACCTTTTTTCCAGTACTGCTTAAATTTTAAGACAGAAGTCATTTATTTTTATTTTTTGCTTTATTACATGTAATATCCTGTAGAAATTTTCCATCTATAATAACCTGACACTTTCCTACTTCAAAAATAATATGTGAATGAAAAATACTTATATATTCATATTTTTCATTCATATTGAGATTTAAATAAAAATAAAACTTGTAAATATCCCTATATATTATAAATAGGCAGTTTTAAGACACTGACTTAAACAATTTATAGCTTTATTTTATCATTTATCGGGGCATATGCTAATTTCCTATTATTATATTATCTTAGCTCAAAATAAAAATACACATGATGGGTTATAATTAGCTTAATGAAACCACAGAATTTTTAAAGGCTTTCTTTTGAAACAAAGTAGGGACTTAATTTATTTTCAGAACAGTTCTTTATAAGTAGTGAATATATATACATTTTGGGGGGGGAATAGCAGACAACACAAACCAAAAGATATTTTTGTTCTCCTTGCATTAAAGGTTATCAAGCAGTGAGTGCCGCCAGCAGAGCATGAAAATGACCAGTAATTGGAGAGTAAATCGGACAAGGTAGAGGGTGTTGTATTCTTAACTACAGAAGGCTGGTCAATAGCCGCACTCAATCTGCCCTTGTTTCCCTGTGGAAAGCTCAGTTTGTTAGCTTTAGGAGAGGCTTAGTCAATGGATTCTTTTTTGCTAAAAGAAATGATCCATGGGCGGTCCCAGAGGAGGAAAGTCCTGAGAAAACCCAGGCAGCCTTTCAAGCTGCACAATACAACCATGGAAGTAAGTCTCTGACCTATTTGAGGTAGAGTTTCAAAGACTGAGCTGTTGGAGCTCTATTTTAAAAAAAAAAGAATCAATTCACATTATCAAAAGAAAGCTGAAAATGATAGCAAAAGGCTGGTTTTATTAGAGAAACTTTTCGTCTATTATAATAATACATTATGTCAAGTGCTGAAAATTGGTCTCAAATAATATTAAAGTACACATTAAAGGAGGCAGTAATTACACTTAGTAAATTTGCCAGCTTGTCCGCACACCCTGTGTCAGCCCCGAGGAACAGTTTGCCGGGTGGGAAGACACAGACCCTGGGTGCGGTAAGCACAGTGTCAGGTCAGGACCTCTTGCTCTTCCATGCACATGGGCTGATGAAACAAGACCTCCCAATAACTTTTTCTGTGAGGCATTACTAACAGTTACATTCTCCGTTGGAGAGCGTATGATCGAAAGCAACATCCTGTGTTTGAATGCATTCGCATCCTTTCATTGTGAGCATAATCTCAGCCACTGCCAAAGGGAACGGAAGGTGAAGGAACACACAAAATAAAAGCACATTAGGTGACCGTGGCGGCGCTACGAGTGTGGGGTCAGAATTTTTGTTTTGGTTTCTGTATTTGAAAATGACATACTGGAATAAACTTGGCATCAAATAGGCTAGGGTAAAAATCCCACCTTTTGCACTAATATAGAGTTTGAATTGCATATGTTAATTCAGTTCTTTCAACTTCGCTTCTTTAAATAAAAACAGATATAATAATTACTATGTCAGAATTTTCACAAGGAACAGATAAAATACTGGCAATCCCGAAGATCCTGAGCATAAATCCTGAGATGAAATGAAAGACCCAACCAAAAAAAAATTCTTTCTGTTGTGTTTTTCCCATAATTACTATTTTCATTAGTTATATATTGCCTAAGAAGATGGAGCTTTCTGGGGAGCATGTCCAAAGAGCATCTTTCTCCTTCTTCCTGTGAAGTGTTATCTCTTAAGCTTCTGAGATCATAATAATGAGAGAGTACACAGATTATGTACGGAAGAAATGGGCTTTGGCAACACTCATCTACTCACCAAAGCTTTCTGAGCTCTGTGTCAGACTGTGCCATGCACACACTGTGGGGAATTAAGTGCTTGGAATGACCCACCTGTAACAGAATGACCTTTTTTGCTTGATAATTAGAATTTTTAAAATTGTATTTTCTTCTTCCTTCCTGTTTTGAAAACTATTAGTAGGCATGTCATTACGTCTTGTTTTATTGCTCCTAGCTACAGTGATATTTCCTTAAAATGAAATCTTAATTCTTAAGAAATATTTATTATTCTTTAAAATATGCCTATTCTTTGGGCATATTTACTAGAATTTTCATGACCTCATTCAAAATGGTTCAAAATATAAAGAGAAGACAAATTAATCAAAAGCGGAAAATTTTATACTTTTTAGATAATAATAAAAAATTCAAGATTAAAGACTCATTTGTAGGCTAGTTACTTAACATGAAAGAAACAACAGAGTGATCTAAGACTCAGTAGTTTTTAAAAATTAGGCTGATGAATTTATCCTAAGGATAAACTTGGAGAACTGAAACTTACTATCTAATTTCTTATGACTGTAACTTGAGTTAGGGAAAAAGGGTATTTTTATATCTCATGTAAAAGAAAGTCACTCAAAAGATATCATATAATACTATATAAAAGTACAATAACTTGTTAATTTATCTGAACAGATTGGAACTAGAGAGAAAATTAAAAGTAATGAAGTCATCATTAAAATAATTATTCTTTAACAACATTAATGTTTCTTCAGTGATTACAAAATGAAAGATTTTTATTTTTCAAATTCTGTTGAAATATTTTTACACAGTTTATATGATTGAAATATTCTTTCTCAAACTTAAATAAAATTAGGATTTAAGAAGCTCTAGTAGTTAAAAACTAAACACATCAATTAAAATTTTCACATCTTTTCATGGCAGTTGTATAATATTGGATACCATTTTCTTTGTATTGTGAAAATTTAAATAACATAGATTTTTCATAAGGATTATGCAGCAAATAGAATGTGCTCAAATGCTTATCAGTGAGGTCTGTGTTGTTTGAATACACTCTTTTTGTGTATGTGTGTGTGTGTGTGTGTGTGTGTGTGTGTGTGTGTGTGTGAGGTGCTAGAGCTCCAACCCAAGGCCTTTCTACTAAGCTACATCTCCAACCCGTTTATAATTTTGATTTTGCGCCAGTCCTGCTAAGTCACTGCTTTGCCCAGGCTTGGCTCAAACTTGTATCCTGCTTCCTCAGCCACCCAGAGTGCCAGGACTATAGGCCTGGGCCACCTGGTTGGCTGCATATGCGTTCCAATCCTACAAAGAAGCATTTTGTCTCAAAGATGAGAGTTCATTTATAGATTATATTTTTATTTAATTTTCTTTTTTTCTGAGACAGGATCTCATTCTCTAGCCTAGGCTAGGTCCTGAACTATAGCAATCCTCCTGCCTCAGCTTCCCAAGTGGTAGGATTACAGGAACCTACCATTTATGTTGTGCTGAGGAATCAAACCCAAGGCCTTGCGCTTGTCAGGCAGGCATTCTAACCTCTGTGCCATGCATCCGGCCCTCTATCCATTTATATATTCATCATTAAAAATGTTTTAGTAAGTATCTAAAGCTCAGCTTTAAGGAAAGTTGGATATGCAGAGATGGGAGAAGCCCGGCCTACCTTCTGAGAAGCAGAGTCTGTGAGGGAAACACAGATGCTTAGGCTCACGACATAATACATGTATGTGGTCTCTGAGAATAGAATATAAAAAAGAACCAATTGCTAGAGAAATGCAGTAATTGTTTCAGTGAGAGAAAAATCTTTGAGTAGAATCTTCAAAAATTTTAAAGCACAATTAATTTGTGTTTTGGATAAAATCCGCTTGTGATATTATAGGGAATATAGACCAAAGATAGAGAAAAGGTGCTGCGCAGCTATGACATAGGATGGAAAAGGCATGCAAGGGAGCGAATTGCCTATTTCATTTATTAGTTTTTTAATTGAAAATTTCATTTCCAACCATTTATCAGATAGTGTCCCAGGCAGTGTGATAAAGCATTGAAAAAAGAGATGAAATTCCTCTGCTTTTTGTTTTTATGTACTTAGTATGTTGGGTGTCAGGGACTCTTTTCCCAGCCATATCTCAGAAGTTTATCCTGGCCAAAGGTATTTCTTGGTAAGCTTTTGTGTCATGCTGCATTTATTTATTTAGTGAGATAAGGTCTTAACTCTGGTTCATGGGATGTTAGGGAATCAAACTCAGGGTCTTGTGCTTACTATGCAAGTGCTCCAACCACTGTGCTATATTTTAAAATAAATTAAGAAAAGGTGTCTATTGTATGTATGATGTAGATAAGAAGGTGGATGGATGGATGGATGGATAGATTGGTTGATTGATTGAGAGATTGGATAAATGCACTTTTAAATTCTTTAGCATGAAATACTTTGGGGAAAAAATTGGAATTGTTTCATTAGATATTAAATGCCAGTTACATAATGTTCAGAAGTCCAAAAGATATAGAAAAGGATGCAGTGGTAATGAAAATTAAGCCCTGCAGCTACCTACTTGTCTGTCTAGAGGGAACCACTAAATTCAGGATATTCATGGATTTTTTTTTTACAGCGACACTTTATACAGGCAATATATTTGTTTTCTCTTCTTGTGAAAAACAGTGTCCTTCACCTTCCTAGATAACCATGGATTTGTACTTATGAAACAATATCATTTTACAATAAGGATTATTTTTAGAGCAGTTTTAGGTGTACAGCCAAACTAAGGCAAAAGCACACCTTGCCTGCTTCCTGTCTCAGCATCTTCCTCCGTCATGGGTGCGTTAGTTACAGCTGGTCCACTTACATCGACATATTCCAGTCACCCAAGGTTTGTAGCTAATAGTGGGATTTGTTCTTGATGTTCAAGGGGTTTAGACAAATACATAACGACCATGCCGAACATCTGCACTGCCCCAGTTCTCCGGCGTGTCGTGCTGATTCGTTCTTACCCTGTCCCACCCCATCAGCACTTGACATCGGCTGTGTTTTTACTGGCTCCCTTGTTTCCCTTTTCAGAATGTCAGTGTTGCAGTTACACATTAGCGTGATAGCATGTAGACTTTTCAGCCTGATTTTTGTCACATTAAGAATATGCAATGTAAGTTTCCTCCACATTTTAATGTTTTGGTAGTTCATATATTTTCAATACTAACTAATCTTCCATTATTTGAACGAAGACAGTTTATTCATTAACCCATTGAAGGATCCTTGGTAGTCACCGTATTTTGACTATTATATTTATGCTGCTATAAAGATCCATTTGCAGGTTTTGTGTAGATATAATTCTCAACTCCTTTGGAAAGGACCAATACGGTAAAACTATAATAGCTTTGTTTTGTAAAAATCTGCCAGACTTCCCTCAGTCCCACCAGCATTGAGTAACGTACCTGTTGCTTCTTATACTTGCTAAAACTTGGTCTTATCACTGTCCTGGATTTTGGTCATTCCAATGGATATACCCATGGCCCTCGTTTTAACTTGCCCTTATCTAATGGTGCAAAGCTTCCTTTCACATGCCTCTCTTCTATGTTTTTATCTACTTTGATTAGTTATCTGTTGGGTTTGGCCTGTGTTCTTATTGCTGAGATTTAAAAGTCTGTTGCGTTTTGGAAAACAGTTCTTCCTCAGGCGTCTTTTGCATAAATTTTCTCCCCTCCACGACTTGTCTTCTCACTGTCTTCTCTTTGGCATTCAAAAAAAGATTTTTCTTTTATTTTTAATGATGTTTAGCCTATCAGTGTCTTCCGTGGATCATGTCTTAGGCACCGCATGATAGAAGATATGACCCTACCTGCAATCACCTATGTTTTCTCCTGTGTTATCTTCTAGGGGTTATGTAGATTTGTGCTTTACATTTAGGCTTGTGATCCACTTTAAATTTATTTTTGTAAAGGGTACTGGCTTATTTTTAATGGCCATGTAATGTTACATAGTACTCTACTTAACTGGCTAACTAGTGATACCCAGTAGACATTTTATTTTTCAGGCTTTAGCTTTTCCAAACTATGTTGATAAAATATTCTTGTCTAGTTGTCCTTATTCACCCTCCTTATCATCATTGTCATCATCTAAAATACTGTTTACTTTCTTCATTTCGTTGTCAATACCCCTATTCTCCTCTAACATTATTAGTGCCACAGGACAGATTTTTCTCAGGCTTGTTCCCTGTTGTAGCCCTCAGCTCATAGAATAATTGTTTGACAAGTATCTGTTAAACAAATGGATTTTCAGAAATATAACTATATCTAGGGGGAAATTGTGGTTGTGGAATTGGTAGTTCAAAAAGAATATTTGTTATAGTGGCAGAGATTTCCAGATGAGTCTTGAGAACAGAACCACCGAACCTTGGCACTACCGGCATTTTGGGCAGACCCTTGAGTAACTTCTCTGATTTTAATCATAGATAATACTAAGGCCCAGTTTTCACAACCAAAAGTATCTTTGTATTGTTAAATGCCCCCTTTTTAAAAGAACTGTGATAGGTATTGTACCCTGTTAAAGATGCCTAACAATCATGGCAATGAATTTTTCCCCATAACCTTGCAAATAACATGTTTTAGCAAACAATTTACTCTTTGAATGCTAATAGTGAAAAAGAGTTGTCTTATACCTTTAACTTGCACAAACTCACACTTTAATAAAACTTTTGTTTTTAGAAAATAAAATCATGAATTTGCTCCAACAAATCTCTGACACAGCAAATACTACCGATGAATGTAAGTTTGGTTTTCTGTTGGAAAGGGAAGGAACAGAGCGATGCTGTGAAGTCCATGGTCAACAAGGAAAATGCGTTATGCTTTTAGTGCTCTTTATTAAATATCTAAGTTTTAAAAATCCTTTCTTATCTTCAGACTCTTATGTATCCGTGGGCCAAGTCGTCTGTGGCATTATATAAACGGGCCTTGATTAATGAACAAAATTTGGAGTCAAAGAGTTGAACATGAATGCAGTTCCTCTGAATTACTAGTTGTGTTACCTTGGGGAAGCCACATGAACTTGAGTTGCAATTTACTCATCTGAAAATTATGCATAGTAACATTTGCACTCTCTCCATCACTGAGCTATTGTAAGCATTATTTTTTAGACTGTGAGGCTTCCGGCAATTGCAAGGGCTTATGATAATTATTATGAAGGTTTTATGATCCACTGCATTGTCTCATGACTCATAATATTCCGAGTTCCTCTCTTCTCAATGCTTCTGCAATCACCTAAACTGTTCTCACTCATTTTTTTTATTAAAAACAGGCATTTTGTACCCTTGTATTTTCTGTATGTTTATATCCTGAAATCATTAATGCAAAATTCTTCTCATAAATGTGAACATTTCATATAGACTCACCAGTCACTCATTATTTTTGATGTACATTAAATAAGCACCATTATCTTCCCTCAAAGTGCTGTTTCTTTCCAACAGCCCATATTTGTCAATGCCATTGTTAAACTAATTGCGAGCCTAGGACATTGCACTTGTCTGTCTGGCTTGTGCTTCCTGTCCCAAGAACCCTGCACAGTATAACCAGATGGATTATGGACAGTGCCACCTTCTTTTGTTGCTTCCTTCTCATTACAAGACAGCAAGGGTCTTCGCTGGCTCCTACAGCAAATCTGTATTATTTTCCACTAATGCTCCTTGTTATACTCAGCAATTCATTCTCCTAATTTCTTTTTCAGTGTACCAGGCTTACTCTAGCACTTCTGCATTTCTTTATCTGTTCCTTTACTTATCAACTAACACCGTGTTCTAAGGCGTATATCATCCCATTAATGTATATTTCAGTTTAATGTCTTTAACATTCAACTCATTGTTTTTGTCCAATTCACTCAATGTGTCTTAGTGATCTAAGTCCTAGACACACATCAAAATCACCTGGAGAAGGTATTATTTGTTACCTTAATATAATCCCAGGACAGGATCATTACTGAACATTCTAATTCTGGGTGGAATTGAGTCATTATATTTGACATTGAGTGGTTTGAACATTTTCATGGATATTTTAAGCACTTCATTTTTAACTCCATAACCAAAGATTTTTTCTTCTCAGAGGTAAGATGCTAAAGGCATATATTCAAAAATTGATTGAATCATAGCTTGACTATCAAAATGTTTCTTACTTTTCTGAAGAGCAGGCAATTTTTTACTTCTTCCATTTTTATGACTTTATTGATTACATAATCTCTTTAAGTCTCATGCATCTCCATAGGTAAAGTAAGAATAATAACATGTATATTGCTAATTGTTATGGGAAGCAATGCTGTATAAATAATACATTGTAGCTAACTAGCAGACATGTTTATTCCTGTTGTATATGTTCTTTGCTCTTTTGAAGATGCTCTTTTTCTTGGTTGTGCTAGATCTTACCATTTCATAATTTATAAACTTATTTATATTACTTTGGAATTAAGAAGACATGATATCAGACCTCTATCAAATCAGGTGTGATTTTTATGTCTTTTAAATCTGAACACATTTTCTTATTTCAAGGAGCAAATGAGTATTCAATGGACCACTTATTCATTCACTTAATGTTTCTGTCATTAAAAGAATATAGGCATCATTGTCATGTTTGTCTTGCCAGAAACCACTCTAACTGAGAACATTGTAGATTTAGATATCTTAGTCACTTCAACTGACATTATCAAAGTGTTTGTTCCTGTTAACTGCGCTCTAAAGAAAGACTTTTATTTTTAATTTTATAATTATTTAATTTGAAATTAAAGATATAATAACATCATTCCGTTAAATTTGGACTCAATGTTTATTATACTTCTGTGAGAATGAGCAAGATAACATAAAGTACTTTGTTTCCCATGGAAGACAGCTGCACTATAAATTAGATTTATTATTAAGTTCTGTATCTTTAAATAAGTCATGCTTCATCTTTCTGTATTCCTATTAATAAAATTTGAAATTTCTTTAAAGTAAAAATATAAACAGTAAGAAAACACGTGTTAGTTTATGGCTTGTCACCATAAGATTAGATGAAGGCGAAAACAAGGAATTAACCAAAGTAGCACGTAGTCTGCCTGACAGGAGAAAATTTTCAGTGACTAAATAAAAGAAATCATTTGTCCAGCTAGGGACATTTATGTTTTTTTCTTTAGCTTCAAAGTTATGAAAGTAATATATACTATATCACAACCATCCTTTCCTGCACTAATACTAGAAATTATACCAGTTTTTTTAGGTACCTGTAATCACTATTCTTGTAAATTAGTCAAAGTTATATAGTCAGTGTTGCTAAACACTGTGCACTTTAGTTCCCAAAATAACTGTAGCTTAGATATATACAGATGTTGACAATTCAGTGAGATCAGAATTATAATGAAAGCACTTAAGGGATTTCGTGCAGTATCCCTATTAGAGAATAATATGTGGGGAGTTCTTTCATCAAATTATTGAAAATATTAAGTATATTTACCAAGGGTCCTAACATTCAGTATTTAGAGTTTTGAGAGTATAGTTGAAGACAAACTGTCACTGACTTAGAAAGTATTCGTACCTGTTTTCATATTCCAAACCTATCACCTGCTATCTGGATAATTTGGGGCAGATTATGCCTTTGAATGCCGTTCTCTTGTCCATAACCTAAAGATAAATAACATCCACCTTAAAGATGGCGCTGAGGCTATACAGAAATCACATGTACAGAGGGCTTGCTGTATACATACATATGGGAGTACTACTCTTCCATAAAGACAGATTTGTGGCAGTGGTAGGTAACTCTTCTGAGACCATCATGCTTGGTGAAGTGAGTCAGACTCAGAAGGTGAATATCATGATTTTTCTGATATGAGAAACCCAGAATACATGTAATTCGTAGAATCGAATGAGTAAGATATTGGGAATAAGGAGAGATGAAGGAGGGGTAGGAGGGCCAAAAAAGGGTAGGAGAAAGGATTGAGATGATGATGCAGTATGTATGTGTACAAAATTCTGAAGCTCAGTGTCACCATTGTATATTGCATATATATATATATATATATATATATATATATATATATATATATATATATATATGTATGTATACAAAATATGTGAAAAGAAACCAAAGGACTTGCCAATGCCTGGCATATATCATGAACATTCAGTATACAGTACCTATTATTTTCACAAGTAACTCTGTTCTCAATGCCAAATTTATTAGTTTAGTCCTAAATATCCTTGTAGAAGTGTCTTTGAATAATATGGAAGAGCCCCGATTTCTTATTGTTCAAAGACATCTACAAGGAAATTTCTTACTTTTAATTGCTGGGATACAATACCCAACACCCACAACTTAAGGGAATAAAGGTATATTTCAGCTCAGTTTCGGGAAGTCTCAGACCATCCATGGGCTGCCAGTGATGGTGGAAGCACATGGCCAGAGGCTTTCCTGGAGAAATCTGCTCATGCTATGGTAGACAGAGGGCAGAGTGAGTGAGGAAACTCTGAGCTAGCATCTGTCCTTTCATGTTGTGTCCCAGTTACCTGCCCCTTTCCTTGCAAGCCCCAGTGAGTGATCCCCACCCCCCACCTCCACTTTTGACCAGGCCCTACCTCTTACAGTGTAGGAAATCAATGGCTTGGTCCGAGGATTGAATTACTTCCCAAACACAAGGCTTTTCCAGGACATTCAAGATCCAAACAATAACTCCATCACATACTGTATGAAGAGTGGATTGACTTTGAATGTATAAAGCTTAAGGCCCCTATTTTGCATAGGCCTCATCTCAACTTGTATTGAATACTGTATTTTTTATTTCTTTTTTAAGAGCCTCAAAATTTTTGTAAGATTCAAGCTCCATAACTCCTAGATGTGGATTATACTACGTTGAAGATTTTTGCTTTTATCGAAGATTTCCAGGGGAGGCTTGTAAGCAAACACAACACGTTACGGCATCTAAAGATTATACTGATAGAAACATTTATATTGGATGTTGGTTTTATGCCCAAATTACATAAAGTTCATAGAGCACATTTAAAATGATGGCTACATGTAAAAATGACAAGTGATCAGTGTTTTGAGTATGGAAATAATAATGATATGCAATTGGTGATTAAAAATTGTCTAACATACTCAATATTTTCAGTTTTTTGAAAAATATACTTTTAATAAATCAATGCAAAAAATAACTGATTAAACCTATTTAAAATAATATCAATTCTTTTCAAATCAGAGTGTATCACAATCATACTGAGGCATACATCTTCTAATAAATTATAAATTAAACATTTATTACTCATACATGAAATAATTGAAGCTAAGAGAATTACATATTTGAAATCAATGAAACTGATTTGAAAGTAAGCTCTCATACATAGAAATATATTCAAATTTAAAATGGGTAGTTTGAAGACCCTGAGAAAAATACTCTGAATTCTTCCTGATGACATCAATTGGCAAGTTTTTATAAAGTCTTAATAAAACCTCTGAAATTAAATTGTGATTTACATTGTTCATCCTAGTCTTTAAAAATCATTAATGGACTTTTTCATTATACTTACATGCACAGTAAGCAGAGAATATGAATAATGTTATACAAGAGATTTGAGAAAAATATCTCCAATGTGCGAGGCAATTGCTTTAAAATATGTTCCCTTCCCTTTAACTTTTATATTTCAAAATGGATAAAGTGAATTAAAAGCTATTAATCTAAAAACACAAAATTTCAATAACAGAGCAAGAGATAATAACTTTCTAAAATGAAGTCAGATCATAGAGAAACTAAAGGACAATTAAAAGCAGGAAAGATTTGTCATTATTCATCAAAAATATCACACTAGCATTGTAATGAGAAGTATCATTCCCATTTTGTAGATGAAGAAATCAGGGTAATCAGGTTGAAATGACTTTGGAAAGGTTCTGGATGCAACTAGAATTCGAAGGCTCCTTTCTTCTTACCTACTTCTTAATCTTGTTAGATCGCATCACCTCAGTATGTTTAGCAAACACCCTTTGTATTATGCGTAGGCAGACGTGAACTTGGTATATCAGCTCTGCTCTTTTCTGTGCTTTCCTTCTGTAAGATTATTTCCAGGAGAGAAATCACATACAGCTTTCTGTCTCTTTCAAATAGTTAAAACCATAAAATATCATGGATGTAGTGAGTCAGCTTTCAGCCCGAGGACTTGACTGGGATGCTCAGTTTTTCTATAATAGCCTGACCTGAAATATTATTGAAAACGCTTACTTCTTCACCGTTCATTTCTGTACTACAAAAAATTGTTCATAACAAGAACAATCTTGGGTAGGTAAAAAAAGAAACATGACGAGGGGTTTCAGACAGCTTAATGTGACTTCCGCTGTAGCAGGTAACCATTGTTTAGCGCAGTCTCGCGTTAGCTGAGGGCTGGTGTGGGCTGCACATACTGAACAGCGTCCTAAGCTGCACTTTGCAAGTCAAGATAGACAGACATCCTAAGACACTGAGCTCCGCTGGCAGTTACAGGTGTTCTGTGGCTAGCGCTGAAGAGTCATACTGATAGAACAAAGCTTGCAATATGTAGAATTTTGATTCCAAGGTGAAAAAGAAGATTAACTATTTCTGTAAAATACTTATTTCTTCAGAACAGAAATTCCAAAATTATGGGTTACATATTCATAATGGCATTGTTATACTGTGATTAAGAAGGGGCCGGAATAAATGCCATCTTGCTCAGTATTTTTGAAACTAATTACTTCTTTCCTACCATACTTACTGAATGTCCCTCTTATAGAAAGTTGAACCTCACAATATCTAACTCATTGACATGGTCCATTTGGAGAAGCAATTTATTAGTCTACTGGTTAACACATTTGATGAAGCTCAAAAGAGATTTTAATTGAAAGCAGAATCGGTAAATGCTGGCTCCTGATTTTATGAAAGATTGAATATATTCTTTTCCCTGGACAATTTTAATACATTTTCCCTATGAGCTAAAAGCCTAAAGTATCTCCACAGATATTTTTTGCAAGTGAAATTGCTTTTCATTTGGCAAAAACTAAACCTGTGATTCATAGCAGCTTAGAGCACTCAAGGCCAAAGAGTACATCTTGCTCGCTTTGACTGACATTTTTGCAGGCTAAATCAGACCTGCATGATTCAGCTGCATTGAGATTCATAATGCCAGGAGAGGACAAATTTGAGCGTGGTGTAAAAGAGCATAAAAGCAGATTGTCTTGGAAATTGTGGCTAGTGACTGAGGTTAAAAAAAAATCAACCAAAGTCAACGGGCAGTTTCAATTGGTATTTGATTGGGGAGACAACGTTTCCATGTGACCCCTTTATAAGGAGAGAACATTAGAGAAAAGTTAGTCGAGAAAACTATTGTGCAAAAGCAGGAAAAGAAGGACTTTCCTTTGCTATGAAAAATGATATCAAAGTAGGAAGCAAGAACAGGGTGAATAACTCTTTTTAATATTGCTCAGTTCAGACATTAAAAGAAAGTCAAATGTGCATTGTGCATATAGGAAAGATAAGAATCCATTACTAAAAAATCCATTTCCCTTAAAGTGGCCACCAATCATTCCTTTCAGATTTCTTCATCAGATTGGTTAATGAGTTACCTTTCAAATTCAGATGCTCTGGGACATTAAATTCTTCCCGAGTAGGTATATTTCTATCCCTGTCCAGTAAACCAGGAATGCAAGAACATTGCTTTGGGACAATCAAGTGTCAGAGACATAAGGCTCTGGTGCTGAGAATGGGCTCAGTGAGAGACCACTTGTTCTTTCCAAGACCCAGGTTCAATACCCAACATCACACAAAAGGAAATGTGAGGTTTTAAAAAGATAACTCTGTTGCTTAACCTAGCCATCACCCTAGTTTTGCTTAACATACATTTCAACTTTTATTTACCTATCTGTCACAAACAATAGAAAATGTTGAGGACAAGTTTTGTAATCTGTTATACAAAATATAAACATGATTTCCCTGTGAAATAAATTACTAAAAATTTCAGAAGAGCATTCTGCCAAGTTAAGGGTCTCTTCTAAGACCAGGGTCCTGTGTAATATATAGAGGACATGCTCATGAAATGAGCCCTCATTTTATTCATTATAGAAATGGAGATGCTAGATTCTAAGTTTGGCTAATAAATTGTTTCCTTAAGTATTTGACTCACGAATCCTTAATTTTAATACTAAAGATTTTTGAAGCTAAAGTACTTTATTTAGACCTCAGAAATCACCAAAATCAATCTTATTTTTCCTTCTTAGTCATCTGACCTTCTGTGGGAAAGTATAAGATTCATGAGTTCCCATCTTGTCTTTTAAAGTTTGACCTCTAATGCCTCATCCTTAAAGTCGAGGTTCAAAAATGTAGTCCTCATTTACTATTCCTAATTTAGTTGCAAATATCAGCAGTCTCTCTCTAAAGTACTTCTCTTTACTGGCATGTAAATTAAAATAGTGTAGTTCTGAAAGTGTTACCTAATTTCTGCTTTTACTCTCCAGACTTTTCCTTAAATGATGGAAATGTTCTTTTTTAAATAACTTGGTTTAGTCAAATAAATATAGTACAGAGTTCAAAAAAATAAAATAAATAAGTGTTAAATTAGCTTTTCAATACTTACTTGCCTGTATTTTTAAAAAATAGTATTATAATATTCTTCTGTTTTTTTACAAGATACCACCAAGAAAGATAGTATACATTTTAAAATTTAATTTATTGTATACAAAAATCATCATTTTAAATTAATTACTTTGACTTTAGGAAATAGTATTTTCTCTTCAATCAAAATGTCTTTATTCAATAACTACCTTTTTGTAATGCCAAATTATTCTCTGGATTGTATTTTTAAAGGGTTTTATGACATTCTAGTGATAGTTCAACATAACAGAATAAACATGATACCAAAGCTGACTGATAAACAAAGTCATAATATTTCAACTTATGAAGACAAGTGTACTGTACAATCTTCAAAATACAGATGAAATCTGAAGGAGTCTGCTCAATAATTTAATACAAAATGCTTAAGAAGGTGGAGGATGGAAATCCACAGAAAAGTCAGGTGTTCTTTTGTGAAGGAACTGTATGTAGTAGGCAGAGGTAACATTGAAGCAACGTTACCAGCCCTCTGCTCTCCTGGTGACATAGCCAATTGGTTTGTCATCTAGTGACTTACCAAGCTTAATCACAAATGCAAGATTAAATACATCTTCAAAATAAATGGGATACTTCAGGTGTAAGTAGTATATTATCTAGCTAGTAGATTCAGTATCAAACTCATCTCTATTCCAGTTATATAAAGCATATGTCTGTCCTGACATGGGCAGTTTTAAGTACATATTCTATGTCACTACACAAAAATATGCGGCTTTCTTGCATAAAAAATGCGACCTGGTAAAATATAAGGAAACTTTCGTGATCACCTATAATTTCTAAATCATCTTATCTTTTTGGTAGATTAAAGATCGCTTCAGATTCTTTGTGATGTGATATTCCTTTTAAGAGATGGAATCTAGGTTCTCTCTCTTTATAATCTGGGTAGGGTACCTGAGAGTTTGAAGAATAGAAGGTAGCAGGAGTAAAGTGCGCCAGTGTTTTTATTTCAGTCTCTTAAGACGCTAGCATCTTGGAATATTTGCTTCCTAAACCAAGCTGTCATGCTCATATGAAGAGCCCTGTCCAGAAAGGAACCAAACCCCTACCGACGGTCCTCGTGGACGGCCAGCCTTGCCTTTCCGGGTGCCTGAGTCAGTCTTTTTGGAAGAGATCCTCAGAGACGAGCAGTCTCTGCAAGCCCTGCCCAAAGTACAAACGCAATATATCAGAGCAGCAGCTGGTGTCAGAGAATTTGGGGAGAAGAAGTCAAGAGGGTTTGGGAAGGCAGAGGGTATCCCTAGTCTTGTCTTTGTTTACATATTTCCCCCATGTCTGTTTGGAAGGGAAACAGAAAAACCTCCCTTTTCACCAAGGTAGGATGAACGTGACACCCTGGGCCCTTAGACAAGTGCGTGTGTACTAAGTACTCCCCCAACAAGAGCAGTGCCAAGTCAGGGGGATAGTGAATGTGTGTTGGATGGCAGCAAGTGTACAAATGGAGCATTAGGGCCATTAGGATGTTGTTGTGTTGTTCTAAGTAGATCGACTTCTCTAAATAGAGGTTTCTTTCCTCTGATTCCTTCTTCCCAAAGGTATAAAATGTCACTTGATCATGCTGTTCAGTCACTCTCTTAATCCAGATCTCCCAGAGGGCTTAACAGGATGTACTAAAGCTCCAAATCCTCAGCCTGGCATTTATGTGCATCTGGACTCAAGTGCCACTCACCCTTTTCGGCAACTTCAGACCAAACCTCTGTTCTTACCATATTGAGCCCAAATACGCCTTTGTGCCGTGCTCTCATTAATCTCTCAGCCATAAATATTTACTTTTTTTCCTAAAAATTCTACTTAATATCAAAGAGCCCTTCCTAATTGTTGCAGATAAGTCATTTTTCCCGCCATTTTCATACTTCTCTGTACATTCATAAGACATCAGACCACCATATTCTGAAGGACTGCTTAAAAAGTCTCATGTTTCTCTAAAATTGTCTATGGAATCTCATGGTGGGTTGAGTAGAGAAAAAGCTTAAACACTTGGCCATTGAATATTCACTGTTAATGAGTGTGCCAGAGTAAGTTCTGTTTATGTGACAAATAAAAAAAAAAAAACAATTTCCCCTTGTCTTACCATCAAACAGAAGTCACTGTTCATAAGACTAGTAATTCTCACTTTACAATTACATGCCAGAGTAGTTTATTGAAACTTCTCAGCCATCTACCAAAAATTTACAAATTGAAGAAATTTAATATAACACAAATAAATATTCAGGAATTCTAGAGAAATCAAGTAGGTTTTTACATGTGGTGTGTTTCTTCAAAGAGGGATTTAAGGCGTTTTAGAATATGGAAAGAAAATTCACTCCTTATTGTTAAGGTTACTTTCTAAAAACTGGGAAGTTCATTAAAACAAGGTTTAAGCATTTCCAAACTCTTTAGCTATCCTCTGGATTTAGTAAAATTATATTCAACCAACAACTCCTTGTTAGGTGTGTTTTGGTCACATTCTCACTTGATTGACCTTCCACACACACAGCATTTGGTGATGGTTCCGCATCACTGACTTTCATTTCTTAATTTGCATCAGAATCACTACAGAAACACTTGTTAAAATGAAAGTCTCAGTCCAGCCACCTCAGAGATTTTTAACTGAGCTGGCCCTCAGTTGGGTTCTGAATTTGCACTTCAATAAACATCCCTGTTAAAAATTTTGGAGGCCCTCTCGCCAATGAGAAGTAGCATGCAAAACAAGAAATGTTTCTTGCGTGATTTTTGCTGAAATGGTAGGCGTATAGAAGAGAAGATGTGGGATAGAGTGGATGAGATGCAAGATGCGGTAATCTGAGTTACTTGGCTCTGGGGTGGACTTGGCCTCTGTGGTCCATTTCCTGGGGAAAAAAAAATAATGAAGGATATGCCCACTGAACCCTTAGTGAGCATGATAGCTAGAAAGTACACCATCCCAGCAGTCCTTGGGGCTGGGACAGTAACATTCCAGATGAGTCAGTTGTCTAGTAATCCTGATAAATAAAACCAACGGTATCGTTTTAGAAAAATACATCTTTCACAGTTACCTCCATAGGTATTGTTGCAATTATGTTAGGCACTTCTAACCACCCAGTTTCTGGTAGGAATCAACACCAAGGAAAAAGAATATGGATTACTTTTGTTATCTCAACACTATAATAGAATTATAAAACAACTCTCTGGAGACGTCAGGAGGCTAAGATCAGCTTTAAGGTAATACTGCTGGCAACTGTAAGCAATCTAATAAGTGGCATGGAGTGGGCAAACAGGGAAATGTGCACATGTGCTGAATTGTCAGAGAGATTGGAACGTTTAAATGTGGGTTATTTCCTTTGATACTAAGCACTTAACTATCACAAAAGATATCACACCACCACTGACTCCGTGTGTACATTAAAGAAACTAGACAAAAGCAACATAGAGTAGCGGTAATTTCCACTCGCATTTATGAACTTAAAACTGACTGAAGCATGAGAATGTTTGCCTCAGTTAAAGAAATAAAAGAACTGGATTTTTACCTCACATTCTATATCACATGAATATATGTGTGTGTGTGTACCTGTACATCAATATATATGTATTTATGTATTATGTATCACATGGATTCCTTTATATACACATTTATATGAGATATAATAGAGAAATACTGAACATTGCAGTTGTCATAATAGAAATGTTTCTAGAGAATGAACTAAAATCCATAAACTCAGGAAAAGTGTCATCAAATTGGAATTCTTAGAAAAAACTAGCATGAACTTGTATTAGGAATAAATACTAAAGGTTTTAGGGATGAAATGTACTAATGCCTCACACTTTAATATATCTCTAAAAACAGAGTAACAAATAGATGAATGGATAGCTCAGTGATAAAGTGGAAATAAAGCAAATAGAACATTAAGCATTAAAGAATTAAGGTGACAGGTGTGTTAGGATTACTGATACAGTTTACTGTAATGTTCCTCCATACTTGAACATTTCCATATTGAAATATTAGAAAAATATTTACCAGTAGAAAGGAGGAACAGTCCCTTCTCTAGTTAACAAAAAGTCTACCTGCAGACTTTCACTAACTACTTATCGTCAGACAGACTAAATCTGTGTCCCTTTTCTTCTATGTGCACTCTCTGTAGCCTTGGCCAAGTTCATTTAAACTACCTAGCTCTCATTTTGTTATCTACAAAAGGAACATCATAGCACCTGTCATATGGTGGAGATGTAAGATTTAAATTAGATATGTGAGGCATTTCACAACTGGTAAACATTCACAGTGCAAGTGATTTTTTAAAAGTTGAATCTGGTTTTCATTGTTTGCATGTAATGGAATAAAGTAAAATCATAAATATTCATGTCTTTAAAATTTTTGTAACCTAAACCTGTTAATTTCAGTATGTGAATTGTAACTTTAGTTGTTGTATCAAGAAATACAAAGATCTTGCTAAGCAAAAATATATTCCTTAAAATCGTTCTTTAAATTCAGTGATAATTCTTTAGGACTAAGGAGTATTAACTGACGTAAAATCAGTGATATGTGATGTATTTTGAAATTAGTTTTACTGAATGTTAACATAACTCTAGTTTACAAGGAAGGAGGTATCCAGTATAAAATTCTAGCTGAGCATGCTGTTTTCAACAAAACAGTTCATTCAACAAAAATGTAGTTTTGTGTTAGCTGCTGTGGGAGAGAAAATGGAGCTTACCACAAGGCCTCACTCACAAATGACTTCTACAGCGGTTAGGAAGAAATATTCAGCCTTTGGAAAAAGAGAACAATGAATGCATGAGTTAAAAATATAAAACATGCAACAAACGAATGATTAAGAAGAAGAATACAGATAATATGATCTGAAAGTTCAAAAGAAGAAAAATTTACTATGGGCCTAAAATGAACATTTTTGGGGGAATCCCGTGCCTACTTAAGTGGTTTGAAATATGAAAGAAATGTATTAAGAACAACTCAGTAGACAGTAACGGACAGCAGTCGGGTTTTCTTTGTGAACTGCAGACAGGACGGAAGAATGAGAGCAGAATATTTAGCAAGAATCAGCTAAGAGTTGTTGCTGAATGTTATAACTTCCCTTATTTTAAGAATTATTCATTTAGTGTCTAGTTAATTCAAAACACAGCATTAGGTGCTGAGACTAAAACAATGGGAGCAACTTTCAGGATCTCACAGGCTACAGTAACAGAAGCCCTCTACTTGATGCCAAGAGTGTACCGAGCTAATTTAAGCTTACACTCTTAGAAAAGCTACGGGGGAAAGGCTGTAATAGACAAAGTACGAAGCAGCTAAGGTAATAGCTAATGCAATAGAAAAACACCAAGTAAAATTCTAGGTGATGTCAGCAGAATTATCTTGATGTTGGTGGATAATTTAGGATAAACAGTCATGCAGGACATAACCCTGAATTGGTCTATAAAGAAGAATGAGTAGAATGTGGACAGAGATGAAAGAGAAATGAAAGATGTAATGAAAGAGTAAGGAAAAGTGAAGGAACTAACCAAGATACAAAAGCAAAGCACATACATGAAAAAGAGTATGTGGTTCTTTCCTGCTCAACTGTGGTCTGGATGGAGAGAAAGGCAGTTGAGAGAGAGAGAGGGAGAGAAAGATTGGTCCAATCCACCAAGACCTTTAGTGCTTAGATAAATGTCTCGAACTCAAATAGGTTGGCCATATGAAGCCATTAATGGATTATGAGCCGAGGAATGAAATGTTCAGAACCTTTTTATTGTGTATGGTTAAGCTGGTACCCTGGTGTAGGGTGGAAGGAAAGCTTCGAGGCAAAACGACCAGAAATCAGAGTACATCATTCAGGATATCAACAGAGCTATTCCAGAGGACAAAAAAGGACACCTGGCCTTGCGATGAGTTTAATGTTGGGATGATGGAGTGATACAGAATGTAGTATATTTAGGAGACTGGCATTGTTTAGAATTAGAAATTATGAAATTTATAAAATTATAAAAAAACAAACTAATTTTTTAAGTTTTATTTTTGCTCTTAAATTTCTCACAAATAATGGCCCTTTCGTTTCCTAGATCCAGGTCCATTCATTTTCCCCCATCGCATCTTGGTCGGCCATTGCATGGAAATAGAAGCGATGGGAGAAATCTCTCTGATTCAAACTTAGTATGTGGATGCTCGAGGATGCCTTTAATAGAAACTAAGTGGATAAATGAGCACATCTGGGAGCGAGTTTAGTTTTGTATGTGTTGGGTGGGTTAAGCAATGGTCATGTCCAAAATTGGAAGCATGAGAGTGGACATAGGTCAGCTGAGAAGTTAAGAAGAGATAAAAACCGGGGGTTCTTCTGCTTGGAGCGGGCAACTAAGGCTCATGGACTGCTTCTAGTTTTGAAGGCGTTACTGTGTACAATGGAGTATTTACCATTGTCACCCACATATCTTGTCTGTACAACGTGCATCTTACGCCAAACGATACTGAGAATATGTATGTTCAGAGGCGTCCTGCATGGCCTTCCTTTCAACTCCTGCAAAAAGTATAGCTGAGATAATTGGCACTTGAAAGCTAATCATTAAGAAGATTGAAAATGGATTCTTCTTAATTTCACCCTACATTCTGTCATTGTGACTTATTAATTAATTAGTTGTATGTTAATAAATTACATATTAGAAAATAGTTTCTTTTGCTTTCAGTGATTTGCATGGCGTTATTCTGCTTTAGCGTTCTTCCAGGGTGGGTGCAAACCACGTAGAAAGTGGCAACGCAGTCTGTAAAACCACCCTTAACCATGTTGTTTTTCCTGTACCCTGTGTCCTGGAAAAGCGTGATCTTTTCTGAAGATGTATTATGCTTCCTTTTTTTTTCTAGCAGTTGTTATCTCTTTCGCTTTAGATGCTAAGAATTTTAGAACTGCATTTAATGACCAAATACATTCAGAGCCTTACCCTGAACTTTGGTGAAATGATCTGCCTTCTTTATCTATAAATGTATAGATAATTTTCAGGCCTTACTTTTAAACTCTGCGAATTTTAAGGAAGCATTCAGAGCATGTTATACATATTAGGAATTAATAGTGGAGGGTGTGATGTTTGATGATGTATTCTAAAACTACGTGATAGAGAAGGTATCCAAAAGGGAGAATAAAAATGAATAGCACAGCACATTGAAAAAGTATGATTTATGGAAAGTAAACAGTAATGCAATAAGTGCCATTTATTACATACCAATAGCCATTATATAATCAAATCTAGTATCATAATATTATAACCATATTAGTCGCATATTATAGGTGAGAAAGTTAATGTGCAGAGAGCAAGTAACCAATGTTGGCTATCTTGAGATTAAAGAAAGTTCTCTGTAACTTCTAGAATATGTTGTCATTTGCCATCTATGCTCTATTCTAAAAAAAAAAAAAAAAAATATATATATATATATATATATATATATATATATATATATATACAAAATATGTTTCAACCACTTGCTAGATTTTTTCTTTGGACCTCTAAGGGACCTTTAAAGTTGACTATCCTAAGATATTATAATGAAACAGGTGAAGACAACCAGTACAATATGTAATTTAGAAATTTTATCACTTAACAATAACATAAAAAACTGTAGAACGCAGAGTGTATAATATCTCTACACTGAAAGTAAAAATGTTATTAAGAAAACCAAATATGTCCTAGTAAATGGGGTGATCTACCACATTAGAGAATCAGAAGAATCAATGTTGCAGTAAAGATGTCAGTTCTCCCTAGCTTAATATACATTCCATATAATCTAACTCAAAATCTTAGAGGTACTTTTTGTAGAAACTGACAAACACATTCTAAAATATTTGTGGACATGTCAAAGACTAAGAATATCTGAATAATAAAACTATTCATTATTGAACATCAAGACCTACTGTAAATTGGACTAATTATTAAATTGATGAAGACACTTTAGAAAGCATTTTACAAAAGAACATCTAAATGCTAATAAACAAACACTGATAAAGCGCTCAATTTCATCAGTCATGGGGGGAAAAAGTCAACTTGATCACATATCCACAAAGGCAGCTAAAATTAAAACCAAATATCCACAGGGACATGCAAAAATTGCCACCTTCATACATTGCTTGCGATTATAAGTTGGTACAACCATTTTTAGAAATGATTTGGCCATATATTCTAACGTTAAACATTCATATTTCCTATCATAAGTATATTTCCCATAGATAAACCATCAGAAAAGAGTACAGGTTCACCAAAGTCATGTCCGTGATTGTTCATGGACAATAGCCAAAAGTCAGGCAGGAGTAAAGTAGGCAAATTGTAGCATATTCATGTAGTGGAATAATAGAGCAAACAAATCACAACTACAGGCAACCGTAAGAGTGAATCTCACAAGTATGGTGGTGAACAGCTGAAAAAAAACAATAAAAGAATATCCCACTAATACAGAGCTTGACAAGAGACAAAACCAAATGGTGATAGCACAAGTCAGTGTGAGGATTTACCCTAGGGGATGAGGGAAGTGACTAGAGGAGGTAATAAGAAAGTTTCTGGAATGAAGAAAAATTTTAAAAATTTCCTCTTGATATGTGGGATGGTTATATAGGTCTATTCACTTCTTGAAAAATCATCAAAAATTCATGAAGTTGTACATTTATGATTTTTAGTATTTAGGGTGCATATTTTATCTTTTGGTGACAACACCTATCCAACAGCAAAAAAAGTAAGAATCTTTCACCACCAGTTTAAATTTAGGTAAGGTAGACTTTATCCACCAAGTTTTTCTTTCTTTCTTTCTTTTTCCTTTACCTTCCAGCCCTAGACTACAATTCTTTTCAATCCGTGAATATATTTAGATAATTTAGTGTTTTTGGGCCAAATGATAATCCATGAACTC
This sequence comes from Ctenodactylus gundi, assembly GCA_004027205.1. Taxonomy (NCBI): domain Eukaryota; kingdom Metazoa; phylum Chordata; class Mammalia; order Rodentia; family Ctenodactylidae; genus Ctenodactylus; species Ctenodactylus gundi. The sequence continues at coordinate 525,234 of PVKB01000733.1, read as the reverse complement.
TAAAATCAGTTATTATCATTCTGCTTTTAAAATACCAGGACTGTAAGGGACTGTAAGTCTCTGAATTTTAAGTGTCTTCATACTAATATAACAAACACAAAGTGTTATGTAAAAGGGCCTAGATTTTCTTGAACTAGTAAACGCACATCAGTGAAATTTCTAGCAGATCTTCACCTGCTTCAACCACCTCAACTTCATGGTTTATTTAACCAAGTTCCTTAGAGACTTACACAGGCAGATCAAAGGGTATTTTCAAAGTGTCTTAATTTGAAATTTGGATCAAAGAAATAAACACAGATAATCACTTTTTGGGGTTTAATTAACATTGCTTTATCTCAGATGTTGGTTGTTGCTCCAGTTCATGTACTTATAGGGAAAAGAAGCAGTGATGTGATGACCATTCACTACGTTGTTAATTCTTGAATAACAGCAGTCACATTGCCTGACTCCATCCAACTGGCTCTATGTTGGCCCCTGCAAAACCATTTGATCATTCTGAAGCATGAGTCTTCAGTCCTGAGGAAAGAGAACAGGCTGTTAAGTGGCCAGTGGGAACTTATTGTACTTCTGATCCTACATGTTCATCCTACTAGGGCTTCTAGGAAAATATTTTACCTCTCTGACTTTCCTATGTTCAATCTGTAAGTAACCCTTGGCAGTGAAATTTCTTGAGTGGTGACTTTTAACATTGTAATATCATAAAAACATAATATTATAACTAATAAAAGGGTTTAAGATTATAACTGATGAGTGGGTTTCTCGGAGCTTATTCTTGGGGCAAACCTTTTGCCATACACTTTAAAAAAGAAGATTGCTATGAAAGTATCTGAGGAGTCTTGGCATGTTAATTGATCAAGTATATTGTCAAAGGCCTTTTTGATTAACCAGTAGAAATGATTTAACCTCTTATAACTGAATTTTCCATATCTTAGATATTCCAATGAAAGATATGCACAGTTCTTGGGGATGTAGTTGGTGTTCCTCAGATAATGCTATAACTCAGATAATGATATAACTCATTGTGGTCATCTGAAATCTCCTGGCTCCTAGAAGTGATGGTAAACTGTTATCCTTTCTCAGTAGTTTATTAACAGGGTGAAAACCTAGAAATTACAGATTCCCATTGCCTGTGGAGTGCTAAACACACGTATACACACACACCACACACACACACACACGCATATGCACGCACACACACACACACGCACACACACACGTTTAAGTGAATAGAAAGGGCATAAAAATAAGAGAAAATAAATGCTCTTAAAGTTCTAAAGTAAACCGATAAACATCCATGGGGATGTTGAGCTCAATTGTGATCTAATAAAAGTGCAGATTTGGAGACAGAGGAATAGGCTTAAGTTCCTTAGAATTACTAACTAAATAACCGTGAACGTATCATTTAATCTCCATTTGCCTCAGCAGGCTCATTTTGAAAAATAGAACAGTAATTCCTAGGAGTTTGTTGTGAATATTAAGTATGGTAATGAATGTTAAAATATGTATAAATTGCAAAGTATCTACAAATGTAAGATATTATTGAGATAACCTTTGGGTTTTAACATTCAAATATAATTTTATTTAGGCTTGTAAAACAGTTACTCTTTACCTGATTCTTATAAGTGATTTATTTGCAAGTGATAAGTTGAAATTCCTTAGCTTATTTTCTTTTTCTGGTGCTGAGGATCAACCCAGGACCACGGATACACTCGGGAGCATGCTCCATCACTGAGCTACATACCTAACCCAGCCTTAGCTCGGACATGCGTGAGAAAGACATAGGAAATAATTTGAAGGCAAAACTGTGTTGAGGACTTAGCTTTGTCACTTAATTCTTTGGTGAACTAAAGCAAGAGATTAACCTCTCTGAATGTTAGTTTGAGTTTCTGAAAATTGGAATAATATACCATATGTGAAATTGTAAAATTTAAAGGAGACTATAAAAATCAGAACACACAGACTATTACCTCTTCAGATATTTAAGATTTTTATTTATTCCTGGCATAGTCCTAATTACTGTGAATACAAATAAGAAAATTCTGGAGCACTCTCTGCCTTCAGATCCCCAGACTATTGTAGAAGAAATAACATAAGGATGTCATATCAATACAAAGTAAGTCTCATGATAAAGGCATGTTCAGAGTACACAGGGCTATGGGACCAGACAAGACTTCCAATAGCAGCTGGTACTCAGCTATGAACAAGGAAGATGAGTAACTTGCAAGATGGTTTCTGCATTATTTTTCTGTGGCTGCTTCTGCAAATGACCACAACCTGGTGACATAAAACAACAGTTCTTTATTCTCTCCCAGGGTCTGAAGCCAGGCATTCAAAATTCAGATGTCATCAAGCTTGGCTCCTTCTGGAGGCTTTATGAGAGAGAAACCACTTCCTGTCTCTTAGCTTCTGGTGGCTGCTGGCAGTTAGGGCATTCCTTCACTACATCTCTCCAAGTTCTGCCTTCGCCTTCACTTAGCTTTCTTCTCTGTGGGTTTTCCCATAGACTTTTAATAAACGCACCAGTCATTGGATTTCATAAGATCCATCCCAATCCAGTATAACGCCACATGTGTAAAGGATCTCCTTCAAGGTGAACTCACAGTTTCAGGATTTGAGTAAACACTATTCAACTAAGTAAGTTTTCCTCAGGTCTCTCCACATTCATATCTGTCCTACACGTAAAGTGTTTTTGTCCCATATCAACAATTGCCAAACTCTTAACCCATCACAGTATTAATTCTGCATTCACATTCTCACGTAAGAGCTCAAAAAGTTCCAAATCTCAGTATCTACATGAGGTATGCATGAGATTTGGATATGATCCATCCTGAAACAAACTTTTCTCTGTCCATGGGTCTGTGAACCTAAGAAACAAGTTGCCTGCTATTGAAGTGCATTAGTAGCATAGCACAAACATTGCCATCACAAAAAGGAGAAAATGTAAGGAATAAAGGGATCAGTGGTACAAAGCGAGTCTGAAATCCAGCAGAACACGTTTCATTAGATTTTAAGTGTGAGAATAATCTTTTTTGGCTTGATAGTCCGTCTTCTAGGCCTTTGATGGAACATGCTTGCCTTGTCTCACATTTTTATTCAGCTCTGCACTTGGTGTAATTTCTCCATCATCTTCTTCCATCTTTGTCCCTCTAGGTCAAAGATATCAATGTTTATCCATATTGCTATGGTTTGGATCCTGTGTGTCTGGCAGAAGCTTCGTGTATTTGGAACTGTGTGTTATTGGGAGGTAGGGTTTAGCTTGAAGGGCAGGTGTTTAAGGTTTGACCTGGGAAGATTGTGTTGACTTGTGGAGACTGGGAATTCTCTAGGGCACAGACTTCCCACTTTTTTTATTGACTTATGGTCCAGGAAGTGAAGGAAGGCACCCCTGGGGGTGATTCTGACAGCCTGAAGTAATTTAAAAAATAAAAAAAGAAGAAGCATTGTTGCAGTTTCCTCCTGGGAAAGGTCTAACCTTGCCTGAGTCTCCAGACTCACTTTGCTCCTGCTTGAACTGGCTTCTGTCTACAGTGTGGTGAGCAGCTCTCCAGGCTCTGCCATATGCTTTCACCATTACTCACTGTCTGATGGGCTTTCCCATGTTTTGGTGAATGCTGACTATTCTCAGCAACCCTTGGCTTGTAGCTACATCACTCTGTCTCTGCCTTCTTTATCACAAACCCTTCTGTTTTTTGATATGGCCTCTTAGAAAGAACTAAGTCTTTGGATTTCAGGCCCATACTATTCATCCTACCTAATTGTATATCAGCAAAACCCTGTTTCCAAACAAGGCCACGAGTATCTGGGGAAGGACACTATTCACCCCAGTATAGATCCCCATTGACCTCTGCTTCTCCTTCATCCTCTTTTTGATTGACAACACTGATGTTCAGTTGCTATGGTGATAGTTTATTCACTTGACCTACTGCCTTCATTCTAATCCTGATTTCTTTTCGAATAGTGCTTCTTCAGTGGTAAATCTTAAAATGACAGAATGATGGCAACATCTTGAGGAATCTGCACATTGTGTTTGCCTAGAAATAGAAATGGTGCCAAGAAGAGGTCACAAAGAGTAAATCATTATTTTCAGTTCATTGGATTAATATATCTGCCTGCCACTGCCTTTGGTCAAACGATGATCTTTGTTTTTGTTCATAGTTAATTACTTGCTCAAGTTCAAAATACTAAGTTTCTTTTACTGATTCTGAAAATTGATTTTTAATAATATATGGTCTACCCTGGATACCTAGCCTGGGATTTTCTGTGTTAACATATCAATCAATGGTAAAGTCAATGTGTAAGCTGCTAGTGATTTTGGTAGCGTCTTTGTCTTCAATAATCGTGTACTTTGTTTGTAAGTGAAGGTCATTCTTTAAGTAAGGAGTGATATCTAATGCGTAAACTCCTGGTACTTTCTAGGCTCTTGAGAATGGAGATTTGCAGCGTCGATATGAAACTGAAATTTACTCATTCAGGCTACTAAGACCAATGCTCGTAGTTTTATTTTTACTTGAAGCAGCAAATTCCTTACTTGGCTGAAACTTACAAAATACATGTCTCATCGTTTGAGCCCTATGAAACAATGCCCTACATTTGTTTTAATGCTGCTCCTTTTTCTCATCAATACACTCATAAGAGTTTGCATGACTTATCTTCTTAGCAGCTCATGTGGGAGATATATCATGTTCAGAAATCCTATCTCATTATAGTCCTTTTGGAATGCTCTTTCTTGAAGTTGTGATGCTCCAAGCTCCTGTTTTGCTTAGGTTTTCTCCTTAGCTAAACATTTCTTCCCACCACTCATCCTCCAAAAATAATATCAAATCCCAATCCATAGTATTGTTACATGTTACTTTATTTGGTTTTTTAGAAAAGATTGTTGAACATGTGACTAGATTAAGAATCTCAAGATGGGAGATTATCCTAGGATATCAAGGTAGACCATAAATGTAATCCACTGAGTCCTTGTAAGACAGAGGGCAGGGATTGTTTGATAATAGAAAAAAAGACAATGTGACCATGGAGACAAAGACTGGAGCAAAGCAGACAAGCCAAGAAGCTGCCAGAGGCAAGAAATAGATTCACTTCAAGAGTCTCCAGAGTGCAGCTCTGCCAGCATCCAGACTGCATCCTGGAGAAACTTGTTTCAAATATCTGGCCTCCAGAAATGTGAGATAAATAAAATTCTGTTGTCTTCAGCCATCAAGTTTGGGTTCATTTGTTTAACAGCCTCAGGGAAAGGATATAGTTATGAACGTTTTTCTTTGGAAGATGTGAGGTTCTTTCTACTCCTAACAAAAAATACAATAACTTGATGAATTTTTATACGATAGCTATGTTTCTCAATTGCTCTGTATACTAAACATACCCTGTGAGTCAATACTGTGTTTAATCGCATTTTTCTCCTCTGACCATAGATATATTAAGTAACCTGATTATAAAAATTAACTCAGAATCTCACTACAGAACTGATTTTTAAGTTAGAAGACTATTTCCATGATATCTCTTACACATATGTCCTACCTGAACAGTATACTCCAGATTTCTTCCCTCTGCAAACATTCAGTTTCCTGTATAAAGCCTCAAGTTCTGTTCAGTTTTCATTTCACATTATAAATTAAACCAGATTAAACCAAAGCTGCTTTCCTTTATGGGTGCAAAATTGATGGAACGACTAATTGTTCTCTCAAATGGCTAATTATATTTCTTGTTGCCTACTTGAGGCCTAATTAGCCAATTGCATATGCTTTTGTGGGGGCAAGGAGATAATTGGCATTCTCGAGCAGGTAATTAGAAAAGCAATTAGTAGTGGCCATAACTAATTACAAGAATGAAAATTGTAACCACCAAAATGGTACCAGTGTCTCTTGGGCAGAAAAACCAGTCTCTGGAAAGTGACAGGAGACTTAATACATCTGGCAGTATTAGAATGGCAGGCAGTAAAACAAATCGGCAAGTGGACCTACCTGATCCGTAAACAACCTTGTGTGAGGGGCTGTCGGAAGTGCATTGTCATATGTTAAAAGGCTGCAGTGGGAGAAACTTCCCTAGTGTCAACAGTAACCCGCCAAAATACTTTGCACTTGAACTTATATTCACATCACCATGATCTTCAGAATGCTTTCATTCCTGGAAATAACATATTAGGAAGACTATGACAAAGTGATGATTTTTGATGGTGTGCCATTGTCAACATCCGGTTTCACATGTAAAATACCAGATACTATGGGGAACATCACCTTCATCCTTTTTTTGGCGGTGGAGGGTAGCTTTTCAACTACACCTGACCAGCTCCACAAATATCAGAATGCCAGTTCAGTGTTTCAGTGAATTCGTCGGTCACAGAAAGCTTCCTGTGGTTGGCAGCTTAGTTTTTTAAATCCCTGCAAGTTTTATGCGGGATGATGCTCCCGATTGGGCTCTTACTCAACATGCAATTCCATGTAAATGAGAGGGAGTAGAAATAGGAAACTTTGTTTTACCTGAAAGCAAGCCAACCAATTTAGCTCTCAACAAGAAAATAAAAATTGTTGAGAAAGTTGGTCCTCTAAATACTTGAAAATATTAAATTGGTTGTCAAGCAAAATGAAAAAGCCCAAACGACCACATCTCCTGACACATTTCAAGATGGGTATACACAGCTCAAATTATAGTGTGCTTGATGGCGCTAGGGTAATAGCACCCATCGCTCCTCCCAGAGCTGGAGTACGGCTGCTAAAAGGGTTCAACTGCGTGGGTTGTGCACAGACAGTTGCTTACAAAAGCTGCAGGGCATAAGGTCAAGATTTCTAAAAATGGAGCAAGTATGCCAAAGAATTAATGATTTAACTGGGACTTAAAAGGCAAAAAAAGAAAATGCCTTTGTGATTTTTTTTTCCTTTTTTGAAATTTCAGTGCTCTACTTTGTACTTTCCCATCATTCCTCCTGCCCTACCTTAGTCATTCCCTCTAATCAGGACCTCCTGCCTCCTAAGTCAGTGCTAAATGTCTAGGACTAGGGAAAAATTTCCCTTGAAGTGAAAGTCAAAACAAATGCAAATCTTCTATTATGCTTGAGTCATTTAAATACTGCCTCATAATTGAGGATTAAAATCTAGAAAACAGTATCCAGCATAAATAGACAACCAAAAAGTTATTTTTGAAATTAGCAGTGATTGAAGGATAATATAGAAGGATTAAGAAGATTAATTGCACACAGATAAATGATCAAATGAGTATGAAAGTCTTCTTAGCCAGAAATGAAGGTATTTTTATTTCATGAAAGGCATGTTTGTTCAGTGAACATTTTCCCTATGCTTTCATTTTTAAGACATTTTATTGTTTGTTTTTCTGTGTTTATGCTTCCCAAATTTTTGTAGGATGCACAGAATGTATGACTTGAGATGCCAGTTACCCTATCCTGTCCCCTCAGGATAATCTGCAGGTGACTACTGGGCTTTACCTGAGGATGAACCTGGTGGCTTCTAAAGCAGCCTTGTTAGTTTAAAATAGACAGTCAGGCAGGCAAGCAGGCAGGCAGATAGATAGTTGTCGTTGTTTGAAAGAGGCCAGACTTTGAATTGACTTGCTTCTTGTAATTTCTGCCATCTCCCTATGGTCCCAAAGCTACTGACACTCTGTCAAGCTCTCAGATATCACAAGGCTCACTTGCTAAATCTTCCCACCATTTCCCAAGGCTTCTGAGGCTTTCATCTTGTGGCCCAACTTTAACTGAGTTAATATATCTGTTCTTAAATGGCAGCCAAACAATAGTTTAAGTAGCTTATATCCACCAAACACACCTTGATTAGGAGGTAGAAACAAGGGAAGAAAATGAAATATCCTTTCTTCTTCAGCTGCACAAATTTACAATTTCACTTTTTTAAAGCTTTTTAACTGAGTATTTTAGTGTCACAGAGACCTACGTGGATATACTTTTAGAAAATCTGTGTTTAAGATAAAATTTCATTGGCTTTTGCTGTTTTATTATTTTCTTTCTATCTCCTGTTCCTTACTAAACGGTAGAAGACACTGACCTTCTTTCCTTTGGGATTCCCACTCCCATGTACCTCTGCTGTCTCCCAAATGCATGCAGTTTCGGAATGATTCACATGAAGCAACCCAGAAGACTCAAAAGCATCAGTGAAAACTAGGAGGCTGTCAAGTACTGACTAGTGACAGTGGTAATGTTAAGTAAAATGTGTTTCGACATGGTCCTGTCTCAAAGCCTTTTAACATCCCGTTTTCCTTTTGCTGGAAATCTTGTCTCCCAGAAATCCACCTAGCTTATTATTATACCTCACCTCCTTCAAGCCTCTGCTCAAATGTCACCTTGTCACAAGGCCTTTCCAGACTAGACAGGCATTGTCCTTCCTCCTACCCAACTCTCACACACTCCTATCCCCCAGGCTTCCCATCGTTACCGTCCACCATTGGACACTCAGCTTGTTTGCTGTTTTCTCTTTCTTACTTATGAATTATAGTTTTAGAAGGAACATGAGGTTACATGTATTCAGTTTAGAGGAAGCTCCCCTGCAAACAACTGGGTGAGCACACATGGGTGAATAAGGAAGAACCCTCCCATGGGCTCTTTTTGCTTTTTAAAAAGCATTGTCTTGTATTTCTTTGTTACTTTTTAATTTATATATGCATACATAATAATAATACATAATTTGTTCAGTTACTATGATAAAAAAAACAGAGCATGATAGATGGCATTCTTTATACAAATTTCAACACCTATTCCAGAACACCCCAAGCTTGTCTTGGCCCCAGCTAACTTGCCTCTTCTTCCCCAGCCATCTGATCAGTAGATTGGTACACAGTCTATCTGTTTCACCCCTGAAGTCCTATTCTTGCCCATGTTTTTGTCCCCTAGATTGGCATTTGTTTCAATCTCTAAAATTCACCTTGCAAGATTTTTTAGATTCTTCCCCAGTTCTCTTAACAGATTAGTCTTTACTTTTGACTTAGATCAGGACCAACTGACCATGATATTCTAATTTTATTGAAAATAAATCATCCCTCAGGATTCAAGGCATTGGGCAAATAGACCAATTTCATCCCATTTCTGAAACTCAGTTAAGTAATTGCAGAGTTTCTGATATTTGTTACCCATTCTAGCAACAGGAAACCCCGGGCTTGTCCCAACAGACGTCTCTTTGTTCCCTGGTCCAATTCTGTAAGTGACTTTGCTTCACTGAGAATTATCACATGCTCAAGCGACAATTTCCATTTAGATTTATTCTGAAAATTCCAGCAAGCATACTGCTTCACAGATGACCTCATTCTGGTTTCTGCTAATGTGCCCAGTCATTTCATATACAATCAAAATGAGTAATCAGAGGTTATGCAAATGAAACTTTATCATCATGGAGACCTTTGCCGATTTGTAAGTGTCCTCCATCCTCATCTAGTAGAAATTAGCCATTATTCTCCTCCACGGAGTTTTCCATGGAACAATGTCCACCTTCCTTTTGTACACTGTAAAGTTGAGAGAAGCACGCTCATTTTCTTTTTATGTTGTTAGAATTAGATGTGTCATTCAGCTGTAATCTGAGTTCCACAATACCTGCAATCACTGTGTTGCTGGCCCCTGAAATGAATTCTTAGATTCAGCAATCACCACACTATCAACATATATTAGGTGTAGCGTCTAAATCTTCTGCTGAGATTATTGCTGTTTCGTCTATATAAAGCAGAGTGTGGCGTAAGTGTAACGGAATTATGTCGAAGTTAACTTCTGTCGCAGCATCTTATGGGTTTTCTGCCTCTTCTACGTAGGTTGCATTTTAGGAGAAATGCACATTGTGGAATAACAGATTATCTATACATAGTCCAGGAGCACTGGTCATAAAAGAGATATATTAAATGTTGTGTGATGAAGGTGTAATGCTTGGTTTGACTTTCTTGATTCTTGTCTTTAGTGTTTAACATTTCTGGGTTTAAGAAGCATATTCTTAAATGAGAGCTGAGATTAGTATACCCTCTGTTTAATAAATTTAAGTAGACTACAATAACAAAAAATTCCCCAACAAATATAACTGAAGTATTTATTTTTATTTTGAAGAAAAAAATCATTTTTTCAAGAGATAGTGCTTCTTTTGGTGGCAGATTTTTTTTGAGAGAGAGAGATTTGCACTGTCAAACATTTTACATAAGCACTATTTATATAAATGTTTGTTATCTAGATAAGCAATATATTTCAAGGGGGCACTTTAAAGAAAAGGCTTACCTATTTTCTTATCACTATTAAAATTAATACTTTGACCGTTTTGAGTTCTGTACTGAGCTGATCATAAAAGAAGGTCTTAATGCCCTTCTCCAAAGAAATAAAATATAATTCATAGTAAAAATTGTATATTTATTCATTATTTGTGCTACTACTTTTCTTTCATAATATTATGTGAGAAAAAAATACATTCTTGAATATATTTGTCCTCTGCTCAGTTTTGTAATAGTTATTTTATAATTGAATTTTAATTAGTAAATCCTCACAGAAACCAATGTTAGTTTGCCAATGTGGGAAGGATTATAAATTTAAGGATGTTGCTACCCATTATCACTATAAGCTGTATGTCTTGTACTAGTAGAATATAAAATAAATTTTAAAGATGAAATTAGTAAAGGTGGCAGTGAGGAATAATTGCTTATGAGTGTGAAAGTCAGGGATGGATAATGGAAACGTTCCTTAATTAGAGTGTCATAGTGGTCACACTACACTCTGCATGTGCAAAAGAGCAATAACCTGTGAACATGCACTGTACGTAGGTGAATTTGGGCATTGTGAGGGGTGTAATCCTGGCTGGAGGAAGAGGTGGCCCATGCTCTCAGCTGCTCAGAGCCTTTATGGGGTCAGAGAGACAGGTTTACATAGCAACTGGAGAGAGGCAGCTGGGTTAGAAGACGAGCTTGCTTGAGGGACACTTGTGCACTAAACTCACTATTGGTGTTGAATATGAATAGTATTGAATAGTATTTCATTCAGCCTATGTCAGGAGCCAACCGCCAAATGCCTTTGGCTTGAGGCCTGATGATTATAATTAATCAAGATTGATGACGATAAGAGTTTTGAGAAAAAGTGCTGCTGTGTTAGTCCCTTTCCCATCCAAGGGTGACTGGCTCCCTGGCAGAATCCACACCATGGAAAGACCCTGTAAAGGAAAGCTACTTACTTCATGGCTGCCAGAGTCGTCCGCGGTTGTAACCTCCAGAGATCAGCCTCCAGCCAGGTGCTGTCTTTCTAACAGCATATGCAGCAAGGAACCTCATCATTGAATGAATCCACTGAGTATTTTTAATCTGTAGTTTGTTCAGTTCATGGACATGGAACCCACAGATACGGAGGGCAGGCCACATCTGTGACATCTGGTAGCTGCTCTGCTACTGTCAACTGGTGATGCTACTCATGTCTATACTTGAGGTTGCTGTGAAGTGACCTAGAACTCACAATTAGTCCTTAGTGGCCTCTTGCTGAAAATAAATAATTCCTTGATACACTAATATCAAATAAAGTAAATAAAAAGGCTAATTTTGTGACATGTGAATTACATTTCCATAAATCCACCAAGAAAAACAAAGCTTTATTTATGGAAGCAGCAACATTCTAATGATATCAAGCACAATAATATTGGCTTCTAAGAGACAGGTTTGAAGAAGTTGGGCTGCTTACACTCAGGACTAGTATTCACGGTGTTCTGGATGAGAAGATAATTTACAGGCTGTGCGACAGTGCAGTTTCGAACCAGGCACTACATTTTGTTTTAGTCAATCTGAAATAATGTAATTTTTTAAGTCACAACTTTACAGAAAATGCATAAATCTACAAATAGCACTTTTTAATGCCTATACCACTTGGGCGTAATTTACACCTGAGACATTACATGTGCAATAATGTGTAATTCCTACAATTAAGAACATTTTTTCATATAACCACAATGTAGCCATCAAAAAAGGAGAATTTAACATTAATATATTTCTACCATATAAATCCTTGGACCTTATCCTAGTGTCCCCTGTCATCACAATTATTTATGACAAAATTGTAGCCAAAGAGTCCAGTTTAGACCCAGGCACTACATTTTGTTTTTCTCAATCTGAAACAATTTCTCATTCTTTCCTTGACTTTCATGTACTTGACAATCTTGAAGAATTATTTTAAAACGTCTCTCAGCATTTCCTTACCATTACTATCCAGTGATGTCATATTTTTTACCGACAGTATTCCCCCTAGCAGAAGTGGGCATAACTCAACTAAACTCACCCTCTAGGGTGGATTTCATTCTTCCCCCGGCTGGCCTGGACCCTGCTCCGCATGGCTTGCTCTTACCCTGCTGATGCTCCCAAGCTGTGTGCCAGGCCACGCACTCTTCTGGACCCTTTCTCACTCTGTCTGGCTCCAAACCCCTGTACACACAGTTGTCCCCTGCATGGCACGTTCATTTCACTCAGGTCCCGGCTCCCCACACAGGCCGCACACTCCCTACCCACCTGCCCACCGGGGTCTGATATCTCAGGTTAGATTGTCTCTCTGTGGAGACGTCTTCTTCATCCTGTAGGACACCTTCGTACCAGCCACCCCTCCTCACCAATTCATTCTGGGCATGGATGCCCCCTCACTCCACTGGGTCTCTGATGTTCTATTTGGGCGCATAATGACTTCCCCATTTCCCCTGGTGTGGATGCCTACCTCGCTTTGCCCAAGTTAATAATTTTAGTACTAAATTGCTCAGAAAGGAAAGAGAAAGGTAACAAGAGGGAAAGGGCAGGGGAGGCTCCTAATTACGTTGTAACATGGTATGTCTTGCTTATAAACTAGAGTTTATGGGAGAAGGGCCACATTTTTACACCCTTTTATTCTGATCACTTCATGCAGGATTTAATACACAGATGTAGGAACTCAATAAATGTTTATTAAATAAATTAACTTTGGCCAAGTTGAAAGCCACGAGCTTACGTAATTTCAGGCATTAGCTCTTATCAACGATCTCAGAAAAATCTTTTGAGTCTTGTTAATGGAGAGGAAAGTGAACCATAAGCAGTTGGTCTAGTTGTTATCCCCAAAAGATCTATTTTTGAGGGAGTAAAAAAATAATAATTTGTTTTTTCACAAAAGCTGGATGAACATTCTATATGCTGTGTGATGACCATGTGAACTAAATTTATAATGTATTTTGAAATCATACGTTTAACGATAGCAATACTAGCCTGCTCGTTAGATGGATAGCTTGTATTCTTAGTATCAAAAGTCATAAATTGCCCTACTTTGTATTATTTCCATTTTGCAAAATGTGGACAAGTAGATGAGCTTTTATATATACTTAATCTTATAACCAATCAAAGACATTGAGAGAGAATTAATATAAATGATGTTTGGGATGAAGCATTTTATCACATTAACCGAAACAAAGGGTTTATTCTGAACCATAGGACTTTGTACTTCTAGGTCTTGTTCTTGTCACGAACAAGCTTTTATTTGTATTCTTCCTGGGAAATTTGGCCTTTTATTTAAAATATAATTTTTGGAGTTGGAGGGATGGCACAGCAGTTAAAGCACTTGCAAGGCAAGCGCAAGGCCCTGAGTTTGATTCCCCAGCACCACATAAGCGGAGAGTGATGGTGCACACCTATAATCCCAGCACTTGGGAGGCTGAGACAGAAGCATTGCTGTGAGTCCAAGGCCAGCCTGGGCTCCATAGTGAGTTCAGAAGCAGCCTGAGCTACCGAGCAAAACTGTGTCTCAAAGATAAAATAAAATAAAATAATTTAACAACTTGGGGTCAGCTCAATTAATTTGTGGGGTTCAGTGCAGAATCAAAATGCTGGACCTCTAGGTTCAACAAGTGGGGAAAATGTGCCTTTAAAGGTATTACAATATAATAAATATCTTTTTTGTCCCAGTCTCTTCATTGACCTTATGGTATTTTTTATTTGCTTTGTGATTTTATATCTCCTTAGACACTAGGACAAACACTAAGCAACCTTCACAGACACCTGGAAGCTCAGCTGGGGCAAGAGTAGAAGGTGTGGGCCCGCCCACAGCCACCACATAGAGAGGTTCTCCTTCTACCCTCCACTGGACTGATGCAGGGATGCCAGAGTGAAGGAGGAAGATGATAAGTCCCCGGGTCATTGAATATACATTTTTTTTTTAGACAGGGTCTCACTGTGTAGTCCAGGCTGGTTCCAGTGGAAGACCTAATATTTAAAAAAAAAAACTATTATGTTTGTGCGTGTTTCTATGTGTGTCTGATATATGATAGGTAGTGATAAGTTCTGCGACAGTACAACAATAAAGTAAAGCAGTAAAGCAGGGTTGTGGTATCCGTAGTGTAGTAGACAGACGTGAGTTGCAATGTACAATAGGATATTAGAAAAGGTGACATTCAAGCCAACACGTGAAGAGAGTGGGGGAATCATCTGTGTGTGAATCTGTAGCAAAAACGTAATTTAAGGTTTACAATGAAGTTGAGCATTTTGTGCACATACATATCTTGTCAAGGTGACAAGGACTTTCCCACTCTCTTCTTGTCCCTCCCCCTTCACACCCCTCCATCGCTCCCTGCCCTACCCACCTGGTTCACTTTGTTTTTTGTTTTAAGTTCCATGAGATAGTTGTGATCTGGGTCTCTCATATCAGAGAGACCATTCGATGTTTCACCTTCTGCTTCTGACTCTCTTCTGTTCTTCACTTTTATCTCATCACAATTTGGAAGCGTAGGACCACGAGCCATCTCCAGAGTGCCCTAAGAAGATAGGCCCCACCTACTGTGTTTTGTTCCAGGGCATGGCCTGCTCTTCCCCATGCCTTTTTTGTCTTAGCATATCTCCTTTTGGTCTTGCACTACTGATAACGTACTGAAACCCTACTGATAATCCCGACTGCAAAGCCGTATTCTTTGTGCAGCGTGTCTTGATCTCTAGCTCAAATAAAACATTCTGCTGACTTCAGTGTTACCGAAAGATCCCTCTGCCCCTGGAGACTAAGCGTTTTAGACACAGACCCTGCCTCAAATATACCCATCTGGTGGCTTTATATATAACAATCGCTTAGAACATGTGTTTAAATTTAATATTACTACAAATAATATTATTTTCAGGGGTAGTAAGTCTTGAAATAATGTCCATAGCAATAATGCAAATTAGAATAACTTAATTTCAAACATAGACTATTTGGCAACTCCGGTCCTCCGCTTGATTCCTTTTATCAAGGGTCCTCAGGAAGGAGAAGGCAAACTGGAGTGTAGGATGGTGCTGGGCAGAGAAAAAGTAGGCAGTCCTACCTCAGAACTGAGGTGCTGCTAGTTCCTCAGTGTTCTCCAGAATATCTCCTCTGGTTCAAGCCAGCAAAACATGTCTCATCTCTCTAGATGATTTACAGCCAGTTTCAGGTCTCACCGTTGTCCACAGTTTTTAAGCCAGAGCAGTCGCCACTTGGTGGCACCAAACCTCAGTCCAGGATAGGTGGAATTTGGGTAAAAAGCCAGTCTTACAATTCCCAGAGGTTCATCTCTGTTACTTATTGAATTTCATAATAACACAATCCTACATTGTATATATTGTAGCTAGTTTTTGAATACCATTTGTTTCATTATGGCAGAGAATTTTTTCCTTTTTTCTAAGTTCTCATTACAGGTTCGATACGATGCCAGGCAGCTGACACGCTTTGTCCCTAATCCTCACAGTAACCTGTAAGGCACAGCACTTGACGCTTTCCTTCTGCTGGTAAGGAACCCGACGTGAAGAGAAGAAAAGGCCTTTTGTAGCCCAAATTTGTGCAGCTGAGTGACGGGCCTAAAAATTAAATACAACACTGTCTGAGTAATACCTACAATCTGAGCATAATTCCACTTTACTTCTGATTTAATGGTCGAGTTAAGGAAAGAAATAAGGAAAAGAAGGAAAAGAGCAGAGAAAAGAAACAGAACAGATGGGGAAATGAATGTGTTGCTGTCTCTGTTTTCTCAAGCATGGAGGTCTGATTTGGCCAGGAAATAGATGCTTCTGGCTGGCTCCTTTATCTCTATTCCTTCCCACTTAGCTCCCACCCCTGAGATTGTTTATGCCCTAAAATTTATAGATCAAACCTTTATTCACTTCAGTGTGACTGTATGAAGAAGGGGGAATCTCTGGGAGGCACTTAAGTTCAGATGAGGTCATAAGGGTGGAGATTCTTCCTTTCCCCTAGGTGAGACTAGAAAAGGAAGCAGTAATGTGCCAGCGAGGAAGTGGGTGCTCACCAGAACCCAGCCATACTGGCTCTCTGATTTCATCTGATCTCAGAATTCCAGAATCCAGAACTCTAAAACTGTACTGTAGCAGCCCAAGTAAGATAACCAATGGATTTTATTCTCTGCAAATAAGCAAGCTGAAGTGTCGTGTGCCCAATCACATCTGTCTCCTGAGACGGATTCCCATCCCCATTTTCCAAGGATATCCCCTCACTGTCTGCCTCTCATCCTAAGGCTTGCCCGTCTGTCGGCTTAGGCTGCTTATTCACCCTTCCCATCTTGTTTTCCGTGAATGGCTCAGATCTCTGATTATGGTAAGGTAGTTACCCTCCCCTGCCCCATCCTGTCTACCTTTAAATGGTCACTTTCTTTGACCTTGAGAAAATATGAGGTCTCTAGGGAGCTACAATATTTATAGATAGTTAAAGAACCTTAAAGTAAAATAACTTACCACGGAGTAAAACAAAATAGGGAAAGAAAGAATGAAGATCAGTAAGAAGGTGAAAGAAACTTGAGTACAAAAGAGTCTGAAATTTCAGTGAGTTATTCTGCCTCCAGTTATATTTAATAAACCATGTACATATATTGTAGTATTATCAACTTTGAAATTCAAATTAAGTGGTTAACCATTGTTAATTTTTTAAAACTGTTGTTATATAATTCGTAGATGGAGAATATTGGTGCCGGACTGTGCTGGTTAAGAATCAGGATGATCCACACCCATGTAGCCTAGTGTCTTTTTGACATGAATTTACTATTCTGATGTCTTCATCAGCATGATTTTACTGTTCCAAGAAACTCTTGCCCAAGAAGATAAAAATTGCAAATAACATTCTTGCTCCTTTTAGGAAGACTTGGAAAAATCATTTAAAGACTATTATACACCTTGACTTTTAATAGATAGTATCAGAAAACCATGTACGTTTCAAGGTTCACTTTGAAACAATGGCTTTTGTGTCTGTCAAGCCTATAAAATATTGTATGGTACCTTAACCAATACCTCTCAGACTTTCCCCATTGAAAGACATACTTTAACTAGAAATCTCTTCACAACTCCTCTTGAGCGTTGCACCACTGCCCTTCCTTTCCAGAAGTTACTATCAAGTAAGCAGCCTCCCTTGTAGCTAACAACGAACTCACTTTATTTAATTAATAGGCTAGAAAGCTTATTTGGGTTGGGGTGTAGTGCTTTTTTTTTTTTGAGGCAGAGTCTCAACTTCGGTAGTTCAGGTTGGTCCTTAACTCACTGTGGAGCACAGGTCTGCCAAGTGCTGGATTTGCAGGCATGCACCACCACACCCAGCTTATGTGGTGCTGGGGAATCAAACTCACGGCCTTGTGCTTGCTGGGCAAGCGCTTTAACCACTATGCTGTTCCCAGCCTGAATGTAAAGCTAATTTTATTTATATTTTGGACAGCTATCATTCCACATATAAGTGACTGCAATCATTTTTTTTTTCCTGAAGCCTCATGAAATTAAACTACGAGGTCTGATACTGCTCAGGCTGTAGAAGCTGAGAAGTATTATTTTATAAGATCTGTACAGTCGTCATATTTTTCTTTAAAAGATAACTGTCAAAACCTCACAATAGTAATCGCAGAAATGGAAAAGAAGAATTAATCATTTTTGTAAGAGGAAAGTTAGTTCAAAAATTATAAAATCATTATAAATACAATTCATTTGAGGTTATGTTTTGAAATTACATTATTTTCTTCCCAGCATTCAGACACCTGAAATTCACTTTAAGATATGTTGGTGAACAATTTCATTCTCCGGAAGTACATTTTAAAAAACAGCAGTATTTTCTAATAACAGTGTAAGATGAAAATAATTGACTGTCTCTTGCCTTGTGGGACTTGGCTTTTAATCTAAATAGATATGAAACATAATGGCATTCATCTATGTAAGACATTTGTAGACTTAAGAGAAATTAAGTCACAAGACTTTAAGGCTAGTTCATAAATCAGCACATCAGATAAATTGGTAGAATTTTCCCAGAAGGCTATCCAGAGACTCTTTCTTTCTTTGTCATTTGTTACCAGTTTTATGTGTCCTTTCAGGAACAGTTGATCTGCCATTGAATGTTTGGCAAAAAGAATATGGAAAATTACAGTTTACACGAGCTCACAATGTCTCTGACGTGTTTGATTTAACAATTTTAGAAGACTTATTCAAAAATTACTCCTGATTTTCATTTTCCTTGTAGTTTTCTAAAATGCTGCTGCTATCAGAACGTTGTAAAAGCCACACAATCAGTAGTAGAGATGCTGTCATGGAACCATTAAGACTATGCTAAAAGCCAAAATGTTGCGGCTAAAAGTATTTTTAATGACTTAAAATTACTTGAAGTGCTTTTGGAAGTAAAGGGGTGCTGATTTATTTATCTAGTACACTTACCTAAATTAATTTGGCAAGATTACTCTGGTCCTAATCCTCATACAATAAAATTTATGTTAATATTTTTTAATGAGGCACCATTTTTTCCTGAAGGATATAGTGTATCGCGTTGGCACAAACCTACCAACAGTCATTGCAGAAAGAGATGAAATAACCCATTGTTGAAATATGAATGAGGGCTATATTTTTACACAGGCAACACTTGTGATTTTATGTGACCTTGCATCACTATGTTAATAGGGCAGATAGAATCACATTCAGCTCCTTGCTTCTCCTGATAAATAGTTTCCACTGGAAACATAGAAGGAGCTTTAATGTAATTATTGTACTAATGGTCTTTGTATTTTGAGCAAATGGGCTTCTTGTAAATCTTTGGTTTAAGCACAGTCTTTACTACTGATTTGATTGTAATAAGTCTCAGTGGTAACCATACCCTCATTTTGTTATATGCATATTCATTTATTCTAGTTTTATGCCCTGTGTTTTTCTGCAATTATGAAGATCTTCTTGGTCTTAGGGTATGGCCTTGCCAGTAAGAATAAAGATCAGGAAAGATGTCTGTGAACTAGAAAATACTTTTTTTAAATAGCTAACTGTTAATGTGCATTTAAATGAATGCATTGGGCTCATGTAGATGACATTTAATTAGTTTTTATTATGGGCTAGGTACGGTGATAAGCATGTCATATAATTATCTTCTTTAATTCTTACAGGATCCATTGTTATCCCTCCTTTTCAAAAGATCGCAACTAAAGTTAGAGAAGTTACATGATATAAGACAAACAGCAGTGTGAGGTATTCAGAACTTCAGTCCAGGTTGTCCTACTACTCCTTAGCGAGGGCTCTTACTTTGATGTACTGCCTTTAAACTTGTGTTGATTGTCCAGTTGAGGGGCAGTTCCCCAAGACAAAAATGTTTGCACACAAAACATTTGAATCCACATTGTTAAGGCTTGAATAGTTGCGTTCCTCTAAATTTCATATGTTGAAATTCTAACTCTCAATGTGATGGTGGCAAAATATGGAGACTCTGTGAGGTGATGAGATCTTTAGAATAGAGTCCTCATGAAAAGAATTAGCATACGATGTGAGGACACAATGGGCAGGTCATTCGCAACGCAGGAAGAGGGCCTTCATGAGATGTTAAATCAGCCACTGTCCCTTGCATTGATCTTGAGGTTTTTCAGCCTGTTCAACTATGAGAAATGAATATTTGTTGTGTAAGCCATCTAGTGTATGGTGATTTGTAATAGCAACCGAACAGTTTGAAATGCATATAGACCGCAGAAAACAAAGGTACATGAATTCTTAAAATAAAAGCCCAGGCTTTCAAATAGGTTGGAGTATAGTAGGGTCCTATTCCTTTTCTACATAAGTCTTCCAAGTGGGAAATATATTAAAATTAGGGGCAAGCCAACTGTAAATATTATTGAATGTGCAAGTAAATTATTTCTGTCATCTTGGGGGGCATGCAACCATTTATTTTAAGAAAACTATCTGTATTTTATCGATTAACCTATAAATTGTGTCAGCTAACTCGAAAGACTAGTTTGCAAGTTGTGTATATGTGTGATTTTAAGTACACTTTATAGGAAAATATGTAGAAGTCCAGAAGTATTCTTTCCAGGAGTACACATTCCATGCCCCAAATTATCTCCTTCCTGACCAGTGGTTAAAAGGAAAGATGCACTTTGTTATTAGCACAATGACCCACCATGACCTTTACCGATGCTCCTATTAACCCATCCTAGTCCTTGACTGTAGGAAGATTTGTAAATCCCAGAAAGAGCATGCTCTGCGGTTGTGCTTGAATGTTTCACTTGCCGATAGGAAAGCAGTGTGGAAGTCTCTCAAAACACTGGAAATAAGTATCCCCTTCGATCCAGTGATACCTCTTCTGGGAATATTCCCAAGAGTTAAAAAAAAAACCACATAACAGAGATAAATATATCCCCATGTTCATAGCAGCACAACTAACAATAGATAAAATGTGGAAGACACCAAAATATCCATCAACAGTCCAATGGATACACAAATTATGGTATTTATAAACAATGGAATACTACACATCTATAAAAACAGTTAGGTCGAAGGCTTTTGTAGGCAAATGGAGGCAACTTGAGACCATCATGCTTAGTGAAGCGAGTCAGAAGCAGAAAGTGAAATATTGAATGGTTTCTCTGATATGAGAAACCTAGATCACAATTATCTCATGGAACTTAATGTGGAAAATAATGGGAATTGGGGGTGGTTGGGTGAGAGGAGGGCCAAAAGGAGCAACAGGAAGGTCTTATAACTTTTCCATTATATGTATGTGCACAAAATGCTCAAGATCAATGTAAACTTTATATTGCACACTTATACATATCAATAAAATGGGGGGGGGGGGAACAGGTGGTTTGAGTTTTACATGTTCTGTGTCCCTGACAATGCCCTGACTCCGTCTTCTCTAGGTCTTGGAGTCATCCACTTCTACAACCCATTCTTTTTGTTCACTTTTTTACTTCTGTAAGGCAAATTTTCATAAATACATAAAAGAATGGTTAGATACATTAACTCGACCACTCATGTTTTAGTTGTTTTACACCTGTTTTACTCCATTTTGGTCAGGGAGTTTGTAAAACGTTAGACCCAAAACATAACTTCTCGGCGGGGTGCTGAGATGGGTGGCAACAGCCTTATATGTGCCTTAAATATGTGTCTGGCATGGTTGTTAGAGACATTCCTGAAGTGGATTCTAAAAAAAATTATCACAATAATAACCTGATTTCATGTAAGAAAACTCTACAATAGGGTGGATTTTAGCTTTCAGAAATTGTGTGCATTTCCCCAGCCTGGCATCTACATACCTCACATTTTTATGCCACATAAAACAATTATTTATCCAGTGTGATCTAAAGCCATCAGAAACATTAAAAAGTTTAGTACTACAGTGTTTTAAAGTTTAGTAACCATTACATAAAATTAATAAGATGGTTCATATAGTTCCTTGCTTTATTGATTATGGGTAATAACCTGTGGACAGGAACAGTCAAATGATGTGACTTATTTAAACTTCAGCAATTTATTTCTGTGGGTTTTTTTTTTATTCTTTTACTTCTCAAGTTCTCATGAGGAACAGTTAAATATTGAGTTACTTAACTCACTAAATATTTTGTAGAAAATTTCTGTAAGGGAAGATGTGGATTTTATGCATAAATGTTTTAGACAGACTATTGAAGTTGAAATTTCATTTCAAGAGGCAGTCAGCTTTGTTTAACTCTCTATTTTTCGTATCCCAAGTTACTGAACCAAACTTTGCTTTAATTAATAACTATAGGATGTGAGGCAGTTCCAGTGCTGCTTTTTCTATTAACTTGCAATTTCCTGTAGGAAATTAATAAAATGAAAAAAGAAGGTAGCCAGCAAGAATAAATACATGCTACATTGCAAGGCCCTAAAAATCACCAGGATAAATTAAGCTGCTCGGCTTTTGTTTAAAAAACTCTATGAAGTTTTTCAATTCTTAAGACAAATTTGACAAAGAAATAGGGATAGTCAGATGTGGCCAACTTCAATGTAATATATGAGATGTTACTTAATTGATTAGAATATAAAGTTTTTCTAGGCTGTGGGTTTTAATGGTTAAGTAGATTGTAAAAACAGACTGCCTGAATGGATTACTAGCAACAGGACTTTAGGCAATGTGCTTAGTTTTTCGTGACACTTTCTGTTCAAAATTTGGGTTATAATAACACCTATCTCATTGGTTTGGTTTGCAAATTGATTTAACATGTATAGCACATGCTGAACAGAAAGAGCCGCACAAGTACTGATTGTAGCTTTCTTTTTTTTTTTCCCTTCAGTATCAAAATTGGAAAGAAATGAAACAGGGATGTAAATGGTAGAGTGTTTGCTAGGTGGGCAGGAGGCCATGGGTCAGTCCCAGCCTTGCAGAAAGAAGAGATGGAAGGAAGGATCATCTCTCACTGTAGCTGTCTTATTCTACAAACACTGAAATAAAATCTGCAAAAGACAGATGTCATATTTAAAAAATCCTTCCCTGTTTTTCTGAGTCTCAATACCATTTGCCTACTTTGTAAATAATGTACCAAAGACATCAAAAGGTGAATGAATTGTAGTTACATACTATTATATCCATATGATAGGCACAAAATTCCAAGTGTCTGATAATTTCCTCAAATGAGTAACAGTTCTTTATTGCTGACATTCCAGAAAGTCTGAGGGAAATATCCAGAGTATTGGGATTGACCCAAATGTACAAAGAGCACAGCAGTGACTTCATGAGTATCTGCAGCTCCGCCACATGGTTACAGGTGACAGGTTCCTCCGAGTGGGTTTGTCTTTTCCTAGTTAGGTCTATGCTCCCACCACAAGCAGCACACATCACAACTTACGTACAACATTACAGAAGTAAGAACTAAGATCTGTGTTGCTCAGATGATATTATTTATCTAGCAGACAGCACTAACAACCTTCAGTTGTGGCTTAATTTGAGCTATGTGTAAATTCTGCCTACTCAGTGACATACCTGAAACAGGTTTGTATTCTTTTTTCAGTATCTCTATTTGTGCTCATCTGAGCATGTTTTGTTGCTAGGATCGCCTTATAAAGTCACTTTTTAATTTCCCAAGTTAATTAAAGGGGTCTCTTACATTTACAGGCTCTCCAGTTTTGAGAGTTTTTGTTTTGTTTTGTGGAAGTGGTAAGAGAGAAAAGTTGGAAGCGTAGTCACTTTTATTAATCCATCTTACATAATTTATCTTTGCTGTATGAATTATTCTATTAATTTTCATTAACTAACAATGATGAGTGGCCAAAACACATATTTAGAAAATTACTAAAAATATGTCTGCTACCAAATTTATGTATTCTGCCCCTTGCTAGCACGAGTTTAAGTGGATTATATTGAGGAAGGCATTATTACTGCTAATTTGTCATGTTTTTATATTGGAAATGACATTAATATGTTTTGCAAATGATATCTTTTTCAGTGTAGAACATTTAAAGTAGTGATAGGAGGGAAAATTTTTTATGAATAGATTTTTTTTTATTCTAAATAGGAAAACCTTAACACGGACATTCTGTAAGTTATTCATTTACGGACATTTGGCTTGTGTCCAGCTTGGAGTTATCATGAATAAAACTTTTATGAACTTGTTTCTCCATATCACCTGGGTAAAGAGGAACAGTACTGCTAGATTGCATGTTAAGTATATTTATCTTTATGAGAAACTGCCAAATAATTCTCGAATGGGCTGCTGCACTATGTATTCCCACAAGAAATATATACATTTTCGATTGTTCCACATTCCATCAACACTCGGAATAGTGAGAGTTTTTAGTTTTGTCTGTTTATCGGGGATCTTATTGTAGTTTTATTTTGCATTTCCCTGAAGTCAAGCCATTATTTCATTTGTTTATTGGCCATTGGTACAACTTTGGTGGTGTCTGTTAATTTTTATGAAGTCAACTTATTGAATTATTTTCTTTTTATACATAATGCCTTGATGTCAAATTTAAGACTTACCTCAAGGTCACAAAGGGTTTCCTCATCTCTCCTTTCAGAAGTTCTATTGCTTTTATTATATCTCTGTTGTACTTTGAGGTATTTCTTCATCTGGTTTTCTTAATATGGTCTGAAATAAAGTATGACGTCTTTTTCATGTAAATAACTAGTTGTTCCAGCATTTTCTTGCCATTATTCTATTGGATTACCTTGATCACTTTTTTGTACATCAGTTGAAAATACAATATTTGTGTTACTCTATTTGTTGACTCCATTCTGTTTCATTGATATATACTCCTGTCCTAATGAAAATCCCACAATGTCTTAATTATTTTGTCTTTATACTCAGTCTTAAAGTAGTGCAAAGAGTTCAGTCTGTACCTCTTTTGGGAAATGTTTTTGACAAAACCAGACTTATATTTCTATATAAATCCTAAAATTTATTAGCTTCTCAAAAACAAACCAAAAACCTGATGAGATTGTGATTGATATCAGTTTGAATCTTGGGATTGACACATGGAAAATGGACATGTTAGCTATTATAGCTCTTCCTCAACTGTGGGAATACCACTTTTTCATTTGGATTTCATTTAATTTCTCTCAGCGATACTTTCTAGGGAAATATTTTGTTAAATTTGCATCTGTATTATTTTTGATGTTGCTGTAAACATTACTTTTTAAATTTCAGTTTTCTATTGCTCATTGCCTCTGAATATTGAAATATAATTAATTTCTGAGTAGTGACTTTTTGCACATAACTTTGCTAATCTTTGTATCTTCCTTAGAATTTTCTACTTAAAGAATTATGTCATCTGCTAATGTCACCTGCAGATAAGCATACTCTTGCTTCTCCTGTTCCTGTAGATGTGCCTGCTGTTTCTTCTACTTGCCTTGTTGTGTTGGCTGGGATGCTTTGTACCCTGTAGAATTGAAACATTTTTCTCATTTCAGATAGCAAGATAAACATTTCATCTTTCATAACTGAGTGAAACTTCAGGTTCTAGAGCTAAGATGTTTGCCATCCTATTCTCAGCTTGCTGAGATTTTTCATCAAGACTGAATATTCATTTTTTAATAATGCTTTTATGTATTTTGAGGGTAGGATCTTATAGCTTAACGTTTTCAGTTTCTTGATATGGTAAATAACATTGTTTGATTTTTTTCCAATTAGTAATTGATGTTGTCTTTTTATGATTAACATCTTGACCTCTTTTTATGCGTGTGTCTGAATTTAATTTTCCAAATTTTAAAAGAGTTTTGCCACTATGCTCTTAAAGTATGTTAGTCTGTAATTTTTATTACTTTTCTTTGTGCATCTTTAACATCTGAGTAATGTCAACTTCATAAAATAAGTGGAGACTAGTTCCCTGTCCATCCACTTTCTGGAGATTTTGTGTACAATTAATGTTGTGTGATCTTTAAAGACTAGAAATTTCCCCTGAAATCATCTGGTCTTTAGCTTGGTGTGTCTTTGTGTGTGTGTCTGTGTGTGTAAAAGAACTTGGTTACATCTTATGACAAAGTAACCTTTACTGAGTGATTTGGGTAGTTTTTGTAAGACAATAAAGCAGTACTTGCATCAGTAATTGTTTTCTGAATAAAAAAAATTAGCATGAACAAAAACATGACTTTTTAATTCTTGGTGACAAAATTAGTAGTGTCTTATTTTATAAATAGGAGTGATCAAAATATGCAGTGAATATTTACATTTTAAGTTTTATATTATATTGAGAGATACATTGCCACTAATCTCCCTTAAAATATTTCTCCTTGCTTTAAACACAAGTATGTTATCATGGCCACATTCTGAAGAAGTTCTTAAAATCTTCTTTCGTATGTGTCTGTTACGGTTTGGATTTAGAATGTCCCCCCAAAATCTCAGTGTTTGGACGATGATTCAGTCATAGGAGTTAACCACTTGATTTTCTGTGCTTTCAGGATCTGAGGTTTGCTTAGAAGGGACAGATCATGGAGGCATGACCCAGAAGGCACATATTTCCCGCCTAGTCCTACCCTCTCCACTTCCTATCGAGATGCCACGAGCAGCTTTTTAAAACTCCAGCTAAGCCCCTGCCATGCTCTGGCCAATCATCGAAGGGCTAAGACCTTGTTAATTTTGGGTGGAGTCAGGCGTTATGTCTCAGCAGCAAGAAAGTATCTGAGATAGTGTTGTTACAAGATATGATCAAAAATATGGTGAAAGGTCGTTATAAGCATCAGATAATGAAATGGCAAGCTTTGTAGCATTAGAATGTATCCTTATCCACCTTGATCCCTGGATCAAGGACCATGCAATTTCTGTCTCTTGCTTATAGTCAAAGTTTTTGTGCAAGTCAAAAGTTGTGAATTGATTCGGGATATTGAGGAAGTCACACAGTGCGATTAATGATAATCAATGAAAATGACTTCCAGAACTGCTTCAAAAAAGTACCAAAGAGATGTCATTTCTGGAGTAAGCACAGGGGACACTTCAACTGCAGCCTGCAGGCCCCACTCCACTTCCCTAGGAAGCCTCAGCCTGCTGTACAACTCTTTCTTTGAATCTCGTAACCACGTCCACCAGTGAGAATGCTAATTTGCCAGCCGCCCATCTTAACAGATTCAAGAATGAGGGAAAAGTTATCATAGCATTGAGGTAGCACGTAGTAGAAGTTAATGTGAGCTGAAGAAAGCTGAGGAGGATGGCCAGATAGTGAAGATGAGGAATGTCAGCTCACTTCCTGGTTATGCACTTTCACCACTGCAGGAGAACTGCGTCGCCAGGGCACAGCAAATCGTGATGACATCGTCAAAGGCATGCATGGTAACAACCTGGAGAACTAGCATCAGTCTACTCCAATTACTAGCAAACTGCTTTCCAGAGAAAAGCAGTTACCCACCACCGCCACCACCATCCAGGCTGGCTTGGTTCCAAAATGTGTGTTCTTCTGGGGAAGAATTCATTGTAGTTCCATTCAGTTAGAGTCCACTTGGGTACTCACTAACAGGGCTTCTGGGGCATCAGAACAGAAGAAAGCTGTGGTAGATAACGGTCCTATCCCAGCATTCTTTTCTCTCGTGACATCTCTCCATTTTCACATCAGTGAAAAAGCTGTATTCAAGGAAACATTGCAGGTGATGGTTCATTTTTCTGAGTTCTGGTTATCCAATATGGTATGGCTGAACCTCTGTCGTCTCTTCTTGCAGTTCGCAATATGTCATCTTTAGCCTGTAGTTCCTTATGTAATCTTACCTGGACACTTTCAAACCTTTCTTGCAGCAAGAATCCTGCACCTGTATGAGATACTGATGATCGGATTCTTTCTACCTTGGTTCGCTTCTTGTATCACAGTGATCCCAAGGGGCTGGCAGATCCCTGCTGGCTACTTCAAAGCTTACCAATGCTCTAAATGAATCCACTGCCGAAGGTCTATTCCTGAGTAGGCTTTTAAAATATTCATTCTATTTAAGGAATAGCACCACCTATAAGTTGTCACGTACCTTGCCTAGGGTTGCCAACGTCGCCCATAGAAGAAGTTTCAATCCAGCTCTCTCTGGCTCTAGTACCTGTTTGCTATCATTTATCATATGCTTTTCGAACTCTAAGGAGTGGAGGGAAGAAAATTAGTAAATCTGATCCATGGTATGTCTTTTAGCAACAATTAGAATAGAATCTTGTGCAGAGCTGCAGGTAAGCTACAGAGGGTATTTTACAAATCTGCTTTTTGCCTTATAAAACATAGAAACCCTTTTCCTAACTACTTCTTTTCCTACCGAATTGCTGTTTAATTGGCAAAGCAATTGACTCTCTAAACACAAATCCAGATCACATGGGAATTAAAGCGTTCCTCAGCCATTTTAGGTGCGGCACGCCAGCCTGCTGCCCTTTAAATCCACCTTGCCTCCCTTTGTATGTTTACTTGCACACCTTTGACCCTAAAGCCAGTGGGACACAGGGACTCGAAGAAATCTTTAATGCCCAAAATTGAACCTCTACTTTCTTAACTAAAACAAGAGCGTGAGACTTTTCTTAAGTTCTTTGAATTGGGGAGCAATATGATTGTACTGAGATAGTATTATTAAAAATAATTCCCATAAAATAATTACAAAATTAATTATGATATTATGACTTAAAATTCATGAGACCAAGTTTTCTGAGGGCCCCAAGCACCAGAAATATTATAATTTTTTGGTTAGCTAGTATCTGTTGGCCTCTATGTGTAAAATATGTTGCATGTACTCAGGTAAAAAATGAATGAAACGCAGTGTTTGACCTGAAAGTTACTTACAGTCTGATAAATACAGACACACACATGGGAGACAGAAGACAATGAAAGACTGGGCCACAATGTGACCTACTGACAGAACACTTCAGCGTGACATGTCAGGACAGATCTTCCTCATCTCATTGGTCCTTATTGTATCCTTTGTATTTAACTAGGAAAATAAAATCGCTTACAATAAAATACAGAAAAAAACTGTCAAGATGCATCATGGGGAGAATTAACATAGCATTAAATATCTAAGCTAAATGGCTCATTAAAAAGTTTTCTGTTTTGTTTTTGTTTGTTGAATGGAGAGACATTAAGCCATGAAGACCGCGACATCGGCTATTCTGGAGAACACAGACTGTTAACATATGGCTTTGATATTATATTGTATTGTTTTCTGTCTTACTGTGTAATCATATATACTCGAAGTTAACATGGCCTGAACAGAAAATTCTAGATGACATTAGCTAGCATTTCATTGTCAGGAAGAAACTGTTTTATGACAAACTTCTGAGACAAAGCCTTTCCTCTCTCACACATCCATGGCTTGCTGTCAGATCCTTCTCCTTTTAGCTGTTCCCTTAGTCAGTGCAAATTGCCTTTCATTTTATTGCTTTCCAGGGCTTCTAAGTGCGTATTCAGAAACAAATTTTCCTAAGTCCAAGCTAAAGTCCAGGATTTATTTGATTGATTCACTTTTGGAGAGGGGGAGGGGAAGAACATCAGCCAATTACCTACTTACTAATTTCAGTTTCTGTGAATAAATTCCACGGACTGTGGGGCTGCTGGCACTGTGTGGAATAGGTTTCTATTTGGCCTCTGAAGCCACACTGTAAATGTCTTGCCAGTCAGGCAGTGGTTGGAACTATTTCTTTTACTGTATTCTTCAGGATTCAAATATGAATAGACATTATGTAGATGGCTGAATTCCCTATTTTTAAGTAGAATTCTTTTGTTACAACCATTTTGTTCTCTATTTCTACTTTCATATATGTCAAGCAATTACCAAATAATAAAATAATGTGACTTTATTCTATAATAGTTAAGTAAATTATTATTAGAGAAAAGATTATTTTCTAGAAATTATGTCTGATATGCCCTCTCTAAAAGTTCTTAATATTTCTAATATTTTAAAAGCTGGTGATACTTGCTCTCTTGCTTGCTTGTTGGATTCCTTGCTTTCTTCAGATGCATCAGGACAAGGATTATTTCCTTCCTTCCTTCCTTCCTTCCTTCCTTCCTTCCTCTCTTCTTTCTTTCTTTGTTGACACCTAATTTAGTCTTTTCTTGTCCTACCAGGAATCTCCTATTTAGCAAGCCCAGAAGGCGCTTTCCAGTCCTTACCTTAGTTTTCTTGGCTGTAGTATTCTCTACCACAGCTCACTCCTTCACTGAGTCTTTGAAAAACATTCACTAGGTATCACCTGTGTGCCATATGCCATGCTAGTCATTGGCAAGATAGTAACAAGATAGCCAGAGTCATTGCCATCACGAGTTTATTGACAAATGGCAAGTTCAAAGGAAACAGACAATTACAAACAACTTTCTTCCTTTCATTTTATGACTTCATTCCATCCAGATTTTAGCCCCTACCAGATTTCTCCATCACAACAGCATGTGCTGGCTGTTCTGTCCTGGTGGACTACTTACTTTTTCTGAGACTTCTGTCTAGGCCACGTTTGATGGTAACAGATTCCAACCATCATCCTATGTCTGTGGCTCCAGTTCTCACTATTTGCAAACACATTAGCCAACATCTTGCTAGGCATGTCCACCTCAGAGTTCCTTCAAACTGTACTTGCTCAAAACAGTACTGTTAAGCTTTAACCCTGTTAACCCACTCTGTCCACCCCTTCACTTATGATCTTTTTGTTGTTGTTTAATAGCATCACTACTGAGAATGCATTCGTTTCTGGGTTCTATAAAGACAGAACATTTCTGACCAGGTCTTTGTCTAGTTCTTAATGTACTTATGCATTCAAAGTACAAGTTGAGTCAATGAAAAAGTTTTCTTAA
This sequence comes from Ctenodactylus gundi, assembly GCA_004027205.1. NCBI lineage: Eukaryota > Metazoa > Chordata > Mammalia > Rodentia > Ctenodactylidae > Ctenodactylus > Ctenodactylus gundi. Next base: position 494,856 of record PVKB01000733.1, on the reverse strand, counting down.
CTCTTCTGTCTTCTTTCCATTGTAAATAATAATGTAATGTGATTTGTTTAATTGCTCTCTGATTCTGTAAACAATATCTCCAAAATTTCCCTACAATTCATCCCTTTGTTGTTAACTCCACAACATTTTACTCAATTTAAACCCTTTGCTTTTATTCTTCAAAGATGCTACCTCTATCTTATCTATACCTCTTTTTTTTTTCTCTTACTGGCACTTTCTACCCATGCGTTTTGTGTGCCAAATGTAGTTTTATTTTATAAAATACTAGGTACAGATACAGTTGTTTGAGACGTTCAGGCTCTTGTTCTGTTGCTCCACCCCCAGTCACTGGCCCTTAACCACCAAAACCAAACTAAATATAAGTCATGGGCCTTTTCTCACAAGCAGCTCTGCCCTCCTCAAACTCATTTTTCATTTGAAAAATGGATTTCTGTTTTCTGGACATAAGTTTTTTTTTTTTTTAAATCCTAACATCTGGTTAAGAATAACATGAGGTTGGGAGAGGAAGATGAAGGTGTTGTCTGAAACCTAGAAATGACCTTTAGAACAAAGGTCAATGTGAGGCTTCTCTCTTCATCACTTGTGTAAATCCTCTCTTAAATCCTGAGTAGACTAAGCTCCTCTGTGAAGCACCTTTATCATTATTGATCTGTTTAGTTAATACTATTGTGCGTGAGCCTGTGTGTGTGGTGTGTGTGTGTGTGTGTGGTACTGGGAATTGAACCAAGGCCTTCGCACTGAGCTACATATCCAGACTTCCTTTTGTTTTTTTTCTTGAGACATGGTCTCACTATTGTTCTAATTCCAAGGCTGAGCTAGAATTTGCGATCCTTCTGTCTCAGCCTCCGGCTAATCAGAGTTGCTTTAAAGTTGAAAAAAAATTAATAAACTAGCAATGTGTGACATTCATTTTTATTTTTATTTTTGCCATGTGATACTTAAGTAAATATTGCCATACCCATCAAATTCACTCGTATGATTAGCAAGTTTTCATTACAGTAAATAAACTAAAATAAACTAAGACCAACTTTTATCTTCTACATGTGAGTGAGAAGGTGCCGTATTGGTCTTTCTGTGTCCTGCTTGTTTAACTGAATGCAGTGCTTCCCAGTTCCATCCATTTTGTCACATACAAAAGGATTTCCTTATTTTATGACTAAGTAATATTCCATTCTCAATATATCCTAGATTAAAAATAAAAGCTGGGGTGTGATGGTGCACACCTGTAATCCCAGGACTTAGAAGGCTGAGGTAGGAGAATTATCATGAGCTCAAGACTAGCCTGGCTCCATAGTGAGTTCAAGACCAGCATGGACTGCAGAGTGAGACTGTATTTCAAAAATAAATTTTATATATATATATATATATATATATATGAATACACACACACACACACACACACACACACACATATATCCTAGATATCATGTATCCAAATGCATTCAGGTAGAAAGAATAAGCTCTAGTGTTTCACACCATAGTAAGGTACCTGTAGTTTACAATTGATTATGTATTCTGTGAAGAACTAAAAGAGATGAGTTCAAAGGCTCCAATCACAAATGATAAGGAGAAATAAGAACTAATAATGCTATGTTTTTGTCACTTTCTCAGATACTGTACCAGGCACCCTCAACGTACAAGAGGAGTTTATTTGGGCTTCTGGTTTCTAAAGGAGTCGGTCCATAATCAGCGGGCTCTAAGGCAGAATAGTCCTGGGGACAAGGCCTGGTGGGAGGCAGCTGCGTACATTATGGCTGCTAGGAGCAGTGGAAGAAGGCAGGTGCTGGGACATGAATATACTTTTCATGTCATTCCTCCAATAAGCCACTCATCCAAGCAGACCACACCTCCTAATCGCATATGAAATCTTCAGCAGCTTAATCCATTGTTAAATATAGCACCCTCCATATTGCAGTCGCCCTCCGTGCACACGAAACTTTCAGTGGGACCATTTAGATTTAAACTGTAACATTCTATTTTGATCACTATATGTTGTATACATGTGTGTATTATTACACTGATCTGCATAAATGCATATACCTATTATATGTCAATTAAAAAGAAAAAATTAAGAATATATTGATTGACTCCTCCAGCTGCGAGTGTCTCCCACTTTCCACCATACTGACTCCAGGGAATTCGAGTGCTGCAGGCCCCAGTGCTTCAAGCCACCCTCTCATGAGGAGCCACAAAAGAAAGGGAACCACCTTTTAGAGAAATCGCTATGCTCTTTTTATGCAATAAATGTCAAAACTTTGGATTTTTATGCATAAAGAAACTGACCTCTGACCATTTGTTACTTTCTAATGAAAATAGGTATACCTCAGCTGTATCACAGCTAGCTGCTAGAGTCTGGCTGAGACAAATACTCTTGTCCCGGGGTTTTATGTATCCAGTCCGTTCTCTACAGCTCCCCACCACATCTTCACATGAGAAGGTATCAAAGTCCTGGTAATAATCATGCGCTCTGCGGACAGACTGTGCTGGCTCTGTCACAGACCAGCTTTCTCACCTCACTCTCACTACTCTGCATCTCAGTTTCCTCATTTTCTAAAGAGAGGGAAAAATGTCTATCTGAGAAGTGATTGGACATGTTCAATACACTTATTTGTGTAATGTGTTTGGAAAAGTAGCCCACATGTATCAAGCTTTCTACCCATTAGGCCTTATGAACTGGGATCGGCTATGCTTAAAATCACATCTCCTCTCTCTTACACTCACAATGGCTTCCCATTGCCTAAAGGATATTTGAAGTTGTAGACTCTTGGCTTACCAGTGGCATGTAAGTCCATCTGAGATCTGTTCACACTGTACCTCTTCAGCCATAGCCCTCACCTTTATCCTGTTTATCATCTGTGTGCTTTATGTGTGTCGAGCTGTGTACTAAGCTCTCTCTAGACTTTCAAGACACCAATAGATACTAGTCCTCTCAGACCCAACTCTAGGGCCAGATCTTCTCCGGATGGTCTCCTGCTAAGCATTGAGCCAATCTTTCACAGTCAGCCAGACTGTACAAGCTCTTGCTGCCTCTCTTTTGTTGCATTAGGACCCTTTGTTTCTTTAAGTGTCTTTCCTGCTTGAATTATTCTATCTGGGAGGCTCAGGACCTAGCCTAATGTCAAACACTCCAAAATGTATGTTACTAAATGAATGCAGGCTATAGAGAAAATTAGTATATATGGGCATAAATTATAACATTTATTAATTTAGCTTTAGTCATTTATTATCATACATATTCAGGCCTTTTGCAAAGTTAAACTAACATGAAAAATGTATGTCTGATAAAAACTAGGTCCATGGAAAGCTTTTTCCTGGGGAATCTCCAGTTGTTCATGCTAGTCAAGAGAGTATCTCCAATGTGTTTTCTGAAATAAATCAAACAATAAACTATTTAATTTTTATCAGACCCATTTTCCTTTGAATTTCTTTTGAGTTTCCAAACACTGATACCTTCTGTTCAAGGATCATGCAACAAGGGGCTACCGATTGTCAGAGTGAACTTCTCTGAAGAGAGATTCTTTTGTAAATTGGGTAGGAGCGAGTACCATGGCTGACCCTGTAGTCTGTATGATAGGACATTAATGTGCCCCGAGTCGGAGCTGTACCAGACAGTGCTCCAATCATAGGTGAACCTCCAAACTCCCTGCTTTATAGCAAATGTAAACAAAATGCCTGAGGCAAGAGCCTAAGCAGTATTACTCAGGAGTCCAGATGTAAAGGCCACTCTCCTGCAAAGTGTTTTTGGATAAAAAGTCATAATATTGGCCTGTACCCTTGGATTTCACAGTATAAAATATGATTAGTGCCTGCAATTATGTGTTATCTAAGGATACACTTACCATTTTAGCATGCAATGTTGGCAGGCCTCAAGCCGTCCCAGAGATTGTATTTCCCATATTTGCTGCACAAGTCCATGGCCTCTTGGGGCTAGAGGCAGGGTGTTGGCCAACATTAACGTTGATGGCTATCCAAAGGAATGACCACATCATGAACATATTGCACAATTTAGTGAGAATTTCACTTTCCTAATGGATGAAAGAATTCTAACAACATCCTAACAGCTGTACCAGCCTGCTGCCGGGGATCGCATTAAATCAGAGGAGGAATGAGAGCTGCCCTCTCAGCAGAATGACTTCCATGTGCCACATGTTGGCATAGGTAAGAGATGACATAAGAACAGAGACAGTTGTCATATTCTGACACAAGGGAACAACCCTGGACCCGGTGAGCATGCAGGTGGTCCAGTGTGAAACTCTGACTTGCCTTAAGCTGTGGTCACAGTGAAATCATGGCCAAAGAATGTTCCCTCAAGAGGATGTCTCTGAAGGCAGTAGCCCGGAGCTACTTCTTGTTCATCATCCAGGAAAAGTCAGCCAGGAAGAACTTCAGTAGTCTAAACGGGCTGGAGGACAAAGATGTTAACCAAACCCCTAACTCGTGGAATGGAACGAATGCTGCAAGACACTCCACGCCTGGCTGGAGGCTTGGAACAGCAGACTGCGTGCAGCTGTTAAAGCTGTGTGGAAATGCGCTGTGGAAAATGAAAATCACGGAAATAAAGCAGAGATTCTTCATGGCTTGTCAATTATTTTACTCCGAAGGACATTTCAATTGCAATGAAAGGCTTGAATAGATGGGTAGCTACAGTTACGACGTTTGCCTCTCACTCTGGAGCAGAGCATGGTGGCAGCTGTCTACCTATTTTTGTTGATGTTGTCATCTGACTTCCCAGGGTTTCATTAATGTTTTACACTTCTGCGTTCTTTGGAGAATCTCAAATTATAGTCATTATATTTACCTCCCCAAATTTTATTACTATCTCAGTGTCTAGGGGGACTTATTTGCAAATCTGACTTTCACAATAGTCTACTGAATGGCAGCCAAGTTTCACCTCGATCCAGTCTGAGCGAGCGGTGAAATCTATGTAATTGTCTGCCTAGGCAGGACATATCTAAGGATTTCTAATACGTTTGAAGACCATTGCTAGATTCATTTTGTAAGCAGGGTAATGCCCATTGTTAGGGTTCTCCAAATTTCTAGTGTTACTGCAAGCCTCAAAAGGTTTGTAGATTAACAGTATGCTTGGAAGAGAGGGCCTTGGACTAAAGATAGAGTCCAAACTGTCCCCAGATGAGCATTATTTTATAGTCACCCCTTCCTTTAATTTACCTATCTACAGAATGTCCCTTTAGAAGTATCAAATGTAGATAAGAAGTCACAGGCAATGACTTATAAAACACTTTGAGCATGAAGGCGATGGGCCATATGGCATTTAAAAGGAGAAAACACAAAAACTGGCCAGATATACAGGGTCTTTTATTTCTGCAAATTTTTTCATACCCTAGAGAAAGAGGAAAAATTGTGGCCGACGGGAGTTGAGGGCATCAAATGTTTTGTGAAAAGGATGGCGGAGGAGAACATGAGAGGAGACTAGACCCAGGTTGGGTAAAGTTGTAGTATGGAAGAGAGCAAAGAGAAGTAAGAATAGGTGGGAGACGCAGCTCAATAAAGAAGCCGCTAGGAAAGTTAGTTCTGTTTTATGCGATCAAGGTTAGGTTGATTTCTACCCCACAGTTTATTCTTCAGAAAGTTTCAGTCGGCTTTCTTTTTTAAAAAATTTTTAAGAAAGTTAGAAAATAAAATACTGCTTCTTTGCAAAAAGAGCTTGGCAGCACAGTGCCCTGTAGTACCTGTAACTCCTTTGTCTGAGCTAGCATGTTCTTTTCAGCCAGAGCAGGATGGCCTTTCCCAAGGCTTCCTTTCTTACACTACCAGGGAATTTTACTTCATTAGCAGCTGGGCCAGGCAATTTTTTCCCTATGGTTTTAGGGACTCCCCAAGAGCTAACGAAGAAAAAAGTCCATATTAGATGGCCCTAGATGGTACGCTTTTAATGGCTCAGCCTCTTATCTGCTTGCCCTGAGAATAATTCCTCAAAGGAAGCTACTGTAGCCCTACTTTCTCTGGGTGTTACATGACTAATGCCTCATAGTTTTAATTACTTTATGGGAGCTCATCTACGTTATGGTCTTGATGGCGTAAAACAGTGACTCTAATGTCTGGCTCTGTTCTACAGTAAGTGATAGGTACTATTACTTAATCACCAGACCTGCAACAAGATAAACCTTTGTACTACCATATTTTTCTGCCCTCCCATGCCTACAGCTTACAGCCAGCCGTACTGCATATGTGTAGCACACACGTCACTGAAGGCTCTCAACAAAAACTGGGCACATAAGTGTGCAAATGAACAAACTAAAGGTTTTCAGCAAAAAATTATTTTGTCTGGCAAAATGACTTCATAATATGTACAGATAGAGTTACAACCTAGGTGAACTCTTACTGGCTCCTGGTATCACTGGCAGCCATTGGAGTGCGATGTGAGGCTTTCTTCATTAGGAATTCAGCAAGACCGTCTTTCTCATTATATGGGGCAGCACACTGAATAATAAGAAATCTGGCATGGCCACAGTATCTTGCACATAGGCCATGGTCAATAAACATTTATTGAATGACTGTCTTGTTACCAAGACTTTGCAGCAATGAGCTTTAGGGGTTTTAGTCTGACCATCTGCTTGAGTGGGATAAATTGTGACAATGAGACTTAACATTGGTTGTGTGTTCAATGATTCCTAAAATTCAAGTCAGATAGATGCGGATCCTCTGTCAGAAAATGTAGCTGTGTCTAGAAATCTACCGCTCATTAAATAAAAGGTGCAGTGGTCTTGCTGGCTTTTCCTTTATGGTTTTAGGAGAAATGAAGACTTCTTGAAAACAGGCTTTGGGAACTCTAATTGAGCTTCTTCTTATGAGAAACCTTGACTAAAGCTGCCTAGTCATTTCCTATGAAACTTGAGGTACCATTGGCCAGTTGCACTACCGTAGATTCTTGACAGTTCCTCTAATGTCCACTAGTTTTGTTCCATCAGTCCCCCTGCCTGGGTGACTTTTCTCTGGCTTATGTGCAATTCTGCAGATGGGGAGCTGTGAAACACCCTTTAGACGTTGCCTTCTTGGCCCACCCCTGTGAACTTACTGCCGTAGCTGAAGATGCTCTTCTGTGCCCTATTTCCTTCCCTCGTCACCTTCCTCATGTGTTTCCAACGTGTGTACTTTGTCCAGGGAAACAAAAGTCAAGAAAAGCAATTCCCTTAAATAAATAGCTCTCCCACCCCCTGGCTCCCCAAGAGGTACCCAGATTGTTTCCTGTATCAGTGCTGGTGTTTGCTAGTTGTTTGCATTTTCTTGCAGTGGCTCAATACCTTCTTGGAGGCCTACCTGTGTGCAGTCATCCTCTGGGTGTTCCTGGAGAGAAAGGTTGAAAGGCACAGGATGTCAGAGTTGTCGGGGTTTGGGCTTCTCGTTTCCTGACACCTCCTGTCCTCCTCTTCTTTATGTGTGCCTTCCCCCCTTTTCTCCATCTTCTTCATAAGAGCATCCTTACTGGATGAACTATTATGGGGGGGGGGGGGAAGAGATGGATATCTAGAAGTTTTTTTTCAAAGATTATATTTGTCATGGTTTTTAATGAATAGAAATAAACAACTCCTACATGAGCACAAATGGATAAGCATGATATGTCCCAGAGCCCCCAGGAACTCATAAGAAAATTCCTCCTGTAGAAATGATGTGAGGATGAGTGGCTTGAAGTAAGGAAAACATGGCAATGTGGAAGGATACGCCTGTGTCCTCAAGAGGTCCAGACACAGGGCATAGGTGTTTACAAGCTTTGTTTCCTCGAAGGAGTCTCTTAACTCTTTGAATCTGGGGTGTTGTTGGTAAAGCTCAGGGAGTAAACATTGCTCTAACTAGCTCACGAATTAGCTGTAAGGGTCAAATGAAATTCTTTCAGGGATGATTTTAGAGAATTTTGACAACTCTAGAGTACTGAAAAAAGATCAGTAGAGATTGTTATCACTGAAAGAGACACTTTAAAATTGCTGTAGCTCTCTGCACATAACTGAAGGCATTAGGAAACTTCACAACCAACACCAAGAAAAATAATATGATTAAATTCTCTGACAAATAGTAATTTCATCTTATTCAAATAGTCTTATTCTGAGGTGATCTCAGAAAATATGGAGCTATTTACAGAGATTAATAGGTTCTAACTTTACTTTTATGAGGTAAATAAATGGGAAAAAAAGTTAAGGTCATGGGAAATGTGAGAGCTTGAGTTTGCTGCAATTGGAGAAATTAGTTTATGTTACTGTTTTAAAAACCTTTCTGAGGAAGGAGGACATGGTCCTTTTGAAACTAAAATAGTAGCCTGGGTCTGGTAGCAGTAAGAAAGGTAGGTTAAAACAGGAAGTAGTCAGGGTTTCCTCACAGTTCCGCAGTGCTGAGGATTTTGTCCGCGGGGTCTCAGCCTGGTCAAGAGGTGCCAGTCACTTTTTCTCATGTGCAGAACCTCCACCAACGCAGGTGCAAAGACTGGTTCCTGGCAACAGAACCGAAGAACAGTGCAGATGCAGGGACAGGAAACCCTTTCTGCATGAAGGCTCCTCATTGCTCTTGCTCTTGTTTCTTCAAATTTCAAACAATGTCTGAATTCAGAGGTTCAGACCTTGAATTATCATGTGTCTAGCTGTGTCCTGTGGTTGTTCGTTTCTTCTAGATGTTTCTTCCATGGAGTGAGAAAGAGCCAGGCCTTTTCATCATGACAGGGCTAAGTTTAAGTTCTAACTGTCCACCCGCCTTGAATGGTCAAAGGCAACATTAGGGATTCCAACACTTCCATTACCGGATGTATGTTACTTCCGCCCCCACAGCTGACGTCCCCGTCTCTGACGTGCCTGCGTGTCCTGCTCTTACTTCTTCATAGCCACACATTCTTGCTGCCGGGCTGGCCTCAGCCTTCATGCCCGCTGACCTCTGACTGCCTAGCCCAGCCCTGACAAAAGCAGGAATTAAAAGTACAAAAATCTCTCCCGGAGAAAGGCTGTTAGGCAGCAAGGTAATTCCCTTGTAAATGTACAATGAACAACATCAGTGTTTTCATGCCTCCGTATTTCATGTTAGTGAGTTTTTAAAAATTCGTTCAGGACATGTGAGAAAGTGGGAAGAGGAAATTGAAATAGCAAACTAAGAATTTATGGCATCCAATTGTAATAAGCAGGCGAGTTGAAGATATCTCTAATTAAGAGGGGAAAGGGCTAAATAATAATATAGCTGCCATTCATTAAATGTCTACAGCATAGCTGATTCTCTGCATAGGTTCTCTAGTTTACTCAGTATGAAATCCTATGAGTCATTGTCCTATTATTATCTTCTTTTTACAGTTGAAGAGACTTGGGCTTGGAAAGATTAGACTAATTGTGTGTCTTAGTCATACAGAGTATCTGTAAGTGGTAGAGGTAGGATCCAAACTTAATTTTGCACTTCGTAGTAAAATTTAGAACTTGTTTCAGGAGCCTCAAAGTCTGTGTCACACCAGAATGACAGATATGCCTCTGAGCTATTCCATTATAAATCAAAAATTTAGGCTGATAGTATGTTATTCTTATAGAGAACTTGTATAACAAATTAAGCAGGCCATTGAAAATGACAAAATGAAATAATAATAACTAACATTTGTGAGCATTTGCCTGATGTCCAGCAACATCCTAAATGCTTTATAAATTTTAATGTATTTAATTCAGTGACACAATAAAGTAGATATTGTCAATTATTGCCATTTACAAGTGAGGAAACTGTGTACAGAGAGTTAAGAAATACGCATATGCCGAAGCGGGTGGAATTGATTCAGAGTCTATTCTTTAACCTCTATCCCAAACCACCTGGCTCTGTCATTTCTGCCACAGCTCTTCCCTCCTCCGCTATAATGCATGGCTTGTGGCTGACCACCTTTTGAGTCCTGGTCAGATCTGATGCCATCACTATGTCTCACATCGTAGTGCTCCCTTTGTCCTGGGTCCATTCCCGGAACTTGCTCCCCTCTGTCCTGCACAGGCCTATGGAGAGTGAGTGAGGTTATACACCCTGGTTTTTTCTACAGCTGACCCTTCAGCTATTACAATTCCTTCTGTCTCCTGATTATTATGTTTAAATAACATATTTAAGCTTCCTATTCCTCCCACCATATTATTTTAGGTTTTATAGTGATAGGCTTACCAGCATACTTTTTCTGAGCTTTCTGAAGCCTGCTTTCCCAAGTTCATGTGTAATTGTCTGTATTTATAGCTCTCCTCCTTCCTCTCTTTCTGAGACTTGATTTCCTGCTTCCTCTTTGCCGCACAAGGTCTGCCCCCTGCTTTAAAACTCGTGGTTCATTAGACAAAGCCTCATGTTTTCATCCTGTACAACCAATGGGAAAACTCCCTTCATTGTTCTGTTTTAATGGAAGTTTAGCTGTTCCCTGATGCACTAAATTCTGTACTTCTCTTTGAGTGATGGTCTTGCAGCCCTTCGACCCGAAAGCGAGGTATGGGCTTCTTTAGCCCCAGTGAAAGTAATGCCATCCTGTCTCTAGACACTGGATCTCATCTCTCCTGTTCTACACTGTACCCTCTGTATCTCTAACTGATTCTACTAACTTCCACTTCAAAGAGTCCTTGATCTTCTTTTGGACTTCTCCATAGATTTTAGCCCATTTGATGGTGATCACCTACATGTCCTTTTCTCCTGAGCCTATTTGTATTTCCTTGTCTATCCCTGAAGACATTTTTCTCTCTCTGTCATTGCTTTCACTTCTCACGACTATGCTCCTTTTGGTTAGGTGCATCTTGCCTAGTTCTTTCTCTAATCTGATCCTGCATACAATCCACAATATGAGGCTAACTGAAGAGGAAACAATAACACCAAATGCCAAGTCTCTCTCCTTCTCCCACCATCTCTTTTGTGTTTCAACTTCACCATAGTATCTTTCACAAATCTCGCATGCATTAACAAGTCAATACACCGTTAGTTAGTAGTGTTTAAATGTGCAGTTCTGACCCTCCATTGGGGACTTTGTCTTCATTACCGCTTCTCCTTGGCTTCTGGATCTTCAGCACACGTCCCTCCCTCAACTCACTCAGATCCACTTCATTTCCAGTCTGCCTGGGGGAGCTTTGCTCCCTGCCCACTCCAACACGCTGCTCCTCATCCGTCTTCATTCCCCTAGCCTGCCCTAGTGAATTACTTACTACTTGATCTTTCTCTTTGATGTCATGCTCCCTGCTTGTTTGTTCTTCACTCTTCACCTCCACAAAGAGGAAGAGCTCATCTGTCTTGCTCACTATCCCTAATACCTAGAACAGTCCTCCCCAGATTTTGTACTTATAGGATGAACGAATGACTTTTGTCTAACGAAGTTATAAATTCTCAGAGAGCTTAAGTATTCTCCTGAAGGTTCTTATCACATTCCCATTCACTGTCTGCTGATGAGAATCAAACCAAAATGAATGCTTGGCTCTGCTGTCATCCTGCCAGCTAGGTCAATTAGGTAACTTCATTATGTCCTACTTGCTTTAAACAGATGGGGGTCCCCGGAGACATATGGTGCCATATTTGGAATGTATATTAGGAAAGTTTTCTCCTTGTTTTTCTGTAATAGGACTATATGTGGTAGGATAGTAGGACTATAGTGTCATCACCTTGTGCATCACCCTGCTGCCTCTTACCATATATTCACCGTCGGGCTATGAATTCTACTCCAGGGGCTATCTTTTGCCTTACTGTGAAGAAACCAGTCCTGATCTTAAAAATGTTGAAATACTTACGTTTGAGTTCTGTTTGCTTTATGGTGGTAGTTTGAGTTCGACTATTGTTTCTGCCCATGGGAGTGCTCAACAAGTAATAATGCCTCTAAATATAGTTGATGTTATTACTATTATTAGAGAAAAGAAATAAAATGTTGCAGTTTCCTGAAAGAATGTGACTTAGCAGGGTAATAGGAGAAATTGGTAGATCCTCTGCCATTCCTTTTGACACTTTATAGAACCCTGTTAAGATTAATGAATAATCTACAATACCCACATGTCAAAAAAGAATGACCTCTTCGTCTGGAACTTACAGGACTTCACAAAAACTAGAATACATTGAATGATTTGAGGACTGAGTGTGAAAAATAAAATATTGAATACTGCTTACTCAGTTCTTTAGATTATTGATCTAACATGGAGTTAGCACTGAAATAATGATTTTTGCTGCACTTGAGGACAAATAAAACCATTAGAGATGCTAGGGAAGGTAATAAAATGAAAGAGGAAGATTGTGATTCTAAAGAGCAAGCCCTCTTCTGATAGGATTAGTAATGGTAATAACACAACAGCTTCACAGACCCTGTAAAAAAACAAGTGTGTCTCAGAATTTTATAGTATCACATATTATATTGGTGCCAGCCTAAGTCGATTTCTTAGCTAATGAGAAATTTTGTATTTAAAATTACTATTTCTTTAATTTAAAATAATAATGCTGTAGAGGGGCTTAGGGTGCTGCCTAGATCTTCCCTTTGGAATGGACCCCTCAACTTCAGCTCAGAGTCCTTCTCCACTGGACACGTGCTGCCTCGCCCAGTGCCATGACCCTCCTTGGGAACAGCCTTCATCCATGGCGAAGCTCAAAACCCCACACTGGCACAGGCCTCTATATCACAGGGAGGCTTCTCCCTCTGCTAGCTCTGCTTCCATATAAACCTACTGTGTTGTCACCTCAGACTCCTTATTCTAGGGAACGTGACATAGAGCATTCACTGTGTCTACATCCTCAGAGGCAATTATACTGATTTCCAGTTTTATGAATGTCATTCATTGCATGACAACCACAAAACTCTCATAACTAAGGGAAATTCCCCATTGACTTTTGTTAACTTGTGTGATATTCTGCTTATTTCTCAAATTAAAGTGGCTTGAATGACTCAAAAATAGGGGAAATATACTGAGGAGGGTAAGTGTGGACAGTCTCGGTGTCATGCCATGTGATTGTTTCCAAAACAGCAGAAAAGGACATCAATCAATCAGAATTCCCCAGGCTTTATGGTGCAGTTGGTTTGTGACAAGGAAACTGTACTAGTTTCCAAGGGCTGCCTTAACAAATTACTACAAAATCGATGCCCTAAAACAGGAGCGCTGGGTGCCCGCGGTCTAAGATGGAGGTGTTGACAGATTGATTCTTTTAGAGGACATGAAGGAAAAATGTTACCTGGCCTCTCTCCTAGCGGATTCCAGCAGGTGGGTTCCAGAAAATCTTGGCACTTCTTGCCTTGTGGATGCCTCTTTTCAATCCCTGCCTGTCTTCGTGGGATGTTTTTTTTCCTGTACGTTCTTCCTGTGTAGCCTCACGTCTATTGTAGTCCAGTATGTATGGCCTCTCAGTTAATCATAATATGTCATGGGCCAAGTCCGATATCCAAACAAGCTCACATTCTGAGGTTCTGGGTCCCTGTGAACTTTTGGAAGCAACCTATTTAACCCGCTATGAAAACCAGTGGAGAAGCAACAAAAATTCACTTCCTTGTTGATATGCATTAAGCCTGTGGATATTTTAATATGCCTATATCCATCCTTTCTTTAAAAAAAATACCCAGTGCGCCAGATGTGTGCAGCGAGCCACACCCAGGGACAGAAGGCTCCTCCAGGCTTAATCAATTAGATAATTACTATCACCAAGAGGGAGTTAGTAAAGCAGCGGGATTAAAACCAGGGGAAGGCTCATTACACAGACTCTGACCATTAATTTTTAGTCATACTGGAAGAGGAGCTTTGGGAAAAAAAAAAAATCTGCAGAGATAGTTTATTCCCTCTCACAGATTTTATTTTCTAAAGCAAGCTCTGATGAGATAGTTGAGTTCATACAATCAAACCTTCTGAGGAATTGACTAAAAGAATGCTCATAACTGTATTTAGTTTGGCCACGGGAGGACTGCACACATCTCAGGTCATGGGCAAGCATCGCAAGTCCTGTGTGTGAGTTCCAGAGATCCTGGGAATGACTGGACAACTGCAAGAAGACCCCAAGTCCTGCTAAAACCATAAAAGCTGCCTTTTGTCATCCTGGGCTTCTTAGCCCATTTTAGTACGCAATGAAGGAAATTTTGATTTAGCAAATAGTAGTAGAAAAGGCTAGCAGGAAAGAGGCTTCCTAGGCTATAATATTGCTTAAGAGCACACCTCGTATCTGTTCTAACATATGCATCCATAAAAAACTTTTCTCTTTGCTGTGCCAGCAGAATGTTTTCAGCAGAATATGTATCTTTTTCAATGACTTTTGCCTCTAAACTTTCTAACATTTGCTTTGATCAATGATAACATTTTCTACAGTAAACTAATACCTGAACTTGGAACTTGCTTCTAACTGTAATACACTGACACGAGAATAATTGTCTCATACTTTGGACCCAGTCTGAAAGAATGAAATCCTCCAGCAAAGGAAGACAGGAAAGACCTTTACTTATAAACTTGTCTTATTTTCCTGTCATGAGTCACCCAAACAAAGTTAAAGAAAGGGAAAGGGAATGAGTCAGGTTGAACCACGTAAAGTTGCTTATACTCAGATTGGTTTTGTCTAACAAGATCCACATGTGCAAATATTTTGATCTCGTTTAAAAATGTAAACACCTACTTGTGCTTACACACTATGCTAAGTGCCTTATTCGTATGTTTTCCTTTTATTATGCTTGGTATAACCTCGCAAGATTTGCATCATGATCTCTGTTTTCCATATAGTAACTCTGAGCACACAAAAGTTAGATAATTGGCCCAAGATCCCGGAAGACTTGAACCAAAGTCTCTGCTACACATATAGTAAAATCATTTACTGGTGAAGTATTTCTAGACCTTGTAGTAAGATTATTTTTAAACTGTATTATCAAAATCTTGAAATTGGAAAGGGTAATCCGCCCACAGGCTTTCCCAGGCGCAAAAGGATCGTTACCAGCTGTCAAGAGATAATGTTTGTGAACCACGTTGGTAGTATTGAAATTGGGCAGCACTTTGAAAGGTGCTGACGGGTCGCAGCTCACCCACAGCAACAGGAAAGAAGGTACTGTGTTAAATAAGTAGATTTCTTGGGAAACCTGTTTCAATCTTTGCATCTTTCATGTGCTTCTCAGAAAACAGCCATGTTACCCACTGGCTGCTGCTGCGTGATATTCTGGTTTCTTGACCTAAGAAACAACTGAGCAGCAAACAAGATATAATTTGTGGCTTTGGGGTCAAGTGCAGGGGAGGGAAGAAAGGAAACCACTGGAGCTCTAGCTGTAGGCGTGCTTGTTCCTGCGCACATTTGCAATGCCACGTATATCTTTATCGTAGCATAAAAACTGGTTTTTCGAGTACTGATTATGGACCATCAAGGCAACACAAAATGTATTTAATATAGTCCGGTTGAGAAGCAGAGAAAGGGATACTTACTTTGAGTGATTACATGTTAATTTTTTTACAATCACCTAAAAGAGCAAAACAGTCCTCCTACGGCTAACGTTCAGTGTTCTGGGAAAGCTCTGCATTGAGAACGGTTCATGTCCCAAGCACTCCAGCTCAGTGTTGACTTACGGCAGTTACGCACATTTCTGTATCAAGTCTAATAAGTTCTTTAGTTTAGAATTTTGTCCAATCTTTTGTTACTTGTATTAGGTTGTGATTAGTATCATACTCCTAGTAGAAAGTCATTTGTAATGCTGCATCTATTAACATTTGATTCTTCATTAAGAATATTGCCTGGTCTGCACTTTCTTCCTTTCTGCTGACAGTTTTCTCAGAGCTTCTTGATGTACTTTTATGGTTGGAGTTTCAGAGTACATGAAATAAATGCTTTAATTCAGTGTGCACTCGGTCTAGCAAGTTTGACCACTGGTCTAATAAAAGAGAACGCCAAGTTCCTGATAGATACAGACGTGCAGTGTCAGTCTAGGATGATCTGTACCCTGTCATAATGAAAGCCTCCCAGAGACCCACTGTGTGCTATTCTTACCAGGACTATCCCAGCATCTCTGCATGTTAGTTTAAGCAGGTCTGGATAATCCTAGCCAGGTCCACGAAGAAGGCAGGGAGGTTGACGAGGGGACTGAATTTCTTCTAGACCCCATTATTCCTCTTTGACCTCTCCTTCTCTTTACAAAGCAATTCCTAATCTCTGTTCTAGTGAGCTTATAGCAGTTTCCCAACAAGCCTGTGCCTCGACAGATCTGTGGTCAAGTTCTTCCTTTTGTCCAAGATCTCATTCTCCTGGATGACGTCCAGTTCTTCTCCATAGTCCTCATGCCCTTTCTGGCTTCCTCCACTCATCCTCTGAACTCTGCCATAGCATTCATCTCTCAAATTATCCAAGTTGCCGTCTGCTTGGAAGGCTGCTCCTCCAGAGTGGAGCCTGTCCCTTATGTAGCCCTCTAGTCCAACATTTACCTTTTAAATAGAATTGATGTATCAACTGTGCCCGTAAGGTGACATTTGCTGTAATGATACAATAGGCTTCAGAATGCTCCAGTCTGCGGAATAATACCAGAATCTTGATCTTCTTAATTTTTCCACTGGTTTATATCTATCTACTCTGGATTGAAGTTCTGCTTATAATTTCCTACCACAATGTTTAGAAATTTACCTTGCCCTCACTTTGCGGAAAAAAAAAAAAACAAATAGAATTGCTACTCATTCGTGAAATATGTTTTGAACACCTCAGTCTTAAGACTCAGGAAAAGTATTCTACTCAGCACAGAAGGCTCACAGATCATACCCCTTGATAAAAACGGGGACAATTATGAAAAGTAAGCAGATGCTTAGTGGCATTGTTAATGTGCCGCGGGAAGACCAGCATTGATATGGCCCTCCCCTGTTCCATGAACCATCAACGGGATTCTCTTGTAGGACAAAGTTTTTCATTTCAAGCTACAGCTAGAGATTTGTAAAATATGGCCACTATCCTGAAATGGATAACTTTTGTTTTGAGCATCTTCGGATGGAAACGATAACAATTCTAAAGCAAAATAAGAACTGGGTAAAGGGGCGTAATCATAATAGAGACAACCAAACACTTACATATGTGATGTGTAAGTAGTGGTCTTCATATCAGTTCTATGGGAAAGATGTTTTCTACTCCATTTTACCTTTGAGAAACGTGAGGCACAGAGAGGCTCAGTGATTTGACCAAGCTCATGCTTGAGTGAGAGAGCAGCCTTCAACCCAGTTAGCAGGGTGCTAAGGATTGTTCTCCTATGTCTTAAGCTCTCTTCTCAATTGGTACGAAGCTGAGATCGATTTACTCCTACGATTGTTGATGTAGAGTGAGAAGGTGGTAGGTTGGCCTAGGGTGACCCATGATGGCTTCTTGCAAAAATGTTAGCTGTTGGTAAACAGTCTAGTCAGGTGGGGTGGACTGAACAGAAGCCCGATTCTGCATGTGAGCAAGGTGGCAGTGTATTTGTGTGCATTTTTTGTGCATGTATATGTGTGGAGCAAGAACAGAAACTGTGTACAGAGGCATTTTCGTGATGGAAAATTACATGGTGTGATATGAAAATTATTTGCAATTTCAATGTCTTCAGAACCTCAGAGAAGCAAACCATCATAATTCTATGAAAATTACATTTTCGTTCTTCACCTGTTCCCACCTGGATTACTTTATTCTCTTTGAGTTGCTTCGAGTGTAGTTCAACTCTTATTTTGTGATTGTGAGTTTCCATCAGTTTAATTTCTTTTATTAATATCAATTCTTCTACTGAGTAAAGCAAGTAGGAATATTTTCCCCAATTATCATTTTGTGCAAATCAAAAAGTAAATAAGGGAAGAATAAGATTTTCACTTTTAGTTTTTCCCAAGTCTAAATGATTTTTATTTATTTATTTATTTTTTGTGCCAAGGTCTAGTTGATAATTGTTAATCCTATGGAACCAGCACACTTGGTTAGACGTGCTTAAACTAACATGCAGAGATGCTGGGATAGTCACCAGGCTGACTTAATTTGATGTGGGTAAATTAATTCAGTTTTGCTAATTTGCATAAAAAACTGAATTTCCTATCAATATAAACACTCATTACACTGCAAAGACCACGTTGTACAAGCTGGAGAAAAAGACTTATTTTATTTATAAATGGGTTTTGATAAGAATAGCATTAAACATACTTTCGAAGGGAAATGTTAGAGTGATTAATGTGCAGTTGTTTGCATTTTTAATATCTCACTCATATATCAGATTAGTATTTGTACGTACTGTCAGACTTTTATTCTGTTCCTGTCAAAATGATTATTACTGCTGACAGGTGTAACGTATCCACATTTATCCCTAATTCTTTGACTCAATTTTCTAATTGCTTTTTTGGCATGCAGTGGTGGCCATTTAGTCTTTTGTGATGTGTTCATCATGTGGCATAATAATGTTCTTTAAAAATTAGATATGCCACTTAAAATGCCTAAGCAGAAAAAAAGATTTACTAAGGATTGGAAATTTTTAATTCAACTATAATTAGATATAATATTAGATATTGATTAGTATAGATATGGATTCTAGAGGCTAGC
Organism: Ctenodactylus gundi; assembly: GCA_004027205.1. Taxonomy (NCBI): domain Eukaryota; kingdom Metazoa; phylum Chordata; class Mammalia; order Rodentia; family Ctenodactylidae; genus Ctenodactylus; species Ctenodactylus gundi. Next base: position 476,427 of record PVKB01000733.1, on the reverse strand, counting down.
CATAAATCATAGTCATAGAACGTTACAGAGGAAAGGGACTCTAAACATTATGCTGCCTACCTGATCCTTCTACACTTAAAGAAATTTACTTTATATCATGCCCAAGATCACACAGCTGGACAGTGACAAGCCTTGTGTTTGAAATTTGGTCAGAAAGGCATGGGTTTTTGTACATATTTTTCCATGTATATATGATACATATTGATTACAATGAGCTTTGGTATTTGTATGAATATATATCATGTCATCATTACAATACTTTTTTGTCCCTCCCATATCCTCTCCATCCTCCCTCACTCCCACTGTCACATCTTTTTGTTTCCATGAAATGCCTGCATTCTGGGTTTCTCATATTAGAGAGACTGTGCGATATTTAACCTTCTGTGTTTGATTCAGTAATAAGCATGATGGTCTCCAGTTGCAACCATTTACCTTCAAAAGCTTCAAATCTGTCTGTCTTTATGAAAGAGTAGTACTAGCTCCATTGTGTACATACACAGCATTTTTTTGTATCCATTGACCTGGTGATGGATATTTCGATATCCTCCACATTTTTGCTATTGTTGGTTACGGTACTATAAACATAGATATACATGTATCTCTGTTAGGTATTTCTTTTAATATTTTTGGAAAGAGACCCAGAGGAGGTATCATTGGATCAAATGGAATATTAATGTTCAGCCTTTTGAGGAATCTCCATACTGCTTCCCATAGTGGTTGTACCAGTTTATAGTCCCAACAGCAATGTAAAAGGGTTCCTGTTTCTTCCCAGCCTTACCAGCATCTATTGCTCTTCAAGTTCTTAATATGTACAGAATTTTTATAATGAAAATCCTAAGTTGGTTTCTTCTATTAACCAGCAAACTGAGAGAATGAGAGACACTTTGGATTCTTAAGTTTTGTTTTACTATGGTTGTTTTAGTAATATTACACAGTTAGAACTTACATTCCTAAGACAGTACAATCAGACAGATTTGAGTTTCAGTTCCTGAATCCACCTCTCACTAGCTGTGATATCCTGAAAATACTATCTGACCTTTCTGAATTTCAGTTTCTTCATCTATATAAAATGAAAGTTAAACTTCCCCTAATAAGACTGCTCTGTAGATTACACACAACAATGCACGTAAAATGCTTAGCATGACACTTGGCACCAAATAAGTATTAAATATATTAACTGTTCCTGTTTTGTAGTATTTTATCATTTCTTTAAATATTCATCATTTTGATAAAATGGCCATACCTTACAGTTATCTCATTGAGTGATATCTGTATTCACATTTACTTATTCACACACCCTTTCACTTACCAAGTACCGTGTGCTCCAGTAGATACTATGGGCAAAACAAGTAAAAATCTATTTAAATGACTATCTTAGTATATCAGAGACGTGCAGCAGGCTCGTCAGTACCTGTAATAAAATATTGGCAAATGCATGTCACAAAAAGCACCATGTTTTACATTTCAAGAAGTAATAATGGAGTTGACAGGAAGAGGAAGACACTGGACCAGTCATGAAGAAGGAGCTTCCAGCAGGAAGACAGGCTGCTTCCTCAACTGTCTGCCAGTCAAGGTGAAAAACTCAGAGACACAGGAGGTACAATTAAACAACTAAACAGAGAGAGACTATGAATCTCAAACCAGAGAAGGCTTCATGGGTAAGGGGACATTTGAGCTGGCATGAGGGATACATGGGAGGAAGGCAAGAGACTATAGGAAGGGTACCTAGCTAGGTGTGTCTAACGTGTTGCCTGCTATATTTTTGTTTTGCTTCTGCCTTTGATATTTTCCTTAATGTTAGAATGAAATTTTTTAGAATAGAAGTTCTTATGTACAGTACATTTTATTACATATTTTATATTTGGCCCCAAACAGTTCCTTTACTCAGAAAAAGAAAACAATAGGGAGAGGGGAAGGCAAAAAAACAAGGTTGAACATATCTGCTATAGAAGTAGAAATATTGTAAACCAAGAAGACACAATTCTGGAGGCCCCGGGCACAATGTTAGGCCCTGATGTTGAACGTCGCTGACCCCTTACATTGGCTAAAATGTGGACTGACTGCAGAGGAAGTGGTGAAGGTGTAGCTACAAGAGCCTGATGACTCTGGAATGCCATTTTGAACCCCAGTTCAAAGCAGTCCCAAAATGACAGCACTCAAGCCCATGACCTACAGACATGTTATTTTGGTAAGAAAATGACTTAAGATTTAATGTCTTAAAAGAAGTATGCACTTTTTAGTTAGTGCTCGCCACTTTTTATTGATTTACTGTAGAAGATAAGTCCACCTTCCTTCCTGTTTTGGGCAGTCCAATGTAGAGTTAAGCACATCAGCTTAGAAGATAGACTGCTATGGTCCAAATCCTGATTTTTCAACTGAGTAGGTCTACCACTTTTGTTATGATACCTAAACTATCAGTTTCCCTTTCATCACCTGGAAAATGGGAAACAATCTCTACCTCATGGAGTAGATTAAGCCTATATAAACATTTATCATAATATCAGATACACTGTAAACACTTACTAAATGTTTGCTGTTCCTAAGTTACCACAAAGGCTTTGCGAGCGTTTGAGCTTTCAAGTTCTACTTTGGAAGCACTGGAAGTTTCTAAGAAGGACATAATATCTTTTTTCTAATACTTTGTATGCTCGTTTAATTGTAATGGCTAGTCTGAGGATATCAGATAGTTCTATTCAGTTCTGGGATGCTAGGTGTAAGGTCTCCTGTGATGGGGCTTGGGGACATTTCTAGACACATATCCCTCATTCACTGTCTTGGAGGAAACAGAAGAAGAAACACCGAGCCAGCTTTGCCTACTGGTACTTTCTAAATCTGCAGTGATTCTTGTTTCAGCAGTTCTGCAGGACAGGTCTTGGGTTTAATGTCAATCCCACTTTCAGTGCACATTGTGGTGAGTTATAAGAATCACATCCTGAAAATCCTTATGGTTCCAGAAGCTTCTCTGGTGACCTGTTTGTCCTTAAGAGCTTTCAAGCTGGAAAGATTTAACATAAAACTTTGTGCCTGCCAGGAATGACTTGAAAATAAAGAGTACAGTGATTTCAAAAACACTAACATGAACCAAACAAATCTTTTGTAAAAGTGCTGTGTGCTAAATAAGCAAGCACTGCTAATTACCTACCTGCCAGAGATCTTTTCTGGCATAGTCTAACACCGGCTTTTTGCAGCACAATGAATATGAAAATGCCTAGAAGTGAATCACAGTCACTGAGTGCTGTAGGCGAACAAGCCCATGCCTTATCTCTTTCCAAAGCAGCATGGAAAATGCATGATGAATTGCACAGTTCAGGGAACATGTTATGTTATTGTAAAATGATTTTGATTCATGGTTATGTATTTATCTCAAAACCACTGACAAACTTCAAGGTATTAGAAATATCATGCGTGCATTTTTGCTATTTTGTGTTGTAAAAGTCAAGTGTTCTCTTTTTTTATTTAAATACTGTACTGAAAGTGATTAGCCATAAACTTTTTGAAAATAAATTTTTAATTATATAAATTCTTTCCAGAAGAGTCAAAGAATTGTGCTGGTGACTAATATTTAAACTAATAAATAATTCATATTTCTGTTAATATTCTTTTGTGAAAATTGTTATAGTTGAAAATAGGTCAAGGTGTAAACCAATTTAATTTAAATATAGAATTTTAATCTTCTTTTACATAGCTGCTCAACATAGAAAAAATTTAACATTTTTCTACTCAATAGCAGTAGAAGTGAGAGAATTAGTTTAAGGAATAGTTTATAGAATTGGCTTATATGCTGGGAAAATTCCTTTCCCATACTCCAGCTTTTTATTTCAATGTCTTTATTTGTTGCTGAATTTTTACTATCTACAGTGTTAAATAATTGACCATATCTTACTGAAAATTTAGTTACTTTATACTGAAGTTTTGTCTCATTGACATTTTGATTTCTAAGCATCATCATTTGATATTTCTTGCTGTGTTAAAAACAGTCAAATGGTGGCCTACAACGTGATCAGCTAATGTACCACTAGATCCATTACTGCTTGTCTAAATCCCCCAAAATAAGAAACAATGTTCCTCAACATTTTTATTAGTAAAAGAAAACCTTGTCTGCTGGTAGAAATGACCATTTATTTCTTAGATTTTGTGAAAGGATTTTGGGATTTCTAATATATTGCTATTGCTTAAAGCTTGAATTCATTGTATATTGTCTTTGTATATTTTAACCAATTGACCTTTATATAGATGTTGAATTTGTTAAATTAAAATAAATTTTAGTTGACTGGGAATATGTTTGAAAACATTCACAGTAGTTTTTTTTAACCTTAGAATATGATAAGCTTTTTCCTTAAATATTTACATCATTAATGAATATCTACATACTTATGCTGATTTTGACTTAACATTAGCAAACATAAATCTGTTAAATTAAGTGTAAGTTTTCAAATATAAAGCCATAGATCATGTGACTTGAGGCAAGTAGTACAACATGGCTGAGAGCATTTTCTTAAGAGATTTTAATGCCCTTTGCTTCCACCGCTGTGGCTGCTCTCACCTCTATTGAAAAATCCCAAAATATATCTATATAAGGATAATTTTAAAACATGAGATTTATGTCGCTATCAAGAAGCAATCCTTTATAACCACATAAAACCATTGTCACCAGAAATTTTAGTCCAAGTTTTACATGAAAGGGAACATATTTTATCTTTAATGCCTCGTTAAACTTTCTGGAAACAGCATATTCTAGAATATTCCAGGTCAATGAGTACATATTCTTTATTTTTTCTGAAAAATTCCAATATCATTGGAGTGGGGGAAAAACTGAAGAAGTCATTTGTTCTAATAATTAAAGCTGTACCATTTCTCCTCTATTTAATTTTGTCTTTATGCAGAAGTATTTTTTCATTCGCCAACTACTGCTTCTACTTCTTTGAACAACGTGGCCAAAACCATTTCTAGGCTAAATATTCTCACCATTCTATGGTTATGTTGTTTTTAAATCCAAATTCCGTGTTTATTGCACGTGACGTGTGGCGCTGTTTGTGTGCAAAAATGTGTACTTACGCCTGTGTTCGTGCTGTGTGGGGTGTGCATGCACACTCGTTGTAAGCTCGCTGTGTACTTAAGAACACAGGCCCAGGAATAAGCCTGCCTGAGCTTAAGTGCCAGCCCTGCTCCTGCTTCCTAGCTGTGTGCAGGAGTTTTGCAAGGTTTTTTAACCTCTTGTTTCAGGATTCTCATCTTGCATGGTTATTGTAAGTTTGAAGTAACTTAATATGTATGTGTAAGGCACTTTGAACACCTGATCCAGAATAACTATTTCATGAAATAGTACCATTACTGTTATTCTTAGTATCATATTCCTTCACTTTATTTTGTTAAATTATTTATACAAGCATACAGGTGAGTTCTTATTAAATATGTATTTCACTAAAGTTGTATTAAAGATGTATCAATATGAGCTCAGTTATATGTGGACTTTTGAATAGTTCAAGCAGAGAGTAGAGTGGTGGCCACCTGGAGTGTCAGGGAGAGAGAATAAGGAGCTGTCAGTCACGTCAGCTGTGCAAGCTCACACTGCATTTTCCTTTTCAGGGGGCGCCCAGACCCATAGCCATCGAGCCATGCGCTGGGAACAGAGCTGCTGTTCTGACTGTGTTTCTTTGTCTACCGCGAGGACCATCAGGTGCTCCACCCCCTGGGCAGTCAGGTATGATGAGTGAGAAACCAATAGCAGTTAAGAAAAACTTGTAAACTGAAAGAAGAAATAAGCAATACTACCAGATGGCACAGCAAAGATGTTTACAAAGTTCCAGAGTATGCCAAGTTTTTCTTAACCTACAAACGTTCATCAGAATATGTAGGTATCTGCATTACTATAAATTCCGATCTACCAGCTTCTGTTATAAACATGTATTGATTTATTAATTTATTGATGTAATTACAATGAGAAATTTTAGTAGCAGGGCAAACAAGTTCTTGATCTTTGTGTCCACTTTCTTTTCACCCAGTATGTGTATCATATGGAAAGCCAAATTGTGAATGTGATTAGAAATTCGCAGCAAGATATGGAACTAGCCTGGGGTCCTTGTATGCTTGTAGAGTTTAGTGGGACCGAAACACGGTAATCTTGTACAGCCTCCTTACTCTGTTTAAGAGATATTTTTTTTCCTGCCAGCACCCCTGGACAAAGTTCATGGGGCAGGGAGGACTCTCCCTTAGATAAGAACGGTCTGTCTTTGCTGTGATACTCCTTTTTCTAACTGAAAATTAGAGGTAATCACGTATATTCTCTCAGAGGTATTTTCATTGTTGTGATATTGTCCACACTGTAAGCATACTTACTGAACACGTTAAATATGACATGTAGTCAAATCACACATCATACTCGTTTCTCTTTTTCACGAATCCTATTCTGCTTATTTACACTTCCTAAATTCTCTATCCTTGATTGTTCTAGCTAGCTGACCTTAATGGAATGGATACTTTTGGAGGGCAAGGGGGATTTTAATTCTTTCTCGTTGATTCTACTTAAGCATAAAATAAAGTGCCAGAGATCCTGCAGGTTCTCAATAATCATGAATAGCGATAAACTTTTGTTCCTCTTTATTTTTTGTTATCCTACTTAGGTTTGACTTTGCCTATCACTTTCTTGATTTATGTTTATCCAGACACAAAATTGGAAAAATCTACTGCTTCATATATGGTAAACCTTGGATACTCATGTAGCAAGTTTTTTCCAGGTATGAGAAAAGAGATTTTCCAATACCTAGTCTTATTCTTTAAGGTATTTAATGATATTTTGTTGCAGAAAGTTCTATCCCATGTTCATTTTTAGGTATTTATTCAAAGAGATAAACCTTTCTCCACACTGCCTTAACATACTGAGTGAAGGTCTTGCTCCTCCCTTTTAGTGCCACCAACACAAATGGCAGGCAGCGAGTTGATGCCTGTGGCCCCGGCCAGATAAGATGGATAATTATAGGTACTGCGCTCAGCTAATGGAAGCATTGTTTTAAGGCTGGGATGAATTCCAAAACAAACACTTCACTAATGAAAACAAGTCCATGTGATATACACCAAGGTTCTTCCAGATCCTTGACAGACGGCTGACTGACGGGGGAGAATGAAGGCTACTGCCAATACTCTGTCCCTTTAACCTTTGGAATCCCTTCTGACTGATGTAAAAAGCCACACAGCAGTGTGACCCATTACGTCAGCTCTGGCTTCTTAAGGCGGCTTGTAGTTACTGGGAATATGCTGTCTTGGATGCACATAAACCTATAGTCTTTACAAAGTATTGGCCTATTTTTCACTTTGTGCTGTTCATGGCAAAGCTGTGAGATAAATAATAGAAAATTATACATTCAAGGACCAAGGAGCAGATAAAATTTAGGTATTTCTATGCTCAAGAAATAATTGGGGAAGAGGAGACATTAGAGTTTAGAGCAGAGAACAAATGCTGGCATTCTGAGTAGTTTTTCCCCAATGACCTATAGCAGAGAGCTTACTTCTCTTTTCTCTGTGTCTGTAGAGGACCAAGCCTCTGGATGAGTACTGAAGATCTCCACAGGGTTGATAAAAGTGGGAAAATATTGAAATAGTTCACATGCTTTTTCCAGAGTCTGGAGAGGAAGCAATCATGAGTATGTGTGTGTGTAATTCAAGATAAGCTTGTCACTTCTTTAGACAAAAAGTAACACTTTCTCAACTATTCTCATGGCAGTAGGAATATTATTGGATTCTACTCCTTCAAAATACAATATCATCTGTTTTCTGCACCTATCTTGAAATACATCAAAAACAAATGTAGTAATGGATGGGTAGTAAGATGGGTAGATTTGGTAATATTTTATAATGCAAATGAAGTAAAATGTAATGGTTGAATCTAAGTGATAGGACGGCTGATGTTTATCATGATAGTCTTCTAATTTTTTTGTCATTAAATTTTTAAATGATAAAATGTTGGGAAATAACATTAATGATTTCACTACAAAAAAGTGTCTATAAAGAGAAATTTTCTAATGTCATGTAGGTTTTACTTGAATATGGGGTATGCTAACAACAATGTATAAATAGTGAATTCTCCACTCTACACGAAAATGTTGGTTATGTATATGCATAACCAATTAAAATTAACCTAGTGTCATTCAGTACCCAATAAGATGTACATCCCAGTGATTTTTTGGAGACCATTTGAGCTCTAGGAAGGAAAATGCACAAATTAGTTACCTCATTGCTAAAGCTTGGCATGTATTTTTATAGAAAGCTTATCTTATTTAGGGCCTGCCACAGTTCTCTACAGAACCAAGATGTCCATGAATGCCCCTGATGTCTTGATGATGTTCACAGGAGACCTGGGAAATGATATTTTTAAAGAACAGTTCATTTCAGTAAAATTAATGAGCAAACTAGAATTCATTAATTGTTTCCTAGATTCTCCAAGATGCCCTGTATTCTGGAGAACCTCCTCCTACTCTGGTATAGGGTGAGACACTGGAAGTATTAATGAGGAAGTGGAAGAGGGTCTTCATGGACAAACCTCTGCCCTGAGGCCCAGTGCAAGAAGGACAGTGTTCTAGGAAGCCTTCTCTTGGCTCCTAGACTACATAGGTCTCCAGTATCAGTATTGCCATTCAGTGATGAAACCAGTGTCTATTGTTGCCACTGGTTTAATCTGAGAGTATTGAAAGTCTTGTAATACCTCATAAAATCTTAAAAGTTTTTGAAATTTAACTTCTTACATACCAATGTATTTGCACTCTTCACTGGCATGAATAAAAGGATTTAAGAGAAAGATGAGTTTGAGAATGTGGGGAAGGCAGAAGTTGCTATAAACATAGTGGTTGTACTAGTGTGGGTTCTCCAGAGACACCAAACCAACAGATGAGAGGATTTACTATGGGAATTGGCTTGTGTGATTGTGGTGAGCTCAAAAGTCCCAGATCTGAAAACTGGATAGCACTAAGCTATTGGTAGTATAGCTGAGAAGTCCATAGTCCTCTGCCAGGGAAGCCTGTTATCTAACTTTCCATCCAAGGCTAGAGAACTGAAAACCTGGGAGCCCCTGGTTTAATCTGAGATTCCAAAGGCCGCAGAGCTGGAATGCTGGTGCCCACAGGAAGGAGAAGAGAGTAGTGCATCCTATTTCCAAGAGAGAGTCATATTCCCCTTTCCTTTTTAATGTTGTCTATAAGGAACTTTTCCATTGGATGTGACACACATACATTGAGAGTGGCTTTTTCCTACCCAGTCCACTCAGATTTAAAAACAGCCTCTTAGATATACCCCACGATGTTTCATCAGCTTTCTACACATTTCTAGATCCAGTGAACTTAATAACTAAAATTAACTATCTCATTGTTTTTATCTCAGAAACTGAATTTCAACACTAAAAAATGAGTGATTCAGAAGCAAGCAGGTGCTAGTTGAGCCATCTCTTTTCAGTAGATTTTTTTTAACTTAAAAAAGTAGTGTGGTCTTTGGGCTTTATTCTCTTCCCACCAACAACTGTTTCAGAAATATTTAACAAGCAATGATTAGACATGGCCCTCTTAGTATCTGCCTAAAACGTGTGAACTGCCTTCCTTATGGCTTTCATCTTCTCAGAGATAAAAAGAAAATAGTACAGATTCATCCCTGAGATTACACCTGCAATGTTCTTTGTATTTTCTCATTTTTTCTTTTTAATGAAAAGAATTTAGGTGCTTATGAGTGATTCTCCCCTAGGTGGCTCAGAAGAGTAGAGCCAAAGATTTTAAGTGGGTTTTTTTATTTTGTAGGGACTAATCAAGTTCCCTGCTCCCCTAGCCAGCATGCCTGCTGCTTTGGCTCCCTTCCATGGTGATCCTTGCCGATTTTGCCAGTCTCTGTTGGGTTAATATGCAATCTGTGCTATTAGCATATTCTCGCCATGCGGCTGTATCTTCTGACCTCAAAGTCATCGCAAAGCTGACACTCCCTTGAAAATAAGGCTCATTAAATAACTGCTGCATGACACAAAACAGCCAAGCATGTCGTCCATCGTCCTGGACAGTACTGTACTCAAGCATTTTAAACCCGCATTATGATGAAATGTAAACAAATTAAATAGAGCTCTTTGAAAACATAAATTGAAAATGAGAATGATCACCCTCATTTTGTGATGGAGGCAAGTTGTAGATTTCACAGCTTGTAGATTCTTCCTCATGAGAAGCTGATTAACTTTTTCCATTGGAGTAAAGCTTCCAAGATCTCAAATGTCTATTGCTGAAAAGAAGCTGTGTGCTTCAACTAGTGGAGATAATGTCCCATGGTCCTGACATGTGTGATCAACTCTAACTTTACCAAGGAAAATACTACAGGAAACTCTATGGTTTTGAAAATTTCTATTTTTAGACTTAGAAATTTTGGCAGGATAACCTGAATTGTTAGAGTAGCCTAGAAATATTATATAATGTGTAAAATGTTAGTCTACCCAATGGCATCATGAATGCATCTCTGTTTACAAAAATAACAAAAAGAACTTTGTCTTAATTAAATTAAAAGAGGAAGAGGAAAGAGAACTAGTAATTCTGAGCATTGAATTAAATAAGATGGATGGATAGAATGATAGAATAAAACTTAGGTAAATATGTATCTACCTATCTACCTAATATTCATTGGTTTAACCCTCTCAATGACTCTCTGAAGCATCAGTGACTATTTTCCTGATTAAAAAGTTGAATCTCAGCAAGCCTGTAATCCTAGCACTCTGGGAACCTGAGGCAGGAGAGTCACAAATTGGATCTCAACCTTGATAACTCAGTAAGACCCTGTCTCAAAAAAAAAAGAGTAAGGATTGAGAGTATAGCCCACTGCAGATGATGGGCTTATTGCCCCATCTTAAGAAAATCAAAAAAAAAAAAAAATTACCTTGAATCTTCATGAGATTAAATAAGTTGACCTCAAGGGCCAATACAGCTAATGAGTTGAACTGCAGTTGAAACCTACCGCCAGTGGATCTTCTTTCTATATGACACTGTACTTCTCTGGTTAAAGACTAGGAGTATTCTAGATATCCATATTCATGAAAAAGTATTAAATCTATAGTTAAAGAAGAAAGAAAGGTTCTCTGTTAAGGCCTGAGCTTAAAGGGACAGGGAGGGTAAATTTATCTTTCCTGCAGAAATTTAGTAAAATATAAATATGCTCATGCTATAAAACATCTGGTAATGAAATTTCACCTCTGTGTGTAACAACCCCAAGGAGCATGCAGTCATAGGAAAAGAAATGAAACCTATGTGTGCAAACTGTGAATGTGGAGTTCCAACCTGTGAGACAGTCCTAGCTCTGCCACTAACTGTGAGACCATGGACAAGATGTGCAGCTCTCTGGGTTCTATTTTCTCTTGTGGATTAGGTTCCTACAGTGTATCTCCTTGTAATCGCATTGTACCTTTCTGCTGTGAATTATGCTAACCATACCAGTTTGAGGTGGGGAGATTGAATGGTATAGTCTAAGTAGTGTCTCACCTTATCTTCCCAACCGCTCAGAACAAGTTGGGAAATTTTATTTTCCATGCATTGTTGTTAGTGCCAAATAATAATTAGCACCACTTCCTGAACTAAAAAATTCTTAATTTTATTAATAAAATCTGATTCCTACCCTTCCTACCATGTTTGATAGATGTAGGCAGTTCATAGCACCCTGATTTTACAAGTGAATGAAAGGAATCTCAAATACCAGAGAGAGGTTGAATGTTTTCCATAATCTTAGATACATGCTGCAGATCTGCTGGTTCTCAATAAAATATCATTTCTTTTGAAACAAGTTTTCTAAAAACAAAATTCCAGTTTCCAGAAACTCTGGAATTTCATCTCTTTAGACTTATTTTCCTTTCTAACTCTGCCACCGTATCTTCACACTTGTAGAAACACATCTGTCGATCTAATCTTAGCATGCCCTATGTTAGAAAGGGCTGGAATAAGAAATAGAAGTACTGAATTGCATCAAAACTTCATTATAAAAATCTGACAAGTTAGTTACCTTTTACCCTCAAATCCAAATGTTGCTTGAATGTGTGTCTTCAAAACTGGAGTAGGGAAAAGTATGGTAAAATAAACTACAAAATAAGGCAGAGGGCCTGGGAAACTACAGAGGTAAGAATTGATGGCTGCAACTGTTGTTAATACATATTACTGTCTCAAGAATATGATATCCAGATGACTCTGAAATCAAAAGCAGGGCTTAATTTATTCTCTATCTAAAAATGGTTACTGTGAGTTCCCATTTGCTAGTTTCATTAATTCAAGAAATATTTAAGAGTAGCTGCTACATGCCAGCAGGAAACATACAGTAGTGAATCAGGTTCTCCTACAGGTTGCAGCTTGTGTGGATATAAACATGAAACAAATAATCATGTAAATAAACTTATAATTGAGAAGTTCTATAGTAAGTGCTATGAACAAAGACTAGAGTGACGAAGTGAAGTGGATTTGCAAGGGCTAAAATTCATAGTCTTCTACAGTAGTAACAGATAGTCATTAAAATGTCCTGCCCTCAATCATGTCTCTGTAGTCTTCTGATATCGACTCTTTCTCACTTCACTTCCCCAGCTTCTGGAAACATTTCCAAATGGTGGCGTTTCGCATCTTGAATCACCTCAGGCATCAACTGAGTGTGCTGAGATCTCAGAGACGTAGAGCACCGAGTCTGTCTGTGGTTGCCTCCACCTGCCCCTTACACATAGGAAGGCAGTTCCCCAGGTCCGTCTGTAGCCAGCCTCAGGGCTCCAGCCAGTACCGCTCACCTGCACCACAGTGCCTTACCCTGCTTTTCTACTCCCTGTGTGTAAAGTTGCTCTCCCATCCTGGCCTCTGTCACCTCTTCCCATACCTCAGACAAGCTTTTCCCCTAACTTGACTATTTTCGTAGGGTCTGTTTCAGAATGGCTCAAGTTTGAAACTTTCGAGTTACCTTTCCTTCTCTCTTCCCTTTGTGTCCAAATAGTTTCGGAGATCGATAGGTCTCACCCCTGCAGCAGGTAGAGCTGTCACCTTTCCATTCTCAGTTCTCCACGCTGTGCCCAGGCACTGGCTTCCCCTCACTTTGACTGGTGCCAAAGGATGGCACCACTCTGGCCACGTCACTGCCTTCCTCTGAAAGGTTTGAGGGCCCTGGGTACAGGCCCTCCTCAGCCTTGCCTCAGCTGCCCTTCCCGACTTGGCGCGCAGTCCCCTATGCCTGGCTGCAGGGCAGCACTGGCCAGCTGGAGGCCCTTGGGCGTTCACTTAAACCTCTCATGATCCCAGTCTTTTCATTTGTACTCTAAGGAAGATGACTGAAAGAAGAATGCGCTTTCAGTTGCTGCTGTAATTCCATATCCATTTTTCTTCCTGTAATTTTGGGAATGTATGACTATGGCCGGTCATAATTAGTATTGTTCCTCATATCTGAGATGCCTTTTCAAGGAAGTTCAAATGTTACTTCCTCTTCCGGGGAGCCTTTTCAGTACCCCATGAAATCCCGTAGCATTTCTTTGTTCGCTTCTTTACTGATTTCCAACGTATATTAAAGTCAGTGTGCACTTTTTTTAACTTTCTCTCCAGGTAGTAAGTTCTCTGAGGGCAAGGCTGCGTTGATTCCGTATCGTTTTCTCTTTGGATCCTTAGCTGTTGTTAAATTCCTCATACTTAGTAGTGGCTTGATAAATATTTAGTTGATGAATAAAATTACTCATAAAGTATAGAACTTTTCCCATAACAGTAATCAAGATAAACATTATGAAAATGCAAACTTTACTAAGCAAAATTTAATTTTAATTTTATTTTATGTCACAATCTGTATAAAATTGCCAATTAATAAGAATTTTTACTTTTATTTGATCGTGAGTTATATTAGATATTGGAGAATTTTAAGAAAAGCTTATGTAAGTTGGGCTACTATAGTAGAATTCTATAGTACAGGTAGCTTAAACAACACATACTTGTTTTTCTTTCTGTCTTAGTCACTTTCACATTGCTAGTACAAAATACCTGAGAACTGTAATGTAAAGGAGAGGTTATTTTGGTTCATGATTTTGGAAGTCTCAGTCTATGCATTGTTGGATGGCTCACAGGCAGAAATCTTATGGCAGGAGGACGTGTGAGGAAAGCTGCGCACCACAATGGAAGCCAGGAAGCAAAGAGAGAAGGAAGAAACCAGGGATAGAAAATACACTTCCACGCCAGTGACCCCTCCAAGCAGACCTCACCTCTAGATGTTAAGCTTTGGGGGAACAATTTAGATACAACCATAGCATTCTACTCTTGGCCCCCAAAACTCTTGTTGATATCATTATGCAAGATCCATTTAGTCTGTCCCCAAGAGTTCCCACAGAATTATCTTTCCAACATCACTGAAAAGTTCAAGTGCAAAGTCTCCTCTGAGACTCAAGGCAAACTCTTAGCTGTGAGCCCTTGTAATAATCAAAAACAAAGGTAAATACTTCCAAAGTGCAAAGCACAGGGTAAATATACTTATCTCAAAAGGAAGGAACAGGATGATAGAAAGAAATCTGAGCAAAACAAGACTGAAGCCCAGCAGGGCAAGCATTAATTCCTGTTGCTTCATGTCCATGCTGATGTGAGCTTCAGAGGACTTACTCAGCCTCAGCCCTTTGTTAGTGTCTGTTGCAGCCTACCTGGCTTTTCTGTTGCTCTGGCTACAATCTCCAACCTGTCCAAACTTCTCCAAAAAATCACCCCAAAAGCTTCTGAATCACATGATCAGGAATAGGTAGGCAACAACCCCACTCTTGGTATTTTTTTTTTCTGATACAGGGTCTTACTCTGTAATACAGGCTGGTCTTGAGCTTACTATGTAGCCCCGGCTGGCCTTAAATCCTCCTGTCTCAGCCTCTGGAGTGCTGAGATTACAGATGTGCAGCACCATGCTAAGGTTATGTGGTGTTGAAGAATCAACCCAGAGCCTTAGGCTAGCTAGGCAATCCCTGAGCTACAATGTCAATTTTTATCTTAGTCGCTTTCACATCACTGGGATGAAATGATCAACAACTGCACAATGAAGGGTGGTGAGGTACATTTTGAGCCATATTTTCAGTGGGATCAGTACATGGTTGTACAGGCCCGGAAGCAGAGAGAAGGGTGTAGCCAGGGATGAGAACACACCTTTCCAGGTCACTCCCTCCCCCAGTGAGGGCTTCCATCTTTTAGACATGAGACTTCTAGGGGTCATTTTTAGATCAAAACCATAATAGTCTGGATGGCTTAATCAACAAACACTTGCTTCTCATAGTTCTGGAAGATTCAGAACCAGGTAAGGCTCTCTTTCTGATTGTACCCTAATGTGGGACCGAGATAGAAAGGGCTCTGGTCTCTTATGACAAGGGCACTAATTCTGTCAGGTGGCTCCATGTTCATGACTTTATCCAGACCTGAGCAGTGCTCCCAAAACTCCTCACCTCTATATCCAGACACATTAAGGATTAAAACTTAGACATGGGAAGTTGGTGGAGGGTGGACAGGACAAACACAGTCAGCCTAGGGCAGCTGTTTTCTCTATCTTAAAAAGGATGAAAATACAGGGTAATCCTGAGTTTCAGAGAATTTTAGAATATTTGAAGCTTGGACAATTGCCTTAGATGTCATCTATTTTTATCATAGATTTTGAAAAGAAAATAAAGAAAGAAAAAAAGAAGAAAGAAACTCACAGAGAAGGGGAAAGATGTGCCTAGAATCCATGAATTTGTAGCAGAGCAGGGGCTACAACTAAGATCTCCCTCCTGTATGTCGTAGTACGATGCAAAATCTAACTAGAAGCGAAAGATAATAATGATAATAATTCACCCCAGTAGGTAGTATTGCACAATGTTTGCTACATGAAGCCCAAAAATGACAGAGGAATCTCCCTACCAAAAAGGGAACGTAAGTGGCTTAAAAATATATCATCTTACCTGCAATCTTGTAAAATTCTAATAAAATATGGGTCAAAGCCATAGGAATTGTTCCTTCTGCATAGACTATTTTGGGGGAACCACTTCAGTGGGTCAGTGGTTTCCTAAATCCAGAGCATGTTCAAGTTCTCACAGGAATCCCAAGTTGAATCTCAGGTCCCGTGGGACAACAGTACCACAGTATCTACCAAGGCTACTTCTAGGGTGACTATCCCTTTATTCTTAAAGTCCCAGGTGAGGAGCAAACATCAGCAGCAGAAATTTAATTCTACAAAAGGTAAACATTGACTGTCATTATGTTAATTCCTTAAGGCCACAATGATCGTTCTCAAAAGGCTTTCAGGGAAAAAGGAAATGGCCCTCTGCAAAGTGAGTAATTTATATCCATTTTCTACCTTCTAATTTGCAAATGAGCATAGCCCATGCAAATTCAGGAGACTTCCCTAATTGATGGGCAGCAGCATATACAGGGCTGCTGTACTGGAAAAGTACTGGCAAAACTTCAGAGAGGTCACTCCCCTCTTCCTTAAGAGCTGAAACTTAAATTGGTCCCCAGAACTCCAGGAAGGCAGTTTGAGAGTCCTGCTTGGTGCCTGGGATTATTTGGACAGCTGAGGACAATGAATGGATTCTTGTCGCCTGAACCTGCTCTGGATATAAATTGACTTGAACCCTAAATCCCCTAAAAGTCTGGATGCAGTGACCATACATTCAGTTCCATTTATCCAACAAACCAAGCAAGGATCATCAAATCAATAACATGACTGTGCCATCTGCCTTCCCCTTGCTCGCCATTGTAATGAAAAATGACGCCTTAAGTGTTCTGCAGGGCAATTAGCTCTGAAGGCAGAGCTGTAATGGGGAGAGGCCACGTTACATTTGTATTCAAAACTTCACCGGTAAAATGGAAAGGAAGCTGTTGTCCATGTTAATAGATACATAAAATGTATAAGTGGGATATGTGGTATTCCTCTACTTATGCATAATATTACACTAGTGCAAGACCACAGAGCTAGGAAGGGCAGTGAAATGACATTTGGCTCCTCCAACCCCCTGCAGCCACAGCTGGTGACCCTGTCCACAGTCATCTCGGGCAGAGAGACTGTTTCTAAAGACTTGTCCAAAAGGCATGCTTATTACTTCCGGGACTAAATCATTCTGTCATTTTACAGTCTTCACTGCAATTTGATCCTATTTTCTTTTGTTCTCTTTTTTCTTTTTCCCTTCTCTCCAGAAATAGAGAACAGCTGAGTTTGCTCCCTAAATAATCCATCACATGTTTCACGGCAATTTTGAATCACCTCCCAAGCTCCAGGTCAGGTTCACTGTCTGTCTCTTGTCCTTCCAACTGTGCTTGGAAGGCCTGTGTTTCAGGCTCGTCATCTGTCACTCTCGGAGTTCTTTAGTCTTTCCAAATGTCATTGATTCATTAATCATGATCTGTAACAGGACTGTACAGGTAGTCTTGTCTCTTTGCTTGACGGATGGGGAAACTGAGGCTCACCTGGAAAGACTTCCTCAGAGTTCACCTTCTTGGTGACATGGCTGGCACAGATTCCCTCAGGCTTTACTCTCAGCATTTGTTTTCCCATGTAACCTCTAAGACAAATTGCCCTGCTGGCTTTTCCCCTCTACTTATGGTTCACCGAGGCTTCTCTGTTCCTTCTTGACCTATTCTGCCATTTTGGCTTTTGCATGGATGCCAGCCATTTTTCTTGCACAAGAAAAGGAAGCAGCTGGTTTCGATTAGGGTTTTGGTTTTGGGATTTTTTGTTGTTGTTGGGGTTTTTTTGTGGTCCAAGGTCATTTTGATGTTTATCTTACCCTTCTACACACCATTCAAATACCCAGCAACTGTTTTGATATCTGAAAATATGATAATATTAGGATGATGTCAGATGCCTCGCTGTGCTGGATTCCAAAGTGACTTTTGAAATGCCACTTGTTGTCAAGGCAACATGCTCCTTTCTTCTGTGTGTGTAGCAGCCCTGCTGTGGGGACATCCTTCCCAGTCACCCCTTACACATATCCGTACTCTTTTCCAACAAGGAAATGTCTCATTTAAGGATCCCCTTTTCTGTGAAACCTGTTCTCATTTCTACTCATCCTGAGTCCACTAATTTTAAATTTTTTATTTTTTATATAAAAAATTTTATTAGAGTGCCTGCACCCCACCCAGTTGAGCTAAGGGCAGTAACTTTTCTCTGTCCACTATATCCCTCAGGATAAATGCTGCCTAAATTGTAATTGAGTATTTATATATTTGCTGCATTATTTCCCTCCTCTCTCTTGCTTACTTGTGAAGACTGGCACTAACTTTCCCAAGCCAAACGCTCATGCTACCTGTGACTTTGTACTTTCTACTGCCGTTTGTCATGTATTTGATACCTTCCTATAAATTAATTCTAGATGCTTTCCAGGTTTTTTTTTTAATTTAAATGACAACCTCCTTCATCTCTGGTTCTGAATCTGGCTGATGAAATGGAACTAAAAGCTTCGCTGAGGTTAAGCTGATTTCTTACTCCTAACTAGACGGCTTTAGTATCATTCCATTTGTCACAACTCTAATTAGTCATTTTGCATTAGGTTGTTTTCATCTATGTTTTATGGATTTGGGTCTTTGTCAGATATAAAAATACCATTTGGACAGTTTAGTCATTTGTAAGATCATTGTCTAATCATTTTTTGCATCTCTTCATTTTTTGAAAAATAAACGGCTCGTGGGTTTTTGCGTGTTCTTGTGCGTCGAGTAAGTTGAGAGTTCCAGTCCTTTTTTGATGGCCTAAGTGTTCATAAGTTGTGAGACTCTGCTTCTGCTCTTTGGACCGCTTACTTGAAACTTCTGATCTTACATGGCTACGTGCCTTCTGTCTTCTGTATTGAGGACTTTTAGGTCACAGTTGTTCTTTAAGACAGAGTTTCACAAACACTTTGAAAGTACATTTTAAGCATTATTTATTATTATTAGCCTTTTCTTGTACATAAAATATAGTCAGTCTCCTTAAGCCTATGAGACTCTTAGTGCATAACAGATTGTGGGTTTGTCTGCCTTTGTACCTCCAGCAGATCACTTTGGCCCCTGCATTATCGCCTTCCAATTTCCTTGGTGCTTCAGAATCTCATCTTTTGCCAGAATTCTTAGGTGATGTGTGGTCCTGCTAGGGAACTCATAAGGTCCACTTCAACTCTTTGTGCAGCTAGGATTCTTGGGTAACGTGTAGGCTTTCTAGGGCACTCAAAGTCCACTTCAGCTCTTTGTGCAGCTCTTGCCTATCCAAGCTTTCCCAACTTCCTTTTTCTATCTGCATTAAAAGCTCTTCTCGGAAATGCAAATTAAGATACTACTGAAGTATTATTTCTCACCTATCATGTTAGGGGAAATTAAAAAGTATGACAACATACTGCTGGTGAGACTGCAAACTAGTGCGGCCAAGCTGGAGGAAAGCTTGGCAATACCTAACGAAACTACAAATGTGCTCTTTGACTCAGCAGTTCTACTTCCAGGAATGTACTCAGAAATACACATTCAGCAATACGAAAGTACCATGCGCTGGTTATTTATCTCGACCTTTCTTTTCATTAGCATATAATATTGAAAACAACCTAAATGATGATACAGAGCAGAGCAGTAAAGTGGAGTACGATGTACCCAAAAGCAAAAGAGGGAAGATCTCTATGAGCTAATGTAAAATTAATTCCAGAATAATTGTTAAGTGAGAAAAGTAGAGTGCTTAAAAATGTCTAAATCGTGTTCTTTAATGTACAAAGTAAAGAATATGAGAAAGTCTGTAGATATCTATTATCTAAAGAGAGCTGTAAAAGAGTGATAAACCAGGAAGTAACAAGTATGGTTCCGTACAAGAAGTGGGCTGAAAATGGATGCTAAAGGTGCAGCCATGAAAGAGGAGGAGGATGACGTCCATGCCTTCGTACATAACTCCGACTCTTAGAGTCACTGGCATGTTTCACATACCTGGTAAATAAATAAAATCATGATGAGAGGAAACTTAAAATGGAATAAAAACTATAAAAATGAGCCTAGACGTGACGAATGAATGACTGATAGGACACGGAGAAAAAGGCAACTTAATGTAACTACAGAATGTATTATTTTGATTATACTGTAAGCCTAAAGACAAGCAAAGAAACAATATGCAAATGTAATATCCTTAGTGCATTTCTTTATTCTACAAACAGGGGCATAAGTTAGCAATTCTAACATGACTTTATGCCTAGATATGATATATATGTATATATATGTATGGGATAATGTGAGTGGGGCTTCTAACTGTCAGAGAAAAAAAATACGCACACAAGGAAAATAAGAAACAAATTCTGTGCTTCTGTAGTGTTGGATTGAAAATAGAGAAATTAATAGGAACTCATTCATATACAGATAGAAATAAAGACATGTGTTAGTATGAACATGTGTGCTGGAGTGAACATGCCTCAGCCCTGCCCACTGAGAAGGCCTCGAAGCAATGATACCACAGGAGAAATGAACATGATTAAAACCTTTATCTTGACTTAAAAAGTTTTTTCCAAAAAAGGAGCAAGGAATTTTGGACATGTGGTTGATTCTAGGGCTCAGAAGTTGTTACAGTTTAGATCTTAAATGTCTCCCAAAGATCTTATGTGTCGGGAAGGTGATTAGCCAAGGGGCACTTCACATCATTGGATTCATCACTCATGGGTCAGTGAGTCCTTACAGTCTGTAGCTGAATATGCTGTGAGGAGATGGGGCCTGGTTGGAGCTGGCTTGCCTGAGGCATGACCTCCAAGGGTATGTTCTTATCCCTGACTCCTCTTCTCACTCTCTGTTTCCTGGCCATGATGGAGTGAGTAGGTTTTCCCTGCCATAGCTTTCTGCCTTTGAGCTGGCCAACGCGTGAGTAGACTGAGATTTAAAGATGCAGAGTCTAAAGTAGCCAGAGGATGCAATGATGGCTGACACTTGTTAGAATTCAGAAGACCAGAATGCTGACAGGAATTCAGTAGAAAGGCCAGGATCAAGAGGTTTTAGTTGAAAATAATGATTTCATTGGTAGTTCAATTAAAGGTTAGGCTGTATTATGTCACACTTTGGCAGAAAACCTCTCTACATTTTCCTCATGTCCTGAGAATTTTCAGAAGACTGAACTTATGCGTGGTAAACTAATTAATCTGGTGGAGGACATTTCAAGGCAGCCTAAAATTCAGGCTATGGCTTCAGTACCCCTGGCTGCTTTAACAAGATATACAGTGAAAATCAGAAGCAAAAAAAAAAACATATTTGATAAGTTTACAGTTTCATCAGAAAGGAAGCATCTTTAATATTAGGTCTTTAGAGAGCTTGGTTGCTGAAAATATTAGCATTAAGAAGTCAAATACTTTGCATCAGTGCAATAGGAATAATGTTTTGAAGGCATTTCAGGAATCAGCAAGTCCCCTCCTTTTACAGGTTCAAGGGTGCAAACTTGTATTTGAAAAGAGAGAATCCCTTGGCCCCTGCTTGGAAAGGACCTGTTAGGGAATTATTTTTCGAAGATTCATTTCACCATGCTCAGCCATCCAGGTATTCAGAGGTCTCTGCAGCCATGATTAAAAGGGACCCAGCTAGTCCACAAGCTTTCCCAGACCTTACTATTGTCCGTGTGGTGCTGGGTTTTCAGGTATACAGAATACAAGAATTGTGGGGTCGTGGAGGCTTCTATACAGATGTCAAAGGCCTAGTAGACCAGCTGATGGGACCCTGAGTGGATAGTGTTTGAAGCTGTAAGAGAGACCCTGAAGTGACAGTGGAGACTCAGGAGATTGGAGATGCCAGGAACATGGTATATCTGCTGAGGAAAACCAACAGAAGAGGCAGACCTGGTGGGCTCAACTGGCAAAGCTGTAAGGGTAGGGCCACCCGAGCCCTTTGAAGCTCATACCACAATACCACCTGTGCCAGATGCCAAAAACAGAGCTACAGGATTTAAGGACTGCCCTGCTGAGTTTTTGTCTTGCGTTGGTCTGATTTCTTTCTGTCTTCCTCACTTTTGGAATGGGCATGTTTACCTTGTGCCATTATATGTTAGAGGATTTGACTTCTTTTTGATTTTGATTTTTAATGATGCTCGTAGGTAAGACTTTGTTCTGAGTCTCAGGAACTTTAGTTGGACTTTTCAGCAGTGATGGACTTGGTGAAGCTTTTGGGACTCCTAGAAATTGACTAAATGGATTTGGCATAATGAGATGGACATGAGTTTTGGGCTCCAAGGTCAGAACATTACAGTTTAGATATAAGTTGTTCCCTAAAAGTCTCATGTGTTTGGCAGGTGATGGGATCATGGAGTCACTTGGCTCATTGTTGGATTTATCCATTGAGAAGATCAGTAGTTGGCTGTGTTGTTAGGAGATGGGGCTGGGCTGGAGGTGGATCGCTGGGCGTGTGACCTGGAAGGTGTGTTCTCATCCTCGGCACTTCTTCTCTGCTTCCACCCTGCCGTGGAGTGAGCGGCTCTTCACCACCATGCCTTCCTGCCATGTGGCCTCTTCCTTGGAGCCATTTGACCAGGAAAATGCACAAACTAACGATGAGCAAACCGAGTCCTCTGAAACTATGAGCCAACATAAGCCTCTCCTTTAAACTTCAGATGATGGTTATTGTGTGCCAGTGTCAGGAAAGTGACTAATGCAGAAAAGAATAGAAGCTGAGGTTGGAACATCTAATTGTTCCAGAAATAAATAAGTGCCCCACTTTGACATGCCTTGAAAGAACCAGGAGCCAACCCGAGGAGTGGCTCATGGCCAATGAGATAGTGTAAGCAAAATAAAGTATTGGATTAAAGCTCAAAGAGTAAGTCGTATTTGTAAGTCCATAGTAATAGATATATCATTGAATAAAATGAAGAAGTGGGAGAAAATGGGAAGCAATTCATTACAGTTAAATTATGATAAATAAATGTAGAAAGGAGAAGGGAAATAGAAAAATTAACATTTGGTAGATGCCATACTAGTGATTGCTAAGGGCAAGAATCATTGATGGAATATAAAACTACTGAAACAAAATGCAACAGAAAATAAAAACACATTTGTTTAGTCTTAAGTGATCTTCCTACAAGACAGTTATTGATTATAAGAAAGAAAATTGCAAATTTCCAATGAGGAAATCTTGAAGACTTAACCTTATCCAAATGATTAAAGGTAATGTAGGTAATGTGGCCAGTAATGAAACATAGAAATCATATACACATCATATGTTACATTCAGAAGGCAAATAGCACCTGCATTCTTGTTAAATGCATAATACCAGCATCATCAAGAGAAAAGAACAGACAAATCCAAACTGAGAAACAATCTACAAAGCAAACTCATAGCCTTCCTCTAAATGCCAACATCACAAAAAGAAAAAAAAATCATACACACAAAAGCAAAGAAAAACTGAGGAAATACTTCCAATGAGAAATGAGAATGTAATGGTGTTTTTCATTCAGGAATTCCCTGAATGAAATTCTGGACCAGAGGGAAAAATAGCAAGACAACTGGTAACATTCAAATAAAGTATGCAGATTACTCAATTATACTATGTAAATGTTCACTTTCTGGTAAAATACTTCCATTAGAGAAAGCTGGCTCAAAAGCACATGAGAACTCCATATTTCTTTACCTTTTCTGTGTTGAAAATTATGTCAAAGTTAAATGTTAATTAACAGCATTTTCCTTGGCCTCTTTTTTAAGTAGGTCATATAATGAAGGTTACCCTATAGAGTGTAGGCTGTATTTGTGTTCTATAGAAGTCATATTTCTTTGATTTTATGGCTACTGGTTCAACCGTCACTAGTTTGCTTAACTTAGAATTTTGTGTACACCCTAGTTATTTACTAGTCCCACCAAAGTCTAGAACATAAACAATATTCTATAGTTATGTTCTTGTGGGGAGAAATTATCTCTGTTTTCAACTGAAAATGTGAAGTTTCAAAGAGATATCTTTACTTGACCTAATTTTTTTTGAGGTTTCGGAGCAGAGTTTTAGAGGCAGGGGTACGAAATCCCACCTGCTAGACTCTCTAATAAGTATCTGAGACCTCATCTGGTGGGCTGCTCATCCACACAGTAGAGATGTTGAACATAATAAGCCAACATCAATACCTCTGTGCTGTCCTCTTGAGTCTTTTTTGCCTTGCTTTTTAGTCATCAAAACTCTTTGTTCTTAAGTTATTGAACTTTAAATAGTTGGAGGATTTTTTTTCTGTATTTCTGCTTCTATTCATAAATTATATTTGGCAGATAATCAGAAAGTATAGAATGCCTAATACAACATTAGAAAAAAGATTCATAAAAGCTTAAAGTAAAATAAATTCCTTGAATCACAGTGGGCTTACAGTGACTTGCCATAATTTTGGTAAGCTTTTTTAAAGTATTTTAAATAATTAAGCAAGTCAAGACCAAGATATGAGACTAAGAAGAAATTTTCTTTTAAAAAATTTAGAAAGTATGTGCACAAAATGCTCAACTCCATTGTAAACCTTAAATTCTGTACTTGTACATATCAATAGAATGGGGGAAAAATTTATAAATTATGTTGACATGGAGGTAGTAAACTGAATAATTACAAAGAATTGGACTTCTAATGCAATATCATTAATGTTTCTATTATTTTTCTCAACTTAGAAAATAGAGAATATGTTGAATTAGGCTAAGTGTCCAGATGAGCAAAGATACGTACACATAGAAAGAAAACAAAAGCAAAAAAAAAAAAAAAAAACCAAACAAAAAAACCCCACCATTTCCTGGTGCTTGCTCTGAGTTTCAGACACTATAACGAATGTTTTCTCCTTCTATTTTCTCATTTAATTTGTAATAATCACCTGCAAGACAGGTAATACTGTCCCATTCTACCATGCAGAAAATTTGATATTCAAAAAATTTACCAGTAGTTACAGACTTTGTAATGAAAGAATCACAATTTTAACTGTTTCTTTTTTTAAAGGTTTTGCCTTTGATGCACATATTTTAATGCCTTCCTGACAAAAGTCATTAAATACAGCATAGAGAACTAAGAAGGAATAAAAAGCACATGAAATATGCTAAACTTACATTCAGTTTGCTCTATTTTATGGGTTTTTTTCTAAAGCGCAAAAGGAAAGCTACAAGGGATTTTGAAGAGATCAAACGTGATTCTGTCCTTTGTCCCAGCGCTCTTCAGATGCAAACCCAAGGCTTCACTGCTGCTGGTGCGCATCCGCCACCATCCGTAATTGGTAAATTTGCATCATGTGTGTCGCCAGCAGCTTAGGAAGGCGCAGATGTCCGTTTTAGAAAATCCTGGGAATCTCAGCCTTGCTCAGACTAATTGGTTCAATCGATAAAATGCTAATGAGAAAATAAATCCAACTTTACTAATTCTGAATTCTGACCATAAAGATTAATGTGAGACACTTTCTAAAATCTTTTTCTTTCATAGATTATAAAAACAGTCTTCTTTAAAAAAAAACCACCATATTTGTCCTTTAAAATTATTAGGGGCAATTTTTTTTGTTGAGAATTGCCAGAAATTTAAACTGAAAATGTTAGCTGCTTCATAAAATTTAATTCAACTGTGACATGTTTGTAAAACAGCAGAACTCCATATTGTCATTGACAAGCTCAGCATCTGGGTGGCACATCTAGAACTACCAAGCAACTGACTGTAAGCGTTAACATCTCTTTTGAACTGTCTAATCACTGGAAACTCTCATTTCCTTCCACTATATTCAGTCATTTTAAAAAATGGTAAGAGACAAAGTCAGCGCCTGCTTACTGGAAGCAGATCCTGAAAGCCTGCATAGGGTTCCTGGGATGCTTTATTCCTCTGTGAGCTTGTCCTTTCTGCTCTTTTCCAATCTCAGTATCATTAGCATAACAGGATCAGACAGCCAGAGTCCGTCTTGCTCAGTCTCCGTTCCTGTGCAGTTTCTATCTCATATTTTTAACATTTCTACAGATTGAAACTATACAGGATCTCCTAGTAATAATTTCCAGACCAGACCTTAATTTCCTTTTAGTATTTGGAATGTGGCCACTGCGTGATTGATTTTTATATAAACATGCTATAGCTTTTACATGAATTGGTTGCTGCCCCCGTTAAGGCCATATCTTGGAAGGTTAGATGCACTTCTTCAAGTGATTTGCATATTAGTATTTTAGAAATGAAGAGGACCCTGCTACTTACAACTCATTCTAGCTTGTGCCCCTCTCCTTCATTTTCTTCCCAGGCAAACTTGACGTATTAGGGTCTGTTATTATCACTTTCATTTACTCCCTACCTCACTAGCATCTGACTTCAGGATGTACTTGTCTGTTAAAACTCTCCCACTGAGGTCACCAGTGACCTCTAAACTTTTTTAGTAAGGACAACTTGGTGAGCTCTCATTTTCCCTCACTCACTCATTACACTTATTAATTCTCTGCCTCCCTAACTAAACTGTCAGTACCATGAACAAGGGCCACCTGCACTGCAGCGTCCACTGAGTCTTGCACAGGGCCCGCCCCCATGGACCCTTGAGTCCCTAGCTCAGATCAATACATGCAGTCATACCTTCTGTTTCTCTGGCTTTGTGCTCAGGATGACCAAACCATACAGTGAAAGTTTAAATTTTTTAAATGTAGTACAGTAAAAGACACCTTGCCATTGGTCCCCATTCACGTGACTCCTCCTTATTTTGAACACACTCATCGCAGTCATCTTCGCCACTTTCTGAAGCAGTTATGGGCATTCCTCTGTGAGCATCTTTACAAACTGTGATCAAGAAGATGGTCAGTGCTGCCTCTGAGTGCCATTCAGTAGAAAGGCAGGCTAGTGAAAACATTAAGGTGTGTCCTCGTTCACCTTAGTCACGGGATCTGGCATCATGGGACTTCTGGCTCTTCCCCAAAGTCAGAATGGACATGAAAGGTAAATGTTTTTGATGTATTTAGGACATGGAGACAGCTCCAATATCATCCAACTAATTTTTTAAACTTAAATATTGCCCGTACTTTTTAGTCATACAACATACATGTGAAAACATAACCCCTAGGGAAGCATTCAGTTTCTCGAAGGTCATATGGCTAATAATTGAATGAACAATCACATGACCCCAGGTCTTCTAACTCTCAGGACAATTGATTTTAAATCATAGTGATATGGTTCAAAAAAGCATGGCTTTCTCTTTTGAATTGCTTTCAAAGCCCATTGCAAACTCTCTTGAATGTATGTGGTGGCAAATAGTTCTTTGTATCTTTTTGATTAAAGACTTTGCTATTTCAAATCAGATGATTCTAACATCTCTGTGATCTGGCCTCAAACAAACCTTGTCCACTGGCTCCTCTTGCATAGTCTTCTGTCCATAGAAACAAAATACTTGCTGTTTCTTACACAGAACCTATTTCCCACCTCTGGGACTTTGCTCATTGTGTTTCCTGGCAGAAACGCCCCTCTTTCCTGATTCTCTAGATGCCCAGTCTTCGTTGCCTCAACTGATAGATTTCTAAAACAAGGATTTGACCTGTAAAGATGGAGGAAGGAGAGAGGTTGCATTTTGACTGAACTGATGCTCGCATATAGCTCCTGGCATTTTTCTCACCAAGAGGGAGCTAGAAGGCACAAAGCAACTTAGCGTTAAGTAAAAGGTCAAGGGAGAGATGATGAGTGTCACATCTTACAATACAGTGAGAAATTTGGAAGGGTGTGTCCAGTCTAGCTCCTTTGGCCTGCAGAACTTAAGTTTTCATAGTGAGATCCTCCAGAGAAGAAAATTTGCACACAATTACTCGATGAGATGAGTTGACTGTGTTTCCATCTGTAGTTGCCAAGAATTACTAACTTTTATGGGAAAACTAGCTAAGTGACAATATCAGTCCAGTTCTGTGTATGTGTGCTGAAGGCTAGGAGGTGGGGCAGGCCGCAGGGGAATTAGAATATTCCCTCTGGAAAAGGAGGCCTCATTTCTTTCCAATGGCCCACTTGTGCCCACCTCCTACCGTCACAAACATCAGTCAGTCCTCTTTGTGGCTCATGAGTATTTATGCTTTATTGGTTGCTTCTAATCATAAAATTGATGTCTTTTTATTTCAAAAAATGTGGAAATGAGAAAAAAAGTCTTATAACTCTGAGATAGCCAACAAAAGAATATTTCATTTCAGAATTTTAGACATACTTAGATTTCCTTTTTTACATAAGTTCCATCATTTTTAAATGAAGTCCTGTGTTTTGCTTTTTTTACTGAATGTTACATAATGAGTATTTCTCTGTGTCATTAAAAATTCTTCAGAAACATAATTTTAATGACTGTGTGCTATTGAATTTTATGGATGTATCATAAACTTCTTAATTATTCTCCACTTTTTTAGATATTTATGTTGTTCCACAGCCTTTTTTGTTATATAAATAATGCCATGATAAAGATCCCCATATAAAGTTTTTTGTCCACATCTCTGATTATTTCCTTAGGATATATAACTAATTCCGAAACTGGGAGATAGGATCCAGTTTTAGGTTTTCAATACATATTGTTAAATTGCTTTTCAGGAAAATGTTATCAATTTATTCAGCCAACTGAGACATTTTGAATGTCATGAAAAACTAATAAATTATGGCCATATCCTTTCCCTAATGAGAATGCCCATGGGACACAGTCAGATCCTGCAATCAAAGGGTTGATCACAATTGACTAGCTACAGGCACCTGCCTTCAAAAGCCAGAAGCCAGCTTAGGACTGTAGAAGAGGACAGTGCGAGTCTCCTGGAATTAGCACAAAGCCATATTCAGCATATGAATGACCTGGCAGCAAAGCTCACCAATATATATTTAATGCCTTGGGAATTTGCAGTTTATTTATTATTTGATACATATGTGTGTCCTGAAAGCATCTGAAATGAGCACTGATTGTCTGAGACTCAACTTCCTGGTGAACTCTTCCTCTGAACTACCCTGCCTGCAGGACAGAGTGAGTAGGTCCTGAAGCTGAGATTCTGAGCTTCACGTGCAGTGCAGCCTAACCAATCCATCTTGACTTGACTGCTGATGGTATCATGGGTGTTTTCATCCATCACTCAAGCTTTTATGAAAGGCAGTAAAATATTAAGATGGTTAAAAGCGTAGACTCTGGAGCCAGACTGTCGGAAGTTAAATTCCCATCTCTACTGCTTAATAGCTGTGTGATTTTTGGCAGTTTACTTAATCTATCTGTGCCTTGATATTCTAACTTATAAATTAAGGATAACAATAGTCCTTTCCTTCAGAGTAGTCATAAAGCATGAATGAATTAATACACAAAAACTACTAGGACTAATATTAGGCTCATAGTAAGTGCTATCTAAGAATCTCCTATTATCATTATAGTTATTATTAAGTTGCTAAAAATTAACTTCAACAGAGGGACTAACATCAGATAATAGAAACATTTTAAAGCAATCATTGAACTGTCCCCAAAGACAAACTTTTCTTTGACTAGGTTCCCAACAATATTTTAGTTATGTCCTAGAAAAATTTCTTATGATGACTATATTTGGTATTTTTGAATCTTTTAGAAAGACTTTAAAGCAGTGTCTTAGACTTGAGCAAGAGACCATTAGCTTTATCATCCCATTTGAAACTTCGCTCCACTTTTCTTCCAAACTTTAAGAGAAGTGACATATTGTACACTAAGGCATTCAAATTATCCTAAGATATCATTGATTAACATTGAGAAAGAATAGAACTCTCAAATTTCACACTATAACAGTGCAGTGACAACAAAATGCACGCTTCCTTTTAGAAAACTTTTTAGCAGCATTCTTCCTCCTGGCTCCACCTGGACAAGTTTTACTGATGGGTAAGGTTTTCAGTGTGTTTAGAATTTGGGTGGTCCAAATGAATAAGTAAGTTAAATGAAAAGCAACCAAGTAAAGGAAGCTGTTCAAAGAAATCAGAAAGTGCTTGACCAAGCATGGACTTGGGAGTCTGTAAACTCTGAACCTTCAGAGATAATTGAAAGTCGTAATCTTCCAGAGAGTTTTAATTGAATATTTTGAAATCTGTATGAAAGTAAACGGAGTCAACCAAAGGAGAATGAATTCAACTAAACTAAACAGTATAAATCTTCAAAAGAAGAACCCTAATTAAAAAGATATATAGAACTTCCTGGACGTTTTCATTCTGGTAGTTTTCAATATTATGCCACTGGGGAAATACAACTGTTTCTAATCAAATAATTTAAACTCCCATGCTGGGACTTTAAAGTGGGCGTTCTCCTATATTTCTCTTGCTGCTTGTTTTGGGGATAAAGCACGGCAAATTCTTTAGACACCAATCAGATTTATCATCCTGTGCCTTTTGATGACATCCATCTGTTTATCTAGAAGCCATTAAAGACTTATTGAGTTACAGAGCTATGGAGAAAATTGGGTTATCATCTATGGTTAAATCCAATTCTTGCATCTGCCATCTTTTCAAATATGTGGTGTATTCTGAAATTACCCTGACTTGCAGACCTGCATTACAAGAATACATTTGCTTCATAGCCTTTTTATGTCATTTCTGGAGAATTTCTAATGCATGAGCAATTTGTGGTTCAGGAAAATGTTGACAGAGAGATGTCAGTGCTTTCTCTTGTTAAAAGTTCAAAAGCCTAATCGGGACTGTGCCAGCTTAAAAGTCTTCCTCAAAAGTGGGAACTGTTCAATTCTGAGGTTTGCGTGTAGATGAGCTTATTCAGTGAAACATTCAACTGTAGGTCACAAAGGTAGAATTGTGTTAATCTGAAGATAAAGATAAATTAATATCTAGCCAAAATTCAAACAGACAAAAAAAGTGAGAGCTCATCACAAACAGTGTTAAATAAATACCAGCAGGTAAACTGATAAGACACAAAGGATGCAATCTTGCTAGGGAATGACTAGGCTGGAGTTAGGTGCTTATCTCCTCAGTCAAGCAGCGTAAGCAACGCTAAAAGTCATGTTTTCTGAGCTAGCTGAAGAGGCAGTAGACTGTGTGGAGAGAACTAATTGAAATAAAGTGAATATTTGCAGTTTCCTGGAGATGTTGTTATATCTTGACTGTAGGAGCCCCAGAGAAAGAGCAACTGTAAATCAAGCAGCTGCTTCCATTTACCAGTTTTTCTAGCATTTGTCAGAGAGATAATGAAGAACCCATGAGTAAAATGTTTCCGTGATTTGTTTATGTAAATCAGGCCAGAATTCTGAGAAGCCTAGATTTTCTGGGAATGTTCAAGTATTACAGCATAACTGCTCTTCCTTAAATTCTAACCGTACACACTCTTTATTGGCCATTTAAGAAAAATCCTTCCGATCATACTTCAGAATGTCCTTTCATTGTTTCTGTCCTCATAGGATAAGTACTTTGAAATGGGAGACAGTAGCCATGCAACCGCTAAGCGTAATCAATCGAGACCTGCATGCCGGAGATGGCTGGTTCCATAAAGACTCTTTTTTTTTTTTTAAATCAGTCTACCTGTTGGCTCGCCTGCCTGTGACCTCTACGTATCAATAACCTCCATACGCAGTGTCAGCAGAGATGCTGCTTTTGTGAGTCCAGGTGGAGCGCCAGTGAGATGCAGCTATTAACAATGCAAAGATGACCAGGAACTAGGACCTTGACTCCAAAGTAGAAAGCAAAGTGTAAGAGTCCCCTGGGGATATATCATCTCCTACCAAGTTCATCCTTAAGGTGAATTGGAGTCGTTTTGAGAAATACCCAGGCTTTGCTTTAGTGTGAGAGGTTGTATACTTTGTGATTTGAAGAGCCATGGCTTTTCTCCCTCATCATTCCAGTCAACCCATAAAACACTTCCTCTAACTTGCTTGAGGCTAAAATTCTATGATTAACCATTAGTTTATTTGCCTTAATTGTTGACCATTTAACATATAGGTATAATGTTTATTAGGTTAATACCTTTAAATGTTTTTCTTTAATCAGTCTCTTGCACTAGCCGGCTTGTGTCTGAGTACATGAGAGAGGGATGGCCCTTTAGGCCAGAAGGAGAAGGTGTTTTCTTGCTCCAGAGCTTTGGCCTTTGATCTGTCCTATTGTCAGTAAAGTAAGCATTTTGATTTTTAATCAGAACATCAGAGAAAAATGCATGGATAACTTTTTAGTCATTCATTAAAAGGCAAATTATAGAACACCTACACACTATTTCCCAACATTTTATTTGTGATATTGTAATTACTTTCTTGTTGCTAGAACAGAATATCCAACACCCACAACTGAAGGGAGGGAAGATTTATTTTAGCTCACAATTTCAGAAGGTCACAGTCCCTATGTGGGCAGCCAGCAATGATGACCACACACAGCGGGGGTGCAGCTGGATTGCTCTTTATGGCATGGCAGATGGGGAAGCCAAGCGCTGGAGAAGGGGTGGAGCTGCCCTTCCAGGTCAGCTATCCACACCTTTCGGACCAAGCCACAGTATTCTGTCTCCTCCACCCAGGCCCCACCTCTCAACAGCACCTGGGTGTTTTACAACGTCCAAATACATGAGGTTTTGGGGGGACACTGCACACCTAAACCATAACAAATGACTTTATTAATTCTGTTGTTCACATAGGAGGAATAAAATTGAGAATTCTCTGAGGTTTTCAGTAATTTAATTGATCAGTTAAGGATGTTAACCCAGATGGAAACAGTTGTTAGGGTCACCACTGACGTGGTTCTGAAGACATACTGGAATTACTAGAAGCGAAAGTCTGGGAGGATCAAAATGAAAAAGCATACTGGTGCCCAGAGTTGATAAGACCACTCTCGTCCTCATCCTCATCTCAGCCACTCAGCCTGGGGTAGTTGTACTTGCTGTTTCTCTGATAGCTAACTGGAGAGGATTTATTTCTTACTTCAGATGTGAATTATATCCTCTCTAAACTCTTATTTCTGACCTATGGTTAATATGAACCAGAAAACCATTATGAGATTTTGAGTGGGAATTTGAACTCGACATACCTAGTTTTAAGAAAATTAACTTTGCTGCAGTACATAAGCTTAGTTGTAAAGGAGTAAGACCAACAGCTAAGGACCAGTTAGGACAAACACGTAGTAATCAAAGCAAGTAAGTTTCTTGATCATTGTGAAAAAGGAGATGATCTGATGAAAAGAAAGGATTGATAGGACTTAGTGATAAAAGTGAATTAAATTGACTGGTGACCCGCTCATTCTTTTCCTAAGAGTGGTCAGGAAAAGGACTCCAAAGGAATTTCTCCTAAACCAAGATATTGGTTCCTGAGACAAATTGGAACATACAATGAGAGTAAAAACTCAAAGATCTAAGTAGAGTTAATTTACTCATAAAACATTAATATTACTGATTTGTATGTAGCAATTGTTTTGGTGCTGGGGCCTTTGCCTAGACATGACACTAAGTGAGTGTCATCTGAGCAGTCAAGTGGCGAGGGGATTAGGTATGGTCCCTGTCCTTACAGAGTTTATGGTCAGGTATAAGAGACCGGTCTCAAACAGATAATCACGCAAATACACCCCTAGGTACAGCTTGTGATCATTGCAGGGAAGGAAGTTATAGAGTAGAATGAGAGAGTGGAGGAGGGGCACCCTATTTAGTTTCGGCAGCAGAGAAGCCTCTCTGAGTAAATGACAGTCTAGCAGAAACCTTGAAGTATAACCAGAAATTAGCGAGGCGAAGCCTGTAAGGAAGAGATCTGTAGCAGAAATGAGGCCAGGAGTATGCAGGGGATGAGTGGGCTGACTGCATTCCCGAGGTTCAGCAGGATGGGTTGGGATTTGGGTATCAACTGAGTTGAATTCTTTGGTAAAGAGCTGAGTCCTTAAGTTCAGAACTTAGACACAACCAGCCACTAAAGACTAAACGCTTGGCACAGACAGGATTCAGTAATAAGCACATTGAAAGGCCAAGTAGAAAATTAAACACTGAGGATCTTGGAATAGGCATTTCCAGGGGAAATTGTCTTAAGCTTTACGACAAGGTGAAACCGGAGCAAAAGCAAATATAAGCAAGTATAAATCGCTCTGTCACTACCAGCCCAGAACCTACAGGCACTAACTGAATGAAAAAGTAGTGTGTCTAATAGCCAGAATGTCAGAACTCAAATTTTCAGTCAGAGAAATGGCGACCACTTCCTGGGTGTTTTATCCTGGGAAGGCCAGCCTTTCTCAGCTTTAATTTTCCAGCTTGTAAAATGGGGATAATATCACCGATCTCTTAGAAATTGTGAAAGGCTCAAACAAGACAGTTTCCATAATGTGTTTAGATCAGTACCTGCCAGCCAGTATGTACTTTTTCTACCATGCCACCATTCTTCTGCTATTCCATTTGGCTCATATCCATGGCAATAACATGAAAAATAACTTTAGACCTGATAAAATGAATTAACTTAATAGCTGGCATTTCTCTGTTGGTCAGAGCTAGTCTGAGCCTTCTACTTATTGCTCAATTTATAATTATGTTTTATATTTTTGAAGCTCCCTGAAGTGGAATTTGGAAATGGGGGAGAGTGAAGGGATTAATCTGGAATTTTACTCAAATACAGACATTAGGATGTGCTCAAGATTTCATGAATGAGTGATTACTCTGTAATGATAGAGATTTGACAGTGATTGACACAGTTAATTGCTAAAATAATGAGCATTAAAATATTTAATGCTTTTTGTAATATGAGTTTTTAAGTGGTTACTAAACTGAATTCTAGCCTTTGCTCTGTAAATATTCCTTTTGCTGTAAGTCTACTGTGTTTTAATTAGAAAACTGTTCTGACAGTTCCGGGAAAGGAAACTTTTTTTTTTGTCTGTTTAAAACATTTCTACCATTTCAGCTAAACAATTTATCTAGATTTTTTTCCTTTAAAAGGAACAGTAGACAATTAGAAGCATAGTACAGTAAATTTTCTGCCTTCTGGATCCAAGCCAAGAGCCATCCAACTTTTGTGCTTCATAAGCAATTGCAAACTAAAATGAGTAACTGGTATATCACAGAAGACTTTGCACAGCCATTAGTGCAGAATATGTTTCTGGCTTTCTTAGAAGCATGAGAATACCATGGAGAAGGAGGCATCTATCTTATTGATGCTGGGATGCTACTTGTATTGTACTTCACTTCAGACAGAATAGAGATCATTTTATTTACTATAAATGTAATGGAGATATCAGTACTTCTTTGAAAACGTAGCTTGAAAAAAGTCATAGCCAATGCATATGACTAGAAATGAACCTCTTCCCATAATCTCTAACATCTTTGAATCTGGTCATATCTGTTCTGGAAATCTGAGTGGGAAGACTATAGGCTTTCTCAGACCCAAGTTGTATGAGAAATCCTGAAAGCTCATCTTAGCTCTTCTTCTAGAATATAGGAGCATTGGTAAGCACAAGTCAGGTGATTCTTCTGTGAACCTGTCTACACGCACATACATAGTCGTACAAGCAGTTGGATCAGGAATAGGTTAGTGACAACAAGTTTTCAAAGTGAACTATTGTTCAGATGTTTTCCTTGAAAATATCTGGATGAGATATCTTGGATTTTGGGAATAAAAATATTGCTTGACAACATTTAAGTTCTAGTAAATATAAACAGCGTCCAAAATTGGCACAATTAACTTGAAATATTTCAGCCATCTGTGTATCTATATAAATGTCATGCTGGTTTGACCTCTCTCCAGGGACTTGGCAATATTTTTGCCTTGCAGATATATTTCACATGTATCTTATTCAAATATTCAAAACTATTCATTGAAGGCAAACATATTCCTAAACAACATGCTAGGCACTAAGCATGTTTCACTAAAGAGACACCTCCAGTCTTAGGCAGGGAATAGACAGGAATTGCACAGTAGCCACCTGCCGTAGCCTGCCCTCCTCACAGGATCCCAGTGGCCGGACAGGGAGCAGCTATGGTGGGCCTGGTGTAGGGCCAGGAGACTTCTCACTCTTCTCACTGCCCTAAGACCCATTGCTTCATAGGATCTCAGCCTAGTTAAGTAAATTGCTGATCTTGCTGGCCAGCCTCATTACATTGGCCACATACCAAAACTGGAACTTCTTTTTGACCCACCTAAAGCTACATACTTTGCTCACTGCTGTAAAAAAAAAAAAATGATGTATTTATTGTCATGCCTTGGTTGTGAGAGAATGCCAGCAGGAAGGCTCTTCTGTAAAATAAGTAACTGTGAGAAGCCATAACTATAAAAAAGAAATAGATACAGATAAGAAACTGTAATACAGTGCACACCTACACACACATACACACGAGCGTTCTGTTAGCCAAGTACTTTGAATGTGCCAAAGGGTTCTCAACTTGCAGACACTCAGATAATTAGATAGATCAGTATTTCTCTGGTCTGGGCAAGATAATCTGGAGCAGGAGCATTTCTTTTTTTTGTTTTATGTGGCTACAAGTGGTTTTTTTTTTTTTCTTTAATGCTTTTTCCTGTCTAAGAGGTCTGTACTTTGCAGGGACTTGGGGATCTATTTTATATAATTAGAATGAGAAGGTCCTATATGACATTTTATCAGAGCTTTATAGTTTCAAGAGTCTCTGCTGAATATTCTATGTTTTGTTAATACCATTAATACCATTTTAATACTGCCCCTGAGACTGTGTACAATTGAGGCTGATAAGTGGCTTCTCTGAGCAGCAACAACGTGGCCTGTACTTCTTGAAACATTTACGTTGTAACTACACAAGTATTACTGTTTTTATTAGAGAATTGGGAGACTCCAGTGGTTAAATAAGAAAACACTTAAAATGAGGACATTTAAGTCTAAAATGAATACAAAAGAAAAATTATGACAGCTATGACATACATATAATATATATATACATATGTGTATTGTATATTACATGTGAAGTACTTTTTAAAAGGTATGTGTGCATGCATTCATATATTTATTTAAATATTTCAGCAACCTCATGGAGGATGGCTAATTTTATTATGAAACTTAATAGATGCTAAATCACTTTGCTCAAAATTACAGAGCTAACAAGTGATGGAGTTGGAATTTGAATGCAAATAGTGTAGGTGTCAGGTCAGTGCTGGTAGCATGATGTTGGCGAGCCTCACGTGCAGATGGAAGGCAAGAGAAATGTAGACCCAGAGGTAGAGAAAAAGACCCAGAGGTCAGAAAGAAAATTGGGATCTTTGAGAACAAAAGAGGAAAGAAGTACCTGCCTCGTCCTGCCTAGGATGATTAAAATTGAAAATAAAAACAATCATTTAGCTGCTTTAAGTCCTTTAGATAAATTATATTTAAATAGTAATCACCATGATTTTATTTTAGAGAAACCTAAGAGATGATAGACAAATTTTGGTTATAGCAGTTGAAAGGAGAGGATTTTCCCCCTGCCACTGGGTTGTGCTCAGTAATTGTTACAAAAACGCAGAGGATCCAAAGAGGCTGGGACAAGTTGGAAAACACTCTGTAGAAGCCTTGGCATCAGGGTGGAGCAGTGGAGCTGAGCTCAGGATCCAAGAACCTGGTTTTCATTTTTTCTTTGTTGTGTTTTTTGTATAAAAGTTTATCCTCAGGACCTTCATGCTGAGCTACCTCCCCAACCTTTTGTTTTATTTTACTTTATTTTAACTAATACTTTACTACAATTTTTCTTTTTTCCCCATTTTATTAATATATATGACACATAATACTTACATGTAACTTAAGTATTTTTTGCACACGTATATCGTGTTAAAATTTTCTTCCTCCTTTTGACCCTCCCACAACTTCTCCTTCCCCTCTAACTCCCGCTGTCGCTCCCATTACTTTTATTTTACGTATCATCTCTCTTTCTCCTTCCTGCCCTCTCCCCCCCTTTCCCTTTCTCTCTCCATAAAGCCCATCTTCTTACTTTCTTCTGTCTCTCTTATATTTTTTATGGTTTGTTTTTCTCATATTAAGGAAGCCAAATAATATTTAACTTTCTGGATCTGATTCATTTTGCTGAGAATTATGGTCTCAAGATGCGTCCATTTTCCTAAAAATGACTCAATGTGTCATTCTTAATGGCGGAATAATACTTCATTGTGTATACATACCACATCTTCTTTATCTAGTCATCTGTATTCAGGCATATTGGCTTCTTCCAGGATTTGGCTACTATCAATTGTGCTGCTATACAAAAGACATTCAGGTTATCATCATATCAATTAAATATCTTATGCTAAACTTAAGACTGAACAAAAATGCTACATTAAATGAAATTAAGTCTGTATCACAAAAGTATTATCACACGTAAAGAAATAGATACAATGGCAAACTTAGTTATTTCAGAATTTTTAAGAATTCTTTTCTAAAAAGGAGCAGGAAGAAATGAGTAAGATCATTGTTAGAAAGGTCTAAGTTGGAGAATGAGAAGCACAATGGAGATAAAATTGTATCAGTCCCACAGGACTTTTTGGCATTTTCCCACTCAGCTTCTATAGCATGAACCCGTATGCATGGTGGCTAGTTTTGTGAGTGGACTCGCATTTCTGACCCCTATCAGATAGCAAGACTCTTTGACCACCTACCTCCTACAAGGTTCCTAGTTATTTCACTGAGTCTCAGAGGAATAAATAACAGTTGTCATGCAACTTCAGTTCTGGTTAAACTTTCTTCAGCCTTCCCTTGTTCATGTGTGCTTGGTCCCCATAGAGCCTCTATAGGAGCCTTACCACTGCCGTGGTCTATTAGGGAGCCTAAGGCTGCAGCCTTTTGATTACTCAGAACTCTAGTTCTCTAGGGCACGAGGGCCAGGCTGGGCTTCGTGCAGATGGTCACGTGTCTTCCAGATGCTGGATGCTCTTCTTATCCATCCAATAACCATACCTAGGCAAGAACCTCTT
Organism: Ctenodactylus gundi; assembly: GCA_004027205.1. NCBI lineage: Eukaryota > Metazoa > Chordata > Mammalia > Rodentia > Ctenodactylidae > Ctenodactylus > Ctenodactylus gundi. The sequence continues at coordinate 437,765 of PVKB01000733.1, read as the reverse complement.
TGACTTCTTTGCATCAGGAACTCATTCCAAATTGCAAGCCCCAGGGGGAAATGCAAGCTATTTTCCCCACTCATTCTACCTCAGACTCATTCTTAAAACTCTCCTGTCTTCTCTTACATAAGCAAAGATCTCGTGTCTATGAGTGAGCAAGTCATTGCTCTTAGGAATCAGTAGGGTAATTCTGTCTTCAGGTGTCTACCATATACAAATGAGACTGCGTGTGTACCAAAGGACTTTCACAGGAGCGTTTATGACAGCATGGTTTTTAATAACTGATAATTGGAAATTGTCTAAAGAGCTGTCGATAATAGAATTATAAAGTGTATATTTATAGACAGGAATATTATACATGTAGCAAAAGAATGAATTGTTGCTACATGGAACAATTAAGATAAACGTGACATGTAGAAGTCTGAACAAAAATAGCCACCCACAAGAGGATGTACTGTATATTTCCATTTGTATGGGGTTTTGTTTTGTTTTGTTATTTTTTAAGGACAGCTAGTTGATAGTGCTGCAGCTCAGGTCACTAGTTAATCTTGAGGAAGAGAAAACAGAGAGCATATCCTAAGAATAATGTGACTTTTAAGGGTGCATTCCATGACAAAGGGTTGTCCCTTCTGCTTGGGTAAGGATAAGTGACCCATTCAAAACTGACCTGATGGCCATCAGCTGCACAGCTGGACTTTCTCAACTATCTGTTCAGGGCCTATAGAGGAGCACTGAAGGAGGACTTGGAGAAAGACATTTTCAGTAGCTCAGGACTCCACTCATTAGGGGGTTGATTCTGTAAATAAGATTCTAGGGAAAAATTAGTGTGCATTTAGATATTGGCTGTGGTGGCAGGCATGGTAGAGTTGAGAGAATAGGAAAGCAGCTGCCGTAAACAGGCAAAAGAAAGAGTTTCTATCTGGACCGTACCTTCATGTGGCTGTGTTAACCATCGTAATTCCAAAATGAATGTGAAATTGTCTTTTGCCTCGTTTCTCTTCATATCTGGCTCAGTATTTCTTTTGCTACTCCATGCTTATAAAACACTCATAAACATATCCTGGCCTCTTTCAAGGGGGGGAGACATGACACACCAATCAACTAGAAAGGTTTGAATTTGGTAGGGTTTCACTTCACCACGCAGACTGTTTGAGCTCTATCTCACCATAGCTAGATAACTGCAAATTCCAATACCAGAATCACATTACTCCCTTAGTAGATCCGCTGGCTGTCGGGACGTTCTCAGCAAACAACAACAACAAAAAGCACTAAGCCGCTTCTTCCTAATTGTGTCTCTCTCTAAATATCTAATTATCACTGAGAACAAATTGCATGTTACAGAGATAATGTTATGGGGATCATTAATCTGCTGGGCTTCTGCTTCGAATTCCTGAATCGGTACTGCAGCTGCTGGAGCAAAAAATGTTGCCACCTGGACACTTCATTATGATTTCATATTTAAATGTGAAAACTGTTGAAGGCAGGTTCTATTTAACGGGCTTGGCTTCTTCAGGAATTGTATGCCTAGACATGCATCACACGTACTGGTTTTCCACATTTCCCAAGTGACCGGGAATCGTGAATAATGGAGTGTTTAGAGGGGCTGAAATACAGGGGAGAGCGGCAGTGGGGTGACACCAGTGCGGAAGCAGTGGAAGGGGCTTCATTTTATCCATGGAGAAAGATCTGCGGTTTTTAAAAAATCATATTCCTTAGTAACTACATGGGATTTCCTTAATCAGTGCTGATCCAAAATGTACACATTCCCAAAGATTACCTGATAATTGCACCTGCCTTAATATGCTTAAAGCTAATTAACATTCCGTCTTCACTTTAGAGAATAGAAATTACCAGGTACTTATCCTATAATTACATCTTTGTGTATTCTCTGTTGTAATCTGTGGCTTTAGCTGCATAATTAAATGATGAACAGTGACTGTGGAAGTAGGGAGTACTTAGGTAAAATTTGTGTCATGGCAGAAAAGAGAAGTAAATAAACTGTTGGAAAGAATCACGACTTGTTTGAAATTCCATCATTCTCAATAAAGACTGCGTAGCCTGGCAAGGATTGAGAATATCAATGCCATCAGTTCTGTAGAGGTTAAAAAAAAAAGAAAAGAAAAGAAAATGGTAGTACTGCCCTGCTCTTTGGCAGATGTCCTTGGTGATTCATGGTTTATACTGTCCCCAGGGACGAGTTACACCAAGCAGTAGTGTTTTTTGAGTTTGGGTTTGGGTTTGGGTTTTGGTTCTGAATGTGCATCAAATAACCAGTAATTACATGTTGTCTTACTGAGGATGACTCACCACTAAGTTAGTAACTCCAGTAGTTTTGTGTCAGTTCGGTAGGTTTAAGTCAGTAGTTTTGTGCTTTGTATAATAATTCCTCTTTAAAAAGTAATGTTTCTGTCTAATAACAGTGCTCTAAATTCACAAGAGAAAGTTTCTAAAATATTAGAAAAACACTAGGAATAAAGTAGAAATCATTTTATAATCCCTTTCAATGTTAACTTTGTATTGTGCCTGCTTACATTTTTCTAGATAAATCACATCGCACACACACACAGACACACACACACACACAGACACACACACCAGTCTGCTTTTTAAAAGAAGCATATTAATATTCCAAAGAAATATTTTTCATTATATTTATGATTATATTTATGATACAATTTTTCATCATATTCCTTGTGATACAATTGAATGCTGTAATATTGATAGTTGCTAAATCATTTAATGGTCATTTAGGTTAGTCTTAGTTTTTCACTACACACCCATGCATATTGCAACCAACTTACTGTAAAAGGAGTAGATTGTAAATATTCTAATAAAGTATTTTCGTCATAGTTCCCATGATATATGGAAATAGTATTAAGACCTAAATTACTTAAACATTTTATTAGTTCGCTAAGTTATTCCCAGTCTTTCACCACTAATCACTATTATTTTACTGTTCTTCATGTGAGGGTTCCCTAAAAGAATATTTGAAGTTATGTTCATACGAAGGCATATTGAAGATCACCCATTCCAAATAAGTCCTTTGTGGCAACTTCGGTGCCTGAGTTTGCTTCCATATTCAGTGTGTTGGGGCCATGTTGTGTCACTTTCGTTGTTGCAGAGGTCTCCTTAATAAGCAAACGATTAATACTTGGTTCTGCCAAGCAAAACCAAAAGACCTCATGGTGTGAGAAACAAACGGATGCTCAAGCAGAGAAAAATGGTGGCAGGACTGCATTATCACACAATAGTAACAGAGATGCTTCAAACTCAAAAACACCATAGAGGTTGGTGTCACATTTTCACAGCAAGCAGTAATCAGGTGTCTGTGATAAATATCATCAGTCTCCTAAAATAATGTTGTTGGCTAGAATTTTGTTTTGTAAATATTGTGTTTAATTTGCAGATGTCTTACATTTTTTGGATTATACAGTTGCATATGAATCATAAGTGTATAGAGTTACTATGTAGTTTCATATTTCCACACATTTAAGTAAAAATAATTTAAGTCAACATGGGGGTCTGTAAGTTTTCCTTTTAAGATAAATCCATGCATTTTCTCAATATGGGTTGTACTGTTCTCATAGCTACATCATTATGCAAAGCTTTGGAATAAATTATTTCCTTAGGGAAATTTCTTACACATAAAATTAATGTCAACTGTTGTAAACATTCTAAGGCTTTTGATGTTTCTGTCAAATTCGAGTGCAGATTCTTCAAGTACTTTCCATAAAGTTTGGCCTTCGTTTTTAATACTTTCAGCAGTAGTCCATTGATTTTAGTATGGCAAATAGTTTTTGAGGGCTTCACACACACAGGCATCATTCATTCCTGTTGTCTGTGAATGTATTACAAATGCAGAATCATGGAGCCTATCTGTGACCTCCTGAAGGAGAACCCCAGGTGATCTGAGCACACAATCTGGTTTGCAATACACTATTCTAAGACCCAGACCCCAAGCTAGATTACTTCCCTTCTGCATCATGTCGCTGTCTCAAATTCATCTCAAACTCAATCTTTGTTTAATTAATTCTCATTGTTGTTAAAAAAATAACTGAGTGGCTTAACAGCAAACAAGAAAATATGAAGAATGTATTTCTTGTTAGTTCTGCAGGCTGGCAAGTTCAGTATCGAAGCACCAGCATATTCAGAATCATTTTCAGGTGAGGGCCAGCATCCTGCTTCATAGAAGAATCTCTGCCTGCTGTGTCCTCATGTGGTGGACAAGACAAGATAGGTCTCTTGGACTTTGGTTTTTTGTTTTGTTTTGTTTTTTTAAGACCATATAAAAATGAAACTTTCTCTTCACGTGGTTTTCTCAGCTAAAGTCTCAGATTCTCCACACCTACCCTCACATCTCAGCTTTTGTAATTTTATAGCTTCCAATACTACAATAATATTAAAATTTTTCAGAAAATTATCTATGATCTAGACAGAGTACAAAATGTTTCTATCTGCTACTATGCAGTAATCCTGTAATATAGATACCCTTACCTCAGAGTTTGTATGTTGGGGTCTGGGCCGCACAGCCACTGATTACATACCTAAGAATTAGGGCCCAGATATGTCTGATTCTAAAACCTACACACTCATGACATTGCACTACAATTTATTAAACTCCGGAATATTTAACCCTGCCAGTAAGTACATATAAGTAGTGTAATTAATCTACCCATTGTAATCCCCATGACCTAGCCTTGAAAAGTAGAATCAAATGAAATAGCCACTTGTAACACTTTGCCAAACCTGTCAGTAAATTCTGAAGAAAGTATTGTATTGAACTAAGTTACATATTCTAAAGCTAAGGATGGACTTTTTCAGGTGATTTAATGATCTCAAAGTCCCTTGTCATTGCATCCTTTGAGATTACACACACACACACACACACACACACACACACACAATAAATGAGCTTTTTGCTTTGTGCTTGGCTTTATGTATATTGACAGCATTAAACCTCAAGGCTGCTCATCACAGGACAGCCAGCAAAGTCCAGGAAACCCTTTTGTGGTTGTACACCCAGATGACCATGGATGGCAGACCATCAAAGCACACAGGCAGAGGGGCAGTCAATGTTATGTTAAGAATGCAGAACCTGTAAGTAAAGACCGAGAAGTTGAAAGGTTCCATTTTTCACCAACTTTAGTATGGTAAATTTTTAAACCTACTTACGGAACACAAAGACATCTAATTGAGCCCTTAATAGTACGAGTCTTCCTCTACCACTCTCATTCACCGCCTATATTCATCATATCTTTGTTAAAATTTGCAATCGTGGTACTGTATAAACGACCTTTCTGTAACAGAGTACCTATAAAATTTTTTTCTCAGTTCATCTTTTGAAAATTGCTGCTACTTGTTATTTCACATCATTTTTTCCCAAGTACTCTAAGTTTGCCTGCTACAAGAACAGACTTTTGGAGAAATCTGTCCTTTCCATTCCCTTTAATAGCTGTGTTATGATATGTTTGATAGTTCATGAAGGACACTGTCAGGTTTGGAGAATGACCCAATAAACTTTAGGTACCAAGAAATGTAGCCCACAATGATGCCTGTTCATATGCAGAGATATTTTATCAGCTTAATGGTTCCTTTTAGTGTCTGACACCTTTGGTTTACAGGTTTTCTCAGCAGCCTGTTTGCCTCTGTGCCGAATTAGTGTAGAAGGAGGTTTCCAATGAAAAAGAATACTCAGTGTGATTATTAGTATTGAGACCATCAAGTTGGAAGTGGTCACTCTGATTTTCTCAGATACCACCTTTTACTGCTGAAGGTGACTAGGTATTCATGACATGCCCAAGAAACTCTTGTTTGGCCTTATAGGTACAAATTAGCATGTGTGGACAGGAGAGCACTTTCTGCCTACATGAGTGAGCATTTTCTTTTGTAAACTGTATTCTAACCTCCCCAGGTTAAAAAAAAATCTTAAAGAAGTATGTGCTCAAATATATTGTTTTAGTGGCAAATGAAAGCTTGCAGTTTGCAAAAAGCATCCATCTTTGCAATCAAAACCTGAGTAGCCAAGGGGAAAATGATTAGTGTAGACACAGAAGGAGAATGTCAGGTGAGAATGTAGCAAGTGCATGGAGTAGAGTTCCAGGAAGAATCCAGTTGTCACGAAACTGCCCACACCTGGAAACTTTAGCTAAGAACAAACTTGGGTCAGGGATTTCTGGTTTGGGTTTTGTCTGGAAATGCAGTTTGGCCAGTAAATAGGAGTCATTTAATTAAAATATCTTGTGAAAAATATAGCAAAGTAAAAGTGGGTGTCTAACTTTCAAGGTGATTACCAGGGATCTGTTGTTAGTCACGGGTCTGTCCTGAATCCATTCATAAGACATGTATTTTTCAATTTCTTTAGTTCCTTTTTGTAGAGATTTTTTTCTCCTCAGAGTAGACAGGATCTTTCAAATATCATAATAAAGGGTAACTTTAGTGTTGTTTTTGTCAATTTAATTATCTGGCTGAAGTTCATGTAACTTAGGTCAAAGTAGTAAAGGGCCATTTGTTCGTATTCATCAACTAATCTTGCATAGTCTGAATATTCTACATTGTATGTAGGACATATGTAATTCAACTCATCACCTTCCTTACCAATAAGAGTGCAGAAATTCACACATTACTGTCAGACAGATGCATGGTAAAAAAGAAAAGCAAAATCAACTTTATAGTTTTTTATGTACTAAGATCCTATTGACGTCAGCTGCAGTTTTATTTTTCTGCTATATTGACCTTGTTTATTCTAAAACCAGGTACATGAAACTTTTTTCTGTCTTATAACCAAAGATGATTTTAATTAAAGCAAAAGTTGATGGCTTTTGATTACGAGACTTGATGGATAGAACAAGCTAGTAACTTGTTTGCAATCAGTTACCTGTTGAGGGAATGTGGTGTATTTTGGTGTAAAAGATGCTGTCAAATAAAGGAGGATTTATGCTTTCTAAAGGGGTGTGTAACATAAAAAAGTATTGATTTTCTCTTATTAATTCCTATACCTGGTACTACCAGTAATTTCAATATATATAATAACTTTTTGAAACTTTTATTTGATACTCTCTTTTCATTATAATAAAGGTAATGGATTCAGGGCTAGAAAGTTTTATGCTGATAATATATATCTTGTCAGATTATAGAGTCTGGCAACAGCCATAACAAGTACAATTAAATTATGCTGTGTACATATTTGTAAAAGAAATCACAGAAGACTTAAACCCCTCAAGCCACCCATATTAACAAGTCATAGCACTATACGCTACATGATAGATTTAAACTCAGACCGAAGTCGCTCGTGAGCAGAGAATATTTAGACTAGGTAAAGAAAATTTAGGCAACTTGGAACAGAACACAGGCCAGGCCTATTTGTCCCCATGTTTTTGTCTTTGTAAACTCTAAAAGTCTTTGTACCATATTATAGTGACATAATCTAATTACATATTCCATAAACTGATAAAATATTAGCTTGGTTGTTTCTATTCAATTTATGTTAATACTTCAGAAACACCTAATCAAGACAAGGTGCTTTTAAACATTGCTGTTGATTTCTATCTGGACACGTCTATCTTAGAAACCTAGTTGGGAGGAAGCTTCAGGGAGGCTTCATTGCAGTCACGGCCGAAGAACAGGAAGATGGAGGATATGAACAGGCCAGGGTCTTGGCGATCAGAAGCCACTGCTGACCGGGTGTGTTAGAATTTGATTATGTGGATGACAGCAAAGCCTCATACAGAATAGTGATGTTTGTATGGGGGAGCTAATACATGAATATAACATGTTGATCATTTTTGACTCTTCTTCCCAATCCCCTGTTCCATCTCTAAAAGTGTTTCATCTCTAACCTTTCTCCTTTGTTTTTATTCACTTGCTTATATACATTTTGGGTTTCTCATACAGGAGAAAGCATGCACTATGTCTGATTTATTTTATTAATCATTTTGGTCCCAAGTTCCATCCATTTTCCTGCAAAAAATTCTATTCTTTATGGCTAAATAATAACCTATTTTGTATATGTATGTATGTATATATATATATATATATATATATATATATATATATATACCACATTTTCTGTATCCACTTGTCAGTTGATGAACATCTAGGCTGTTTCTGGAACTTAGCAATTATAGACTTTATTGTCATAAACATGAGCATACATGTATCACTAGAGCATGATGTCATTAATTCTTTTGAGAATGTATCTAGGAGACGTATACGTGGGTCAAATGGAATTTCTATTTTTAGTTTTATGAGGAATTTCCAGACTAATTTTCATAGTAGTTGTACTAGTTCACATTTCTATCAGTAATATAGAAGGATTTCTTTTTGCTTACCTCTTTACCAGCATTTCTTGATTTTTGTGTTCTTTATAATAGCCATTCTGACTGGGCTAAAATGGGATCTCATAGTTGTTTTGATTTGCATCACCTTAGTAGCAGAAGGTGTTCAACATTTTTTGTGTTTGTTGGGCATTTCACTTCTTTTGAGAAGTGCCTATTCAATTCATTTGACCACTTTTTGATTCATTTATTTGTGTTGGGCCATGAAACAACGCAATTGATATATATATTCAAGTGACTGAATTTAAACTTCTAAAACTGTGAACCTAAATAAACCCCTCCTCCTTATAAGTTGTTAATCTCAGATATTTTGTCACAGTAACAGAAAGCTGACAAACATCTATAAAGTGAGGAAAGAAGCAAAGGGATATACTGGAATTTCAGTAGTATCTTAGGGAGAAAGGAAGCCCTGTGATGGCTTTTGGGATACATGTAAAGCCAAAAGCCTTGAACATAATTAATATAGAATCAGTGATGTTAATTACTGTAAACTTTGATTGTCGATGTAAAGAAGGGATTTGTTGATGATCCACTGTCCACAAAGTGGTTGAACAAATGAGACCAGAATTATGGGCTTTTTTTTTTTTGCTTCTGGCTTTATAAGCATACTATTAATGACTAAGGCAAAATTTTGTCCTTCTGTTGCTTTTCCTAATTTTGTTGTTCTTTGGGAAGCCACGTTCAGGAACTTGCTGACCTTATCACAATTTATCCAAGAAACAATGCTTCATTCTCATCTCTACAAAAATCTAGGTGCTTTGAAATTGGCTGCAGATGAGTGTAATGTATATAAGGTGGATGTCACCTAAAAGAATTTTTATTCCTTCCCTAAATTTACAAAGCCAGAACTATGAAAATATTACACTTGTAACTAAATGTACTGGTAATCTCCACAAAAAAAAACCTCAACAAAAAATTGTTTCCATAGTTACCATGATATTAACCATTGTTATATTGATAAAAGAGTTGAAATATGTTCCCATGAGAAGTATTTTTATCCTGTTTGTTTAAGTTAGTAGCAAAATCCTGCGGTATGTGTGATGCAACTACAGTAACCTTCACAGAGAAGAGTGGCAATGGTCCCTCTTTTAAAATCCACCTCAAAAATCTACCCCCTTTTGTTTATATGAGGCACCCATAATGGCTCTTGCTTCTGGCAGCCTGAAATAACATGTAGGATCTATGTAGAAACACTTGGAATCTACAAAATGAGCTTTTAGTTTATCCCCTGGTAGTTAATTACTATACCTCTAGGTCAATTAGATGGCTCCTAATCACTCGGTTTTAGCTTTGGTTTCCCTCACAAGCTGTGTGTGGCAATTCTACTTTACTTTTTTTTTTTTTTAAGTAAAACTCAAATTGCTGTGTGCATGAGATCTGGAATAACGATCAAAACTAAAGTATGCCAAAGTGGGCTATGTAATTAACACAATTTCATCAAAAGCTTCTTACTTTCAACTGCTATTATATTGTTAATGTTCTGGTGGCTCCTCCAAAGACCATTTCTTTAAAAAAAAGAATGAAAGAAGCATTTTTGCTTCATAAATTTAGCACAAACACTCAAAATTTGTGTGCTCTGAAATGAAGCAAGAGCCACATAGTACAAAGTGGTCATGTATACCAAAGGAACAGCTCTACCTTGGTCCACTGGGGACACCACTGAATGACATGGAACTACAAAGGATGTTTGAAAGATATAGTTAGTGTTGAATATTTTTTAATTTATTATAATAAGAGACATACTGCCATTAATCTTCAAAATACTCCTTGCTCCCCACCACCTCTTCAAACACATCTGTTCTATTGCTCTTGCCACTTTCTGAAACGATTCTGGAAGTCTGCTTTCCTAAATATCTTTATGAGGTATGATTCATAAAAAATACAGCGAATGGTCCTGCCAAATGCCACACATCAGAAAGGCGGATAAAAACGTGACGGTGTGTCCTCGTCTGCTTTTCTCAGCGGATTTGACCATGCAACCTTTTGGCTGTTCCCCAAAGTCAGAATGGCTGTGAGAGGTGAGAGGCGAATGTCTGAATTGATTCAGGACATCAGGAGAGCCAGAGCAGCACAACTAGACACACTCACAAGAAAGGACTTCCAGAGCTGCTTTAGAAAATGTCAAGAATGATGGGATAATCGTGTTCAAGCAACAGGGAATATTTTGAAGGGGATTAATGGCACTGTATAATTTACTGTAATAAATGTTAAAAATTTTAACCCATAGTGTAATTTTTATTATACCTCGTATTAGCTGCAGTGTTCTCTAGAGCAGTGCATTCCCACCTTCCAAAGGGTGAGTCATCCCATAGCACATTACACACAGACCGTAGTCATCCTACTGTTCTGACACGAACACGTTGTTTCCAGCTCCATGAAAGCTCTGGTAAAAATTTAAAATCACTTCCTACTTCCCTGGCCTGTAAATCCTCCATCTGAGAAATCCCAGTGACATGTCTTCTGCCTGCCTTTGTTCCCCTACCTTCCCCAGGACAGCCACAGCCCTGTTTATGTACCCACTAATTACGAACGTCTATTACATACCAGACACTACTGAATTCCAGGGGGATAAAAGTGAGTAAGCCCCAGACCCCGCACTGAAAGACGCAGACATCTTGTGAAGGATTCAGACGTTGAAATGAACAATTATGGTAAAGCATAGGAACTCTTGACTGAAGAAGACTCTCCTAATCTTATATTGTGATTAAGAATTGAATAAGAATTAGAGATGTTTTCACAGAGAAACTGAACTTTGAACTTTGAACTTTGATGTCAAAATTGTCAATGAAAGCAAATGAGGAGTGGATGATGGCTGTAGGTTTGGTAATTATATCTACCAGGTGTATTAGGATGCCGTAGTCCAGGGAAGAAACTATGAAAAAGAAAAAAGGGGAAGCATGGACGCTGCCCACGTGCTTGCTGTACTTTATTGTCACCATCGTCGTTGTCATTATCACATCATACTTGTAAAGTTCCTGTTATATGTTCAGCAAATTTTTAGAACAAGACATACTTCTCATTTTATATGGAGCCAGTAATATGTTGTTTTTAATATGAAATGTGTACTCATCTATTATGGTTATGCTTATACTATATTACTTTAAAATTAAAAAGTAATATATGACCCATAAATTGGAAAGCCGATAATCACAAAATAGCTTAAGAGCGTTATTTTAACAACACCACCTAAAAGTGCCAGGTCCACATGGTTTTGTAGGGAAATTTTTCCCCCAAGGAATTCTTTTTATTAGTCTGTATTAGCAATATGTAATAATTACATTAAACTTGAGGAGTTGGTGCATAACAAAATTCTTTCTTTGAGAAATGAAAAATTTCTATGGTAAGCAAAATGTTCTAGTGTATGGAAAACGAAGTCAACTCTTCCCAAAGCAAGTATTACCACACAGCAACCACAAAAAGAGATGGTACAGTGAAGGGACACTTGAAACAATGATTATTCAATTTATTTAAAACAATGAAGGTATTAAAATAGTCAAAGTCTGGCTAGAAAATTGCTGCTTTGTGCTGCTGGCCAGAGACACTGGATTACTCGGAGCTCAATTCTCTGAGCAACAAGAGGTCCAGTGGGACAGACACCAAAACTTGCTCCCTAGAGAAAAGAACAGTCAGGTGCCGTCCTGAACAGAGCAAACTCTCGTGTTTATCCTGGGTAGAGGAAGGGAATAAAAAAAGCGAGCTGGGTAAAAAATATGAGGGGCTTCTAGATAGGACTGGCTCGATTATGTGAATATTTATAGGGGCAAAGGGGCAAAGGATATAAGGCAAGTAGTATATTTTTTTACTGATTAACTAGACTTTGCTCAGGAAGCCAGCGGGTGTGGATAAGTGAGGAATGTGGAGCTTCCTTCTAAATGCCCTAAAATCTGGGCCCAAACTACTGACCACAGGCCGGTGTTGCATTTAACTCTGTAGCTCATCCTCCATGCATTGTTTCAGGCCTTTACCTAGAAACAACGTTTTTTGATCTTGCCTTAATATTCTAACTCTTGCAGCTTCACAAAAATTTAAGGAAAAGAATAATGGAAGAAGATTAATTATTCTAGATAGTGAAATAAAATTGTAGACATCAAAACAATGAAGCTTGAACTACACAAACAAAAATAAAAAAATACAGAACTAGGCATAAATAGGTAATTTAGTGGAATAATAAGTGAAAGAACATAGTATAAATGAATGACTTTTTTACAATTGTATGAAGACAGATGACTACATACTGTTAAAAATATGAATTCCTACATTATTCCTTGCACTAAAAAAGCTCAAATAATATAAAAAGATACACATGTGTGTTAGATCCATGGGCCTCAGCTTTTATTGACACCAGAGATCAGTTTAGTTGAAGAACATGAGAAATATCTTTAACTAAACATGTGGCAAGTTGTTACAGGACAGCTTTGATACGGCAAGCAAGGCGGGAGCCGGAGGGAAGCTCTAGCCCCTGTCAGATCAGCAACAGCGTTAGAACCTGATTGGCCGGGTGCACCCTGACAGGAACAGGAGGAGCTCTGCTTGCCAAATACTTCTTCTTCCGTCTTATCTGTCTCAGTGCCCTTTCTTCTCAAGGCACAGACTGGTACCAGACAGTATCTCGGGGGACCAGAAGACCAGGTGTTAGACCAATATATGAGAAAAAAATTTGTAAGCTTTTAGTAAAGAATCCCCACAAAAAAGACAAGTGACTGTTAATACTGTTACATGTACTCTGTAGTTGGGAAATTATTTACATTTATAAAAATGGTCAATACCCTTAACATAAATATTCCTGGTTAATTAATTTTTTAAAAAATTTGCCCAACAGGGAACTAGGTGAAGTAAGCGAAAGGGCAGTTCAGATGTGTTAGTGTGCGCATGTAGAATAGAAATAAGAATGGCTTAGATGTCTACTAATTATATGAAATATTGCAAATAATTAAAAATATAGTAAATTATTTATGATTTGTACATAGGTAAAATAAGTTAAAAAGAGTCAAATTCATAATGGGTAGTGTTGGCATTATTTGTAGAAATGCACACACATATATTATTGACAAACAGGTTGACAATTTTTCCAAAAATTGGAAGTTACTTATCTATTAACTCTCTTAGGAATTAAAGACATTTGAACAAGTATTTGAGCCTGTCGATTTCAGCTTTTTATGTAATAAGGAAAACTTAGAAATATTGTAGGTGCTGAGCAGGAGATACAGTTTATCTAAGTAGCTATAAAAGGCTTAAGTGCCTCCACGGATCACAGATGTTGCTCAGTGAGGAAAGTGGGGGAGGTATGAGACAATAGGGTATGATGAAGAGTACAGGAGGTGGGGCAGCATCTTCACAAGAGGAGCTACAGCTCTCCTCAACTCTACCTGCCATAGGGAATGCTTAGCAGGCTACCTGATTTTCAGTTTTTGAATGGAAAATACCTGGAAAATGGAATTTGAGGATACGGCTCCCATGTTCTTAAGCATAATTATTTTTAAATTGTATATATAAATTATTATTACATATAATTGCTAATATATCTCACACACACTCACACTCACATATACGGTATATGCCTGGCAGTGTCTCTGTGGAACTTGTGCAGGACTACACCCCGTTAATTTCAGGCTAAGCCATTTTGCACAGCAAATGTGAGTGTACGTGACACATAGCATATCCAAGAAGCTTTAATAATCATTACATGTGTCTATTCCACCGTTCCCTGCCTCTGTCCTAAACAGAGAGCCTGCCTGAGTCCTGGCATAAAACAATGTGTGAAGCAGAGCCATGTAGCATGGTCCCTGACCCTCAACATGTCACACAAATGACAAATAAATGTTGGTAGTTATAAGTCACTGAACTGTTAGATTGTTTTAAAAATCAATTTTAAAAGATGGGAATTTTAATAGACAGGAAAATATCGCTGTAATATACTGTTCAATAGGGGGAATCAAATAGCAAAATACAAAGGTAAATAATATGAAACTATGTCAAATGATGTATATTTGTATAAAATAATCTTGTTTCAGAAGAAGTTTTCCCCTCACAAAAGTAAATATCTCTCTACTCTTAAAAGCTTGATGTGGAGGGCCAAGACCCGCCAAAGCACTCCTGAAAAAAGAAGACCAAAGTGCCAAGTTTTGCTTCTTGAGAGTTCAAGAATTACAAAGCTATGCTAACTGAAACAATGTGGCCCTGGCATGACACAGGTTTCTGTTGTATTTTTAAAAAAAAATGAGAGTCTACACGTGTGCAGAAATGATTTGTGACCAGTTGGCATGGTAGATAAGTGCCTAAGAAGTATATTTTCCAGTAAGTAGAGCTGAGAAATTGCTTGTCAATGTCAAGAAAACACTGAAATTGGGCCCTTATCTCTCATCATAGCTCAAAATTAATACTACATATCTTAAATTTTTAAAATATGACCAGTAATATTATATAATATTTAGAAGACAGTCTGAAAGATCTTAGTGACTTTAGAGGAAGGGAAGAATTTCTTTAATATAAATCTCAGACATTGAATGAAAACATCAAGTTGAGATCGTCTGTCATCAGTAGACTCTATAAAAATATATAAGCTATAAAACAGAGATAAATTTTTAAAACCTGTAAGTGGCAAATAATAATATTTAGTGTTTTGTCATTTTTACTATGTGCCAGATAGTGTACTAAGCACTGTACATATCTTAATGCATTGAATTTGGCAACTACCTGCAGATAACACATCATCCCCGTTTCATAAATAGCACTAAGACTCAAAGAGGTTAGAAACATACTCACTTCAAACAAGAGAACTGGGATTTGAACCCAGGCAGGCTCGCTCCAAAATCTCTTCATTCACTGAAAAAAAAAAAAAAAATACATTGTACTCAAGCAGCGGATGAGAATACAAAATGTATGAAGTATACCCGTAAATCAGTAATTAAAATGTATATGCAATGTACAAGGGGCTAGAATTTCAACAAGCATTTCACAGAAGAGAAAATACACTAGTCAGTAAAGGTAACAAGTGGTCAGTTTGAGCAGTAATCAAGGAAATGTAAATTAGTGCCACAAGGACCTCCACTTGCACAATCCACCCGATTGACAATAATCAAGCAGTGACTCAATCTAAAACGGTGGCAAGGACATGAACTCCTCCCCCACGGATGCAGGAAGTATAGACTGACAAGTAGATTAACATAATCATCCTCAGAAGAGTGCGTTGATGTTGTGGTCCTACTGTCTAAACTTTGTGTGGAGAAAAAAAAATTCTGCCTCTTTAGTTTCCACACCTCAACATGAGATTTTTTATCTCTCATGGACATATGAAACACTTCCACTAAAAATAGAAGCAAATATGTCCCAATTCATGAAATATACATGTGGAGTTCATTAAATGGGTTGTAGAATCTAAAATTAGTCTTTAAAAATTGAAGAAAAAATCTGAACCTCATTCAAGTATATTTTGATTAAAATATGCTACATATTTGAGTGAAAATTTATCTAGCTTGTTATGAGCCTGCTTCAGAAGGACTTTATGCCAAGGGTTGGATAAACCAAGATGGCAACTCTTAATTTGTGGTGGATTTATACTCTGTATTTTTTTTCATCACTTCATTTAGTGTCCTTGGTCTCCTTTCTTGCCATTCTTTGATAATGTTTACTTCAAATACTGAATTAGCAAGATAAGCGTCAGGCAGCTCAGCTCCCCACAAACCACAGCATATCTTTGCATTGATCTGCAAAACAGTTTTAGTGATATTAATATTTAAAAAATCACCAGAGAGAGATTTAAAGAAAAAAAGAACAAAGATGTAAAGAGCTTTGCTCTTCTAGGAAGGTTCCTAATAGCAGTGCTCCAAACCCTTGTGTTTCAAACTAGAATTTTCTGACCTGGTAGTAAGGAAAGTGAGCCAGTGACCTTTGATTCCAGGGAAAGGCCAGTGTGGGGGTAACACCTGTCCAGGTTGGTGGAGCAATCAGTCCTTGAAAGATCTCAAGGCCCCAGCACCTTACAGAGGCCAAATTATAAAAATAAAGTAAATTGTGTTTTCTTTTCCGCATCTGCATGCCGAGATTGTTTTGGAGATCTTTCAACTTAACTCGTTATAATCAAGTTGTAGCAGCTTTGTGTTTTAATAAGATTCTAATCTCGAGGTCTATCCCTCGCATCAGTGACTTTACACTGTTAATTGCTTTCTTGTCCTCCATTAAGTTGCAGTCGCAATTGCTTCATCTTAACAGGCGCTTTGTGCTTTTGTATTCTGCCGCGTGCTCTGCAGACACACTTAGTAACATCATCTTCCTAAAGAACCCAATTACCTATTATCCCTTTAATCTTGATGTACTTTTTTATGGGTTTGGTTTCTAGCTAGTGTCCAACCAGGAAGCTATGTACTATCCTTTCTTTATTAAAAAAATGTTTTTCTAAAAGCAGCAGAGTATGGAGGGCCACAATTTATCTCTAGCTCGAACTCACACAGCACATTCATTTATTGTTTTATAGGACTAATTAAAAAGACAAAGGGGTCTTCTCTCCCCTTGGTCCTCCAGTGAGTTCCATTAACATCAACAGAATGGAAACGCTTGCATAGAGATGAGTGGCAGCGTCACATTGATAAGCGAAAGCGAAACAGCAGAGTCTGGGATGTCTCTGTCCTTTTCACAGGGAAGCTAAACAAAAAAAAAGCAATAGTTCAATTCACAAAGGCATCTTTCCTCTACACTCTCTGCTTGTTTGTATATTAAAGAAAATCAGTGAAAAATTTGGAGGGCCGTTGTTCTCATCCTCAGACATCAATTGGATGTGAATTTGTTGTTTTGAACATGAATGACACAACATACGGGAGGAACTCAGTAATGAAAAGCAACCGGGGGATTTGACAGGTCTTGGCTGAAGTGTGGTCCTGGGAGACCTTCTGGAGGCAGAGGTGAGAGTAAAAATTGGTTACCTGGAGAACTGTGTACACAGAAGCTGAATTTTCAAGGGAGACTGCCTGACAGTGTCAAACCTCTTTTTTGACACATCTTCCCTGAAATCTATCAAAATCTTGAAACTGCTTCTGATTTCAGCTGAGCCTCGGCACCTGTGATCGTCTCGGCTTTCTGTGTACCTCTGTGTAAATGAAAGTTTTACATTTTAGACTAATACAGTCTGACACAAATGGAGGACAGTTCTCATTTACCATTTCATTGTTGAGTTATTTACTTGAGATTGCATTATTTAAAGTGTGACTAGCTAACCCTGTCACCATAATTTGTTTTTTTTTCTTCCTTTTAAAAAAATCTGTTTCAATATTGACACATTTACTTTGCATCTAGTCAATGTTGAACTCAAATTGGTTTTTAACCTTTGGAAATGAATTTTTAAAAATAGAGGCAGTCTTTTGCATGATGTCCTCCCTATCCGTCCTCCATTTTTGTGGCCTGGACTTTGGTTTAGCAACAAAAGCCAAGCTTAGTAATACTACTTTCTACCTCCAAATCTTTCCCTTCCTGTGACTGGTTAACACTCTCTCTGGAATGTTGTTACTGACCTGGAAAATGCATCTGAGATATTTTCCTATTTTAATTGCTTGCTTTCTTAACTATGACAGATTTCCTGCTTAAGAGCATTATCTGTGGCTCTCCTTGCAGCCAAAAGGGACTCGGATTCTTTTTAGCTTAAAATGTTTTTGCACCTCTGCCTGCTCCATCCTGTAGAGGTTCTCTCTGTTGTCTTGGGATGCATGTCAACCTTGATCGGATTTTGCCAGAATGCCCTAAAGAGTCATCGTCATTTTTCTAGTCACACCAAAAGTGCTGCTTGTTTGCTATTTGCTTGTTTGTTTTCCATGTTTGATACTGTGGAGTGGTTTGCAAACTGGATCCGAAGAAACACGAAGGAGAATAAGGAAATAGTGAGGTCCCTGTAAGCATTTCCTTTTAGCTGTTCATTTAAAAACTCTTCCATCCGCCTAGCCTTTCTCTGTGGTAGTTCAAGAGAGAAGTGAAATTAGAAGTGCAAGAGCCTTCCCAGGTAGGAGGGCTCAGGCCAGGCTGTATGCCTAGGACTGGGGGGATTGGGAAAGACAGCATAGCTGGATACGTCTGGTGCAGTTTAATGAATGCTTTATCCAAGCCAGTGGGAAGTCTTCAGCCACTGCTGCACCCCAGGAAGGGCCTGCTGACCCTGTCTTTTCCCCTCCTACGCCAATCAACGTAGACTGGAGCCATACTAAGGGAACTGGTCGCCAGGACCAGAGTGCTGGACCCAGAGTAGTGGCAGATGATGTCATCAGTAGATCTGAGTCGTATGCTTTTAGACCGCCACTGCCAGCTTATCTGCCCGTCCTCTTGCAGTATGGCTGCTGCTTCCAGAGGTAGGAAGTCACAGCCTATCAGTGCAGTCTTCTTCCTACAAGCCATTCTTCTAGTGTCACCTGCTGCTCCTTGGCAATCGTCATGGGATCACTAATGAGCGGTACCTTTTTTGCCCCTAAAGCTCCGAAGTTCTCACCAGAACTATACCTCAGTAAATTAGATCCGAGTCTAAAAATGTACTTCCTGCTCCCCACTCCAAATTATGCACAATCATGTTTCCAATACAGTGCAATTCATAGCAGGTTGTAGAGATCAGGCACCATGGAGACACATTAGTAATAGACTGCCAACGTGAAGATGCCCTAAGTGTGAATTCAAGCCCCTTACCATTTCAACTTCCTGGAGAAAAATTCAAGCCTAAATATTTAATCACTTTATAATTGAAAGTCCAAAGAAAATGAATTCTGCAATCAGGCTCTCTTGTCCTAGTGAGCTAAATTTAAAAAATTAAAATCTAAAGTTCATTCTTTCCCATTTTTTATATTGCTCAATACCCAACAGCAGGGTTCTTGATGCACAGAGTAAGTTTCCATTCCTCCAATAGAGTTAGTCCAGAGTGTCTATCACTAGGATTAGTTTAACTCTTTCAGTGCTCTATTTAATTACAGACCAAGTTTACAAGAGTCTGAAAGTCCATAAAAATATAAAATCATTACAGTCTTTGCCTTGCACGTATCCCTGACATAGGCCCCACACTAATTATTCTAGTCCCCAGGGTTGTTACCACGACCACATCAGAGATCCATGCTCAGTGAGTGAAAAAAGACAACGGGAGAAGGTTATAGGTTCACTTTTCCAAAAATGACAGTCACATTGCACTGGATACCCAGAATCCGTGACCTGAAAGTAAAAATTCACCTGAGAAAAATCTCTTCATAAGGGTTAATTAGACCATATTCATCTGGATCTATGGGGGAAATCCAGTCATGTAAGTACTTAACTTCAGTACATGTTTTGACCCAGTATTGCCATTTATTTTAAGGCCAAAGTCCATGGCTGTCATGTGCACTCTGGAGTCCCTGGCATCCCTCACAGCACCTAACATGTACAGGAGCCTGATAAAGAATTGTTGAAATAACATAGAACTTAATTCTCACTCCTGCCATACATAAGCCTCTTTATCAGCTTACTTGAAGACTACCATGAACTGTAAGGGGACCTTATAGTTTCATGAACATCTGAACATCATCTGAACATGAACATCATCTGTTTCAATGAACAACTGTGCAACACAGTTTTCTCAACACTATGCAACAAAACAAAAACATAAATAAATGAGGCTCCAAAGCCAGTGCGATTATAACTATCAGTCATACCCGCATACAAACCTGATTTCAAATTTTTGTGTTCATCATGAAAACCACATTATTCTCATTGACTGGCTGTTTACTATTGTAACAATAACTGTTTTAAAAAGTGATTAACATATATTTAACTTATACTGATAAAACAATACAGGTAATAGCATACACATTCATTGTAAATCAATCTTCCATTGATAACTTCTGAAAACCACTGGTTTAGCAAAAGTTTTGTCTGGATTGAAATTCCTCTCTTATGTAACCTACCATATTTGAGACTCAGTTAACTCTTTTGAAAAGTGGAAATGACCATACATACCTCAAAATTTGAATGATTGAGCAGGTTCAGTAAGAAAATCTTAAAAGTCTATGTCCTAGGGCCATTCCACACCACCTGGTCTCACCTCCGCTGCCCACTCAGGTGTTCCTAGTTTGATGTTGCTGCCCACTAATGAAAATGATTATCCTCTTAGGAAAGGCACTTGCAATTGTGAGCTAATTAAATTAGTGATAATTCAGTGCTGGAAGTTTATAGTTTCTATGGTAACCTTATCTCTTCCCTCTTGACACATATACATTATAATAGAGGCATTCCTATAGTTGACTTCAGGTAGGTGTATGTGCCTCTTGATATTTCATCCATTAAGACCATTTTCTTCATCAGGAACAATGAGCAAAAGAACTTGACCTGTGAAAACATTTGAGAATTAAAAACACTTGTAATCTAAGATAAGAAAGTTATAAAATGAAAAACCAAATTTATTAAATTAAATTATAAATTGAAATTAGGATGTAGCAATAAAATACAATTGGAACTTTAGTATTTATAGGTATTTCAGTAAACTTTCAAACAATTTTTAGGTGTGATTTGCTAATTTGATGAGAATTTCCAGATGAGCAGGATCACTGTTGAATAATTATTTTAAAAATCATATATTTAAACAGGATCACTGTTGAATAATTGTAAACAACCATATATTCTATAATTATAGCAAATATTTTGTACTACAAATAATTTTTGAATATTCAGAATTTTCATAATAAAGTCATACTTAATGTGAGTACGTTTTGCTGCATAACCTATGAGTGAGAGGGGCCTGTAAATGTCTTACAGGGGCCCTGTGGGACACCCTTCATTCTATACCCAGCATGCTGCCTGTTTCTCTTGCACAGAGAGCCATACAGAACAAGGCAAAGTGGAAAGCAGAAGCTGTCTTATTTATGGGCTTCATAGCTTCATAAGTAACCAATTTATAAAAGAACAATAAATATAAATAATCCCATATAAATATCTGAATATTCCTTAATCTCTATATGTAGATTTGATAATTCTGTCTGATATTTCTTACAAGAAGCTTTGGAGGACAGAGAACAAGGATTCTATGAGTACATATGACCAGAGCCCTTAGAATATTTGCTTTATTTTAAACGTGCATAACTCCTCAACATCTGTATATAGTACAGTTCTGAGTACAAGCAGAGTTGTATTAGTTTCCAGATGCTTCTGTGTAAAATTACTACAACCTGGCTTTGAATCATCTTCAAAGAGTAAGAATGTATTGTCCTATAATTCTGGGGGTCAGAAGTCTAAAATTGGACTGTGGAGCTTCATTTAACATTGAGGCTCTAGGGAGAATCTTTCTTCAATGCCTTCTAGAGGCCACCTCCCTTGTTCCCAGCCTCTGGCTTCATGGCTACCAGTGTATGATGGATTCTTCTCATGTTGGGTTGCTCCAACCATCAGTTCTGCCCGCCTCTTCCACTTTTTGGAACACCTAGGGTTATCTGGGGCCCACAGATAATCCAGTTTCATCTCATCAGCTGAAGGTGTTTAATCACGACTGTAAAGTTCATTCTTCCATGTAAGATAAATTCCATGGATTAGTATGTGAGCATGGTGAGGTGAGGGTGGAGGAGGCTGTTATTCTGCCTACTGTGGATACACCTGACAAATTCTAAGTGAACAGGTTTCTCAGGGCACCTGAGCAACTAAATGAGAGATGCTCAGATGCACATCCATTCATTTTGCTGTTCTGCTAAAGCTTCCCTAGTGCATGGCGCTCTGCCCACGAGTGGCAGCCGCCTCTCTTCTGTAGACGGCTTTACTCTTAGGCCGAATGGTAGGGAAGTTGCATGACTCACTCTCTTCTTTTTATTCTCTTGGTAACAACACTCTGTGAGATGGACCTTTGTGACGGCAAGAGCTGTGTATGAAGGCGTGTGTGTGTGTAACATCTGCCTCCACACACACTGGTATTTTTCTTTTCCATCTTCACCTCTGGATTTTCACTGGTTTTTATTCTACTGGGGTTCTTTCACAAAATGACCACATGCAAAAACATTTCAGATTGTGTTCTAGTGAACTCTCTCTCTCTCTCTCTCTCTCTCTCTCTCTGTGTGTGTGTGTGTGTGTGTGTGTGTGTCTCTCTGTGTGTGTGTGTAGTTTGTGTTCCATTTTGATAAATTTGAGGGAGGTGGGAGGGGCGGGCGGGCTGGTATCAAGCAGTATTACAGAGGTTTTCTAGAATTCTCAAGGAGAATTATCTTGCCTTGAGAAAGAAGAAGAAATATATTGACGATGTTTAAATTCATATAAAATTCACTCTTCAGTTTAGAATGTACAGCTAATCAGAAATAACTGGGTAGGGATCAGGGATGCTTGGCCCAAAGGATATTTTAAGCATTAGTAAAACTTATTTTTATTAAATAAAGTAGATGAGAGATCCGGAGATCAGTGAGTATCCACATCACCCAATAAGGATTAGGAATAAGGGAGTAAATGGAAATTCACCTCCTACTTGGGGGCTGCAACCTGATTTTGAGGGTGAAGACCATAAGGCGTTTTTACCTCTGGACAGAGCTGGGTACTCTCGAAGGTTACGTGATGCCTGAGTCCCAACACCTCATGAAAAGCGGCCGAGAACCCAAGGAAGGCCACTGCCACTCTCGCAGTCACTTGCACATGAGAGAAGGATATGTAAGCCACGGGGACATTCTGCTGAAGGATCAGGGCCGTGAGGACCGAGGAAAGAGCTTGTTTATAATGTTCTCAGCTTCATTCTTATCTTTATACCCTGTACGTGAACAGTGAATCTATTTTATTTTTTAAGAGCTGTGTGTCAAGGTATTCAATTTGATTCTTGACAGGGGTGATTTTTTTTACAGGTATTTTTGTCAGCACCCCTCTGTCTGCCTTTCTGTCTCAGAGAAGGGTTCTAGGACCCACATCTCGCCCCTTGATAGCTTACATGCCAGCCAGGCCTCTGCGCATGCTGTTCCAGTCAGGCAGCCACCTTCCTGCTCTCCCCACTCAAGCACCAGGCAATTCCTGTCCATTGTCAGTCCTCAGCATCCCATTATGAAGCTCCTTCCTAACGACCACCACTCCCAACACACCCAGCAAGGAAAGGTCATTAATTAATATTGCATGCTGACCTTTAACATAATACACAGGATGTACGTGCAGTCTCTCCATCAAAACATTTTGTTCGGTATGCTGTGCTGGTCGCCACAGAAGTCAGATTAAATTACTTCAGTACCTGCCATTTAGGGACACATGAATGTAGATCATGGGGTAGGGGACAGAGGAGATGAAAAGAATTCATAGCGGTCATCTAAAAAATATCACAACTTTTCGTCTTGCCTGCCAATAAAATTTTCCTTTAAGACACCAAAAAACTACAGCGAAACTTCTAAAATACATGACCATGACCTGTGCTTCCTTTTGCCTTATAGTTCACAGTTTTATGTATATTCTTGGTCTCCCTGGATCTTGAATGTCTAACTTACCAGACCTGGAAGCTCTGTTAGCCTCAGCAGATCCTCATAACTTTGTGCCTCACTTTCTTTCTATATAAAATACAATTAGGAGTAGCTTTTTGTTTTGTATAAAGCCATCTTATGGAAGATAAAGCTGAGTTGCCTACAGCTATGGAGCCAGGGAATGTAGAAATGGACTTCTATTTTGTGCCCTCCAACAGCCTTGTGACTGTACTGGACCCTAAAGCCCATACAAGGCACACACAGACGGCCGAGCTCTGGTCCCTCCCCTCAGGGAGCTGCTGCTTTGTTTTTCCCATGCAACCTCTTGGGTTTCTCTCTTTTTTTCTTCCGTATCTGAGCTGCCTGTAATTTCAGTAACTCCTTACATCCTCGGTTGGAAAGTTTGAAGTCTGGAAAGTCATCATTTATGATTCATTTCCTGTGTCTGCGTACCTTAATAGAGCCCCGTATGGTGTGCTTCCTTTAGGTACTATTTTTCTCACCACCACAGCATGTGCTAACATAAGACTATTAAATGCTTTAATCTAATGCTTCTGACTTAAAGAGTTTCCTACCCATTGGGGTGACAGGAAGCATTTAGCTGGAAGGGCTACAGAAGACTGTGCCGCCTGGTTCTAGACGTCATCACTTGGCAATAAAACTAGCAAAAGGCAGCTATGCACGCAAATAATCCAGGGAAATATTACAGATATGATAAAACGCTGCTTGGTTTATTGTAGGAAAAGTTCACACAGATCAAAGAAAACAACAGTACACAAGCAAATGATGAGCAGACTAACAGCTAAAGCACCTAAAAGGTCTGTAGACCAGTAGTCAATAAATAGATTTTAAAACAATTATCTTCACCTTTCAAATGAGAGAAAAATTAAAAACATACCAAATAGAGGAGAGAAGACACAATGAGTCAGACATTTCCTAAACACTGCTGGGAGAGGTGTGCCACAGTAAGGCTTCGTGCTAAATAACCTGGGACCGCCTACCAATAGCTTCAAAATAGTCTCTATTCTTGGGCTCAGTAATTTCTTTTTAGGAACCTATCTTTAGAAAACAATCAGAAATTTGGTCAAACAGCCTACAGTAGAAATGGCCACCCCAGTGTTATTTATAATAGTAGAAAACTGGAATCTTAAACAAAAGAAAAATGTACAGGAATTGCCCCATTGCTATTTGAGGTCTATAATAATAATGTAACATTACTTAAGAGCAGGGGGAAATGTGAAGCCACAATTCACTCACCTAAAATCCTGGAGAATGTCATCATTCTTCCAGATGGTAGCCAGGGTGAAGGGATAATGACCTTCCCACCGGAGAGGGCTGCACTTCCTAGCCGTGGAGTTGTGGCAGAATACTAGGGTGTCCAGAGCGCTCCACTCCTCCTAGTGCCCCGACACCTACCTGAGCAGAGGAGCTGTGGGATAATGGGATGAAGAAGCTGAGACAGACGCACTGCTGGCACAGAATGCAGACTCTGAAGGATTAGTGAGATGGGTAATAAATTGCGAAAATACTTAATAAGCTAAATTACAGTCAATGAACAAGATAAAATTTTAAGAAATTTCTAATTTTCATTTCTTTCCAAATATATCCCTGGCTGTCATCAGTATCTTAAACAAATTCCAATTGCCTAACTATCTGATATCCCCCACCAACACAGTCCTGGGTCCTTTGATCACCGCACTTATACCAGCTCACCCACTCCCAAAGGTGATCCCAGAATCACCTTGAGCCCCCACAAGGTAGCCCTGTAGTTACAACACCAGCTCTGGGGTCAGGATACCTAGAGAAAAGCCCAATTTTGTCATGTACTAATTATAAACCTTTAGCCAGAGACTTACTACTGTAAAGCCACTTTCCCTTTACTATTAAATGGGCAGAGCAAATTCTACCTGGCAGGAGCCATGGGCAGAGCCATTAGTTGAAACAACAGGTACAGAGTAAACAATAGGTGGCAGGCTTTATTATTACTTCTGCCTCTAGCTCACAGGTGGTTTTTACCCACCAGTTATAGGACAACACTTGCGCTCTTCCCAGTGCTCTAAATATAGCTTAGTGAGAGAGGGCAGAAGCAGCCTCCAGAGCCCAAGACAGCACTAACCATGGCAAAACTGGCAGATGAACTTACGATGGCATTGGAAACACTTCATGAGGAGACTCCGATTCTGTTCTTACGAAAGCAAAACCAGGGGGAAGAATGTGATGACATGATTCGTAAATCGTGTGCAAATGATTGTAATCCTGATGCTATGTTGACCCAAGAGCAGAGATTTGGGGGTCTGGAGTAGGCTGCCATTTGTCAGTGTGGTGCGGATGCATTTATGATACCCAGCTTGAGGGCTCCTCCTCCCCAGCGCTGACAGCCACATTGTAAGCATCGTTTTAGCTTCTTGTGTCTGGTTGAGACCTTTTATAAGTGTGTTCTCTTTCCCTGTTTTTCAGTTGTCAAGCAGTGAGACAAAGGGAAAGTGGTATCAGAAAAGGATTCAAACCTCAGCTCTACTACTTGGCTTTGTGTCCTTGGCAATGTTACTTAATGCCTCTAAGCTTCCATTTCTATATTTGTAACAAAAAATATAAAATTATGATATCCCACCCCACTGTTGAGAGAATTCATGGAAAAAAATTTGAGGAGAAACTAGCATATAGCATGTGGTCTCTTTCCTTTCTTTCAGTGGAGAAAAAAATGTTTAAAGGCAAATGCTGAAATACTGTTCTTTGTGGCTTTGTCAAACATGTCATACATCTACTCAAATATTCTTGTGAGTATTTTGGTGATTAAAAAGTTCATAATTACAAGTAGGTAAGTACTGAGAATGTAATGATAAACAAGACCAAGTTCTTGGCAGTTGAAAATTTCAACAAACCCTATGTGTGTAGGTATATTTGTACCATAAAAATGTATAGAAAAATAAGATATTCACGTGTGCTTTACTTGTGAAGGACTTCCAATAGAGACTGTCCACTGAGTGATTGATGATTGTAGCTGATTGGCGAGGGCATTTGAATGAAACTATCAGAAGGTATCAAGTTCTAAAGAGATCTGAGTGAAGAGGTAGATTTTGAGCTGTGAAGGATCACGTGTTGATGTCAAAGAAAATATATTCTATAAATTGTGACACTTCAGAAAGTGAAGTCAGCTGGCCTTCCTAGGCCAGCAAATTGCTGGTGACCCTAGAGAATTGCGTGAGGCCACAATTTAATTGCAGAAGCTTTAAGAGATCTGCAGTCCTTTATCCCATTAATTCAACCTGCAACTTTGTTCCCTCATCCCTTTTGAATATGCAGTTCTCATTGATTTCCATGGGAGTTACAGACTCAGAGAAAGGGAAGAATTGGGCCAATTATCTGTTCAAAGCGGAGCATCATTTAAGTACAGTGTTAAAGTGTTTGCAGGCACATTAGTGAGTCAGCTCCTTCTCGTGTTTGTCCAGAAGGCTTTCCACTTTGAATGGACGATTTTAAAGGGCAAGCGCCTTCCCTAAAATCTCAGTTGTCATTCTCATGCACCAGTAATTTGATTGTGACTGCTGGGAGGCAATGACCCTACATTTAATCTCAACTTTACTGCTGAATTGCTTCAGATTTAAGCTATAGCCTAATCCTAATTACCAGCCCTAAGTAACATTATAAATTCCCACAACGCCTGTTGGGCTCTGACTGCTGTTGCACACAGCAAGTCAAGTTGACGTAGCATCAGCGCTCGGAGATCTTTTGTTTGAAATAGTCTCGGTCTGTTGGTCATGCACCAACACAGCGCAAAGAGGAAACAGGATTGTAAATACAGTGTTTAAGCAGGTGAACGTGCACAGAGAGTGAGCTTGTGGGTTCAGCGCTCCCACATTCTGTGTACTATGTGTTACAGCAGTTGGCTACTTGGGAAATTTCAATAAAGCAAATTCGATTTTTGTACCAATTTTCATTCTGTAATCCTACATGCATTGGACTTCATGGAAGCCTCATTTGAAAACTTCTTCAGGGGAGATTCTTAAGATGTGGAAACCCGGCAGTTTACTCCCCAGCTGGTCTGTATCAGTAGGAACTTCCAAGTGTTGAGTCTGCCTTGGGAATTTAGGGTTGGGGGCTCTTTCTGGGAGCTCCATCTCTGGCCCAGAGAAAGTTATTTCTCCCAGGTTTTGAGATATTCTAACTCTGTGCTTTCAGAAGCTCTCCTTTTGCTTATGAGTATTGACAGTGCTTAGTAGGGCCAGACTCAGGACTGATCTTCACTAGTAATGTTCTCTAGTTCCAGGTTTTTACTTTTGCAATACAAATGAGGAGAGCTGCCCTGTACTTTCAAGGAGTAAAAGTCCATGTGTGATTAATATTTTGAAGGAAAAACTCATTTATTTTTCTCTGATGTCACTTAAAACAAAGACTCTGTGAAGTAGATCAACAGATAGTTATAACCATATTTTGTTTATTCTAATGCCTAAAAGGAGTTTTCATTCTTACCATATTTCAAATCACTTAAGTACTTACATGATACTCTCCATGAAAACAAGTCAGAAAGTAGAAACTGTAAAAATCACTGGTACAATAATTATTAACATGTATTTTAGTTGAATGGTGTCTCATGTAAAAATTCCATTTCTAACAATTATTAATACAGCAAACAATAGGTCTCAGAAAAAATGAGTATTATATTTCAACTCCTTCTCAGAATGTTTCTTGCCTTCCTGTTAAATTATCTAAATTTTAGTGATAGATGTCTAGGTTTACAGTATCTATTTTCTCGTGTCTTCTCTGCTTTTTTTGTAAACACATTAGTACATCAGTAGCAAATAGTGGTAACTACATTCTGTATTGAATATAAGGTTAAGAAATTTTCTAGGGGAGAACGAGAGAGAAAGGGGTAAAAAAAATTTTTTTCTAGGAAAAATAACTTACATAATTTCAAGGCAAGTATTTCAACAGCTTTAAAAAATAATTAGGATTTTTAAACTAACCAAATGAGGTTTTGCACAGTAGAAGTGCAGTGGGATTGGGCATTCGAAGATACTAAGCCATGATAAAGCACACACCCAGACCCTCCTCTTCAGTCTTAGGTGCTAAGACAACAAGCACAGTACAACGATCAAGGGTACAATTATATTGTAGAGGCTTCAGGTGCTAACATAAGGCAAAGGAGAGAGATTTTAATGAAGTTGATGTTACTAGGAAAAATGCTAGAGCAGGCAGATCTTGGAATAGGGCTGGAGAGATGTCAGGAACAGAAGGATAAGTAGACTTTGACCAGTGTGCTAGTCAACTTTTTAAAATAACTGAGGTAATCCACTTACAAGGAGGAAAGGTTTATTTTGGTGCATAGTTTCAGAGGTTTTAGTCTACTGTGGTTGACCTGTTGCTTTGGGGCCTGTGGAAAGGAAGTACATCACAGTGTGATAGCATGATGGAAGAAGCTGCTTACGTCAGGGAAACAAAGGAAAACATAGGAAAGAACTGAGATCTCAATATCCTGGTCAAGGACGTTCCCGTAATGACCTAACTTCCGTCCATTTGATCCTACCTTTAAGGGTTCCACCACCTCTTAATAGCATCACAGGCTAGGGCACAAGCCTTCAACACATGGGCCTTTGGGAGAAATTCAGGATCCAAACTGTTGTAACTATACAGTCTGGAGGAAATACATTCCTGAAATTTAATACTTCTCATCTACAGTGGACATCTATGAATTCTTTCACAGTATGAGTATACAAAATCTTTCCAAATGATTAGCAAACCTAAGAACTTGACTACAGATAACTAAAGCACGACTGGCTCTTGTTCAGCAGTAATATTGTACAAAAGAAGACCCCACGGGAAGATCAGTATTTACAGTAAGGCCACTGCCTGAGTTTGTACATATAGACTTCAGTAGATAAGTGGTCAACAGATTGTGATTATGCAAATTACGTGTTCAGATTCTACTTGGGAGCATAATTAAATAAGTTAAAAAGGAACCTGAAAGTTAGCTAAATTGGAAAGCTGGCTGAAATGAAAAGTAGAACATCCTTGGTAAGAAATGATGGGCTCGCTCAGCCTGGAGGAAGTGCAGCAGAATGGAGAATGGTTTCTAATGCAGTTTTGCTCATAATGAACTCAGCTCAGAGTTCTCCACTGATAGGTACAGAAGGCATATTGGAAAGTTGCCACATGTCTAATTATTTCCTGCACTACCATCAAAAAGTGCAGACCTTCAGGACCATGGCGAATGCTATCTCTTTTTCTTCAGATAAAATAATGATGAAAGTATTGGAGTTCTGTGAAATAGACACCATACCAGCAAGTATGTAACTATAGACACAGAAATGTCACCAAGGAACTTAAATAACATTTTTCCACCCATTTTTAGAGGTTCTGTGGAGGCCAAATCAAGGCATTAGCAGATTTGCTATCTAATGAGGACCTGTTTCCTAGTTCAAAGATGTCATCTTGTCTGTGACCTCACATGGTAGAAAAGCTCTTCTAAGAGCGCTAATCCACTCATGACTCAGTAGATTGCTTCTAAAAGATCTTACTACTGATGCTATCTTCTTGGGGATTGTTCCAACATAAGAATTTTGAGGGGATATAGACATTCTGTGTAAAACTTATGGAGTATGAAATCTATGATTTCCAATAAGAACATATTTGTCTGCCTGCGTCATCTACTACCCACTTCTCATGTCATTCCAATCCTATCCTTCCTAGCTCAAATCAAAACCTAACTGAATTGACAGCCATTCTTCTCACACCAGTTTCCATCAGGGCATGCCCCCCACCCCGTTGTATTGCATCCACAATGATTCTACTAATTCCCTAGGTATTTCTTACTTTGGAGAAGTTTGTCCTTGAATCTTACAATTGTAATGGTGTTATAATATATGCACAAATTCCTTGATACCCTTCCCTTTAAAAGATGGGCTTGTTTCTATTTCAGGGCTCTATTTAGTGACTGGCTTTTAAGAAAAAGAAATGTGACCATTTAGAGCATTTTGTCAACTTGAAGGGATTAGGGCATGCCCCGCTAATCTGTTAGGGTGGAGCTTTGGGTGTGAGTGATTGATTTATGAGCCAGCAACTGAGGAAAGAAAGCCCGCCCAGATGTGGTGGGCCTACCAACAGAGTAGCCACTCAGATTAAATAACAAAGAAAGGAAGGAGGAAGATTATTACAACTTCTTCTCCTGGGAGAACTCCAGTCTTTGTCATCATCTGTGGACATTGACTTCCCCTTGGCTTCATATCACCAGTCATTGTTGCACAATGGCTCCAGTCTTCAGATTTTTGCCATCACCTATGGGCACGAGTCTGTGGCACAGACTCATGCCATGGACTCACACTGGCTGTTCTACAATCTCAGGCTGGTGTTCTTCTAGCGCATGTCTGAGCAACAGTTGAACTTTCCACCTCTGTCATGAGCAGGTGGCCATTTTGATCTCTCTTTTCGGATTTGTAAGTCAACCTAATAAACTCCCTTTTATATGCACAAAATTTCAGTTACTTCTGTTTCAACAAGAACCTTAACCAGGACAAATGTTGGCACTAGGAATGGTTCTTGCGAAACAGAATTGTAGCAATGAACTTTTCTAAGGTTTTTAGTGGTTCCTGGAGTTGGCTTGTTAGCTTGATGAGACCCAGAGTTACTGTAGTCTAAAGGAGTCCTGAAGACACCTGGTGTGAATTGTTTAGGTTAATAAAAGATGTAAGATTATCCCAATTGAAAATGTGATAAATTTGGTGACGATATAGTAAATTTGAGTATTTTTGAAGCAGTCAAAAGTATGATGATGCTGGTTGGTTGCTCATAGCATCTCTCTACAAAACAGTAAAAGAAAAGAATGAGCTCCTGACACACATCAACAACTTAAATTTTTCTCAATATGTCCACAGTGTAATAAAAGAACCATGAGCTTAAGGATTCAAATTCCTGGATCCAGACACACATAAACAATCTGAAAGTTTCTAAGTGTGCTTTAAAGAAGAATCTTCTTTTCTTTAGCCATAGGGCTGTACTTGCTGAAAATCAAGCACAAGCCCTCTTAATGCAAGTAGCTGAACTACAGCACCAGGTCAATGCTCAACCCCTAAGGGTATCTGCAGCTAAAGTGACGGTGCTGACTAAAAAAGAAAGGGGCCTTGCTAACTGGAATGGAGATTTGTGAGAGGAACAGGAAGAGGCTGAGGAACTCCTAAAGCCTCCAGAGATTGTTTTGCCAGAGGACAAGATTCCTGCACCTCCATTAGCCAAGACATCCCCACTGTTCACCTGTGGTGTTGTCCTCTCCACTTATAACTGAGATAACTAATTCTTGGTTGCCTAATGAATCAATAGTGACACTCCCCCATGGAGTTAGCAGGCAAGACAATTCTGAAGCTTTTCAGGACCCACACTTTCCACCTACTTTTTCCTTGAGTCCCATAATCAAGCTCAAAATTTAGAAAGCCCCTAAGGGTGAATGAAGGTCACAGTATGACTCATGTGAAGGTATGATACACTTCCAAAGAACTTCTTGATTTTTTTTTAAATTCTTACAAGCAAAGTTTGGGCAACAGGTGTAGGAATGGATTTTAGTAGTGTGAGATAATGATGGGATAAATATTCACCTGGATTAGGCTGAGTTTCTTGATATGGGCCCATTGAGTAGAGATTCTGGATGTAACATTGCAGCTTATGACTTAAAAAAAGTTGTTAATAGTTTATTTGATTAGGTAGCAGAAGTATGGGTTGAAAGAAGGCCCACTGTTGGCGAGTTGAATATGCCTGATATTTCTTGTTTTACCATTGAGAAGGGTATTCAGCTATCAGGGGAATGGGAATGCTAGGATGGATTTGCCAAATGAAACCTACCTCTACACGCTGGGAGGATCCAGAACAAGTACCCCTGACTGTGGCCTTAAGAAACAGGTTGGTGAGAGGATCAACGGTTTCTTTGACATGTCTTGTCATTGCTGATCTCTCTTTGCCAGACTTTACAGTGAGGTTAGCAGTCACCCAATTGGCACAATTAATTGCTAGGAGTATTACAGGATCTCAGAGAGGCAGAGACCAAAGGCAAGGTGGGCATACTTATCTTAATGTACAGCAGAGGCAAAACAGTAATCGGAAGGGTCTGACATATGTAGACCTGTGGTGTTGGCTAATCAATAATAGTATTCCCAGAAGTGAAATAGATAGGAAGCCCATTAAATTTTTGCTGGGTCTCTATAGGAAAAATGTTTCTATGGAAACTGAGGAAGAAAAATTTACAAATCTCCTTCAAATAGTAGCATCAAAGAATCATGACCCCTCAGTCAATTCCCAGACATGAACCAGTTTACCAGCCTATTACACCTTGAATTAAAAAGTGGACTGGGTCCCCTTGAAGAAGGACCTTGGTACACTGCCAAAGAGTCACGTTGTCACTGTTCCTCCCATCCTTTCCCCAAAGGGATGTGTGTCCTTTTGCCAGACTAACTGTACATTGGAGTAAAGGAACTGATCAGACATTTTAGTGAACGAAGTATACTGGGCCTGAACTAATTCTCATTCAAGTTGATCCAAAACAACAACATAGGCCTCCAGTAAGAATAAGCGCCTATGGAGGTCAGATGATCAATGGAAGAGTAGCCAAGATCTAACTCACAAAGGGTCCTATCGGTCCTTGAGTTCATCCTATAGGCATTTTCCCAGCTCTGGAATGCATTATCAAAGTAGATATATTTAGAATACTTGGCAGAATCCCATATTGGCTCCCTAATCTCTGGTGTGAAGGCCAGTATGGTAGGAAAAGCCAAATGGAAGACATTGGAGTTGTCTCTACCTAGGATAATAGTAATAATAATAATAATAATAATAATAATAATAATACATCCCTAGGAGGATTGGCAGACTTAAAACCACCATCAAGGACTTAAAGGATGCAGCTGTGATGGTTCCCACCACATCCCCATTCAACTCTCTTATTTGACCAATGCAAAAGACAGATGGATCTTGGAGAATGATTATCATAAACTTAATCAAGTGGTGACTCCAACTGCAGCTGCTGAACCAGATGTGATTTTCTTGCTTGAGCAGATAACACACCCTTCTCCCAGTACCTTTTATGCAGCTATAGATTTGGCTAATGCCCTTTTCTCCTTACCCATCCACAAGTCTCATCATAAGCAATATGGTTTCAGCCAGCAATGTCAGCAGTATACCTTTAGTGTGCTACCTTTGAGGGGGCACCAACTCTCCAACCCCATGTGACACCTCAGTCCATAGGGGTCTGGATTGTCTTGCTCTTCAACAAGGCATAACACTGGTTCACTACTCTGATGACATTATGCTAATTGTCCAAGTGAGCAAGAAGTGGCAACTACTCTGCATTTGTTGGTGGATCGTTTGTGTACTACAGGCCGGGAAATAAATCCCACTAAAATTCAAGGGCCCTCCACCTCAGGGAAATTTCTTATGCAGTTGTGTAGGTCATGCAGAGACATTTCTTCTAAGATGAAGGATAAGTTATTGCATCTGACCCCTTCTATGACCAAGAAAGAGCCGCCATGCCTACAGGGCCTATTTGGATTTTAGAGGCAACATATTCCTCACTTAGGCATATATAAACCCCAGCCAATTTGCCAGCTGCCTAGGAAAGCTGCTCCTTTTGAGTGGGACCTAGAACAAGGTAAGACTCTTCAACACATCTAGGCTCTGTGCAGGGGTTTTTGTTTTGTTTTGTTTTGTTTGTTTTATTTTTATTTATTTATTTATTTATTTTGCCACTTGGGCCCCATGATCCAGCAGATCCAGTGGTACTGGAGGGTCAGTGGCAGATAGGGATACTGTTTGGAGCCTTAGGCCCCCTGGGTGAATGACAGCAGAGACCCTTGGAATTTTGGAGCAAAGCCCTGTCGTCATATACAGATAACTACTCTCTCTTTGAGAACTAGGTCCTGCCTGTTCCAGGGCCTTAATGAAAACTAAATACTTAACCATGGGACACCAGGTTATCATGCAACTTGAGCTGCCCATTATACCCAAATCCTAAAGTTGGGCATGTGCAACCACAGACTATCATCAAATAGAAGTGGTATATATGCAGTTGGGCTCAAGCAGGTCCATCCAGAAGGCACAAGTAAATTACATTAAAAATAGCCCAAGTGCCCACAGCATTACTTGCTGCACTGTCCTCTGTCCTCAAGCAGGCACTAGGGCCACATGTGTTATACCCTATGATCAGTTGACAGAAAAAGAGATTAGGGCTTGGTTCACAGATGGTTCTGCACGTTAGGAGGAAGTGGACAGCTGCAGCGTACAGCCTCTCTCCGGGACAATCCCAGAGGACAATGGTGAAGGGAAATCTTCACAATGGGAAGAACTTCAGGCAGTCCATCTGGTAGTAAATTTCGCTTGTGAGAAAAAAAGATGGCCAGACTACCAAGGGGAAATTGGACTAGCCTTCCACGATGGAAGCAAGGAAGAATATGGTTTGGAGTGCAGGACATCCTTTAAGGCCTCTCCTAGTTTCGCCATCCCTGTTATTAAAGCCAATCCAAACAACAGCCCAAGCCAAACTAGATGACAAATGGCCCGGGACCTTCAGGAATTCAGGAAAATAACTAAGACCTGCTGTGAGGTATTTGCTAAAGGCCAAGAAAATACAGAACGTGCAGTAGAAAAAGGTAGTTATACATTCCAGCTGTGATCACACGGCCAGTAACACAAACAAGGATTGTAATTAAAATTTCTTTACTGTGCTGTCAATAAGCTTGTACATATATACGTTGAACTGATTGCCTTAATATTGGGGTGTGTTAAGTTTCCATTGTAATATTCAAATAATCAAATGTCAGGAGAATAACTAACTCCCAGGGAGGAACTCCATTTTCTGTTCTTAGGAGGAATTTATTGTGTTTCCATTTGTACACAGCGTAGCTGTATTGGTTTAGGCATAATTAGGAATTTGACTATTGTGTTTGGAGATTATGTATGGTTTAAATAGATGTGTCTGGTTGTCAAGTCGACAAGGGGTAGGTTGTGACTGTTTAAAGCATTTTGTCAACTTGAATGGATTAGGGCATGCCCAACTAATCTGTGGGGCAGAGCCTTGGGTGTCAGTGATTCACTTATGGGCCAGCAAATGAAGAAAGAAAATCCACCCGAGATGTGAGTGGTCCTACCGATAGACTGGAAGTTC
Organism: Ctenodactylus gundi; assembly: GCA_004027205.1. NCBI lineage: Eukaryota > Metazoa > Chordata > Mammalia > Rodentia > Ctenodactylidae > Ctenodactylus > Ctenodactylus gundi. The sequence continues at coordinate 401,916 of PVKB01000733.1, read as the reverse complement.
AAACTTAATAAAATGGAAAGAAGAAAGATTATTTCAGCTTCTTCTGGGAGAGCTCCAGCCTTTGCTGTCATCTCTAGACAGCATCTAGTTCTTTTCTTCACATTGCTGACCTCCACTGCAGATTTGCTGTAGTCTTCAGGTCACTGGACACTGAAACAAAGCACTGATTCATGCCACACATTCACACCTGCGGTTTTGCAAACTCAGATTGATATTCTGCTGTCTGACATCTGAGTAGCTACTCAACTCGCCAGCTCATTCGCATGCAAGCAGCCATTTTGAATTCTCTCTTTGGACATGAAAGTCCAAATGCAAGAAGAAAAGGAAATTGTAGCATGCAACATTAGATACAAAATCATCAAAAGCATCTCAGCTCTCCCTTCTCTCCATGGGATCAGTTTCTCTAGGAAAATTCAGGTGCCGTATCACAAGGATACTTGCCTGTGGTGAAGCTCATGTGGTGAGAAGTGGAGGCTTCCTATCCATGACCACATGAGTGGGCTTCAGAGTAGATCCTCAGGTCATAGTAAAGCCTTCAGATGACACTAGCCATGGTCAATACAGTAGCAAGCTTTTAGATGTCCTTGAGTAGCCAAAACCCCTCAGCAGTAGATATTTAATATAATGAACTAAAGGAGGTAAATATGCTGTCCTAAAGTAAAAGACATGCAAAGAATCAGGTGAAAATCCTGAGGTTTGGTTTTGCTTTGGTTTTGTCTGCATCTTGGGTTCTAGGGATCGAATGCTGGGTTTTTATACCAAGCTGTGTCTCCAGTCTTTTCCTTTTTTTTTTTTTTTTAATTTGAAACAAGTTCTCTTACTAAGCTGCTGTCGTCCATCTTGGACGGGTGAATTTCTCATTTTTGGTAGACTCCCAAGAGATAACGCCCATGACCACAACTGCTATTTTTTACATTTTAGGAATGCATGCCAAAGGAAAATACTTACGACAGGGATTCATAAGCTTTCTAGAAATTTTGAGGGCATTTATGTTTTCACAGGGCTTACCAGCATTCTAACAGCATGTAGGTAGCAGGTAGCAGGGATCTTACATGATCTGTGCCACATGGAACAGTGGAACATGGAACAATAAGGAACTGTCCTGTCTATCTCTATTACCAGAGTGGAGGTAAAACTTAACAATTTCCATTTTACACTAAGTTAAATTTTTTATGGTTTTAATATGTCATTCATTTTCAAGAAATAGAACCAATGTACAAATGATTTTAGAAGTTTACTTGTATTGTCTGTTTATTGAATCTTTCTGGAGTTGTTCCACAAGCCCCACTGATGGCAAGAATATTACTTATTTGAGTTGCCAAAAAAGAACATCTGTATCATCTACATTTATACTTATTCTTGATCATTTTATAAATAGGTGAAACTATCTATTGCTAATATAACCATATGTGAGCATTGCCCAGTAAAATACACATGTATTTATTTTAAGCTGCTTTTTATTTCTTTCTACTGAACAGTACAATTAGAGCATTGTTTGCTCTGTACAATCTTTAAATAGAGTATGTGTTCTGCCTTCGTGTCAGATGATAAGAAGGCACTACAGAACACGTTGTAGAGGAGGTAATGTGCGTAATATGGTGAAGAGCCTCTGCCCTCGATTGGTGATGTGTTGAGAGACAACATGGCAGAGGACAATGACAGGCCAATTCGATAATGAATTAGCAGTGGTGTATGTGTGTGCATGTGTATGTGTGTGCACATGTGCATGTACACACGTGTGTGTAGTACTGGGGATTGAGTCCAGGGCCTTCACATGGAGCTACGTCTCCAACCCTTTTTTCACTTTTGATTTTGAGAGAGGGTCTCACTAATTTTCTAAGTCGCCCACACTGGGCCTGAGCTTGTAATTCTACTGCTCAGAGTGCTGAGATTGCAAACCAGCACCTTGGCCTGAGCTCACCTTTGCCCCTTTCTGAAGCAGAAATTTCTCACCTGTAAGATAAAATAATAGCAAGTACCTTATAGATTTTGGAAGATTCAAAGATAATGTCTTACAGTGTTCAGGATGGTTGCTAGTCCATTGTGGCACATAATGATACATGCTATGCTTAGTAATAGTACATATTTTGATCCATTGTGGAATAGGCAAATCGGTGCGCTTCTGCCCTGTCAGGGAAAATCAATGTGTTTATTCCTCCCAGCTTGATTCTGAAACCTAACAGTAGTCATACTTAAAAATAATTGTAGAGAAATACGTCATTCAGCCTAGAAGGAAAGGGAGCCTCACTTGACTGTGAGCTTAGAGGTAGCATATTAAAATTATTAGCAAGATTTAAGATCTCCTTTTTTTCAGTAGAATAACATTTTCAGTCTCATTTCTGTTTCAGAAAGTAATTGTTACTCATGCCGTGCAAACGTTCATGCCAAAGCTATAAAGAAGACGACTTTGGGAATGTGTAGCTCTCCCATAGGCCCACTGATGCTACCCCTCCTGCCCATGAGAGGACAATAGTGTGGCCGTAAATCTTGAAAGCTGATGTGATCTTGTTGTGGTTTGAGTCACGAACGGCCCCCTACAGGCTCTTCTGCCGAACATAACATTTGGAAGCTGGTTGGATCTGGGAGGCTGTCATTTCATGAATGGATTAATCATTGGTGGAGTCATTGGATGGCAGTGTTGGGAGATGACAACAACTTGGGAGGCAGGCCCTACTTGAAGAGAGTTCATCTTGGGAAGCATATCTTGTTTCTGGCCCCTTCTTTGTCTCCTCTCTCTGTGTTTCCCAGCTGCCGCAAGCAGGTTTTTCTCAGCACACACTTTCTCTATGTGTCTGCCCCGTCACAGGCCCAGAAACAATGGAGCCAGCTCATAATGGACTGAAACCTCTGAAACTATGAGCCACAATAAATCTGTCCTCCTTTAGGATGACTTTCCTAGATATTCTGTCACAGTGATGGAAAGCTCACTGTTATAGGTTGGATGTGGAAAAACCCCCCAATGCCTCCTGTATTTGGTATCTGTAGAATACCTATGAAACCATGAGCTGCTAAGAGGCAGGCCCTATTTGGAAGAGGCAGAACGTTGGGGCTTGACCAGGGAGGAGCAAGTGACAGAGACATGACCTGGAAGGATGTGTGATTGCTCCACCTTTCTTACTTGGCTTTCTGTCTGCCATGCTGTGCACAGCTGTTTCTCCAGCTTGACCTCTGCCGTGTGCTTCCATCATTTCCAGCTGACCATGAATGAACCGAGCCCTCCTGAAACGATGAGCTAAAATAAACTTTTCCTCCCTTACGTTATGGATGTTGGGTACTGTGTCCCAGCAATGAAAAAGTAACTAAGAAGAGTGCTCAATTTCAGTAAGGAAAAGTAACTAAGACAGAAGTTGGTAACAAAGAAGTGGGGTTATTACTGTGACTTTACCCAACCGTGTGGTTCGGAAGCCTTGGGAGCTAGTTTGTGGGAGGAGTTTGAAAAAGTTAGAAGATGTTAGGTAGAGAAGCCTAACAATAGTGTGAACCACATTTGGTGGGAGATTCTGGTCAGAGCTCAGAAGGCCACAATGCTGAGAAAACTGCAGGTTTGAAAGGCTGGGCTCAAGCAGTTTCAGATGGGAAGGAGAAATTTATTGGTAATTGGCAATCCAGTGTTCAGGCTGTCATCTGGGCACTGCTTGTTACTTTTAGCCAGCTGTATGCTGAAAAGTGGGAGAAAACAGCAAGGGGCAAAGAACTGCATGGTTGTTAAAGAGATTTACATTAAAAAGAATCCAAGTACTTGGAACCCGGACCATGAAAAAGATAGGTTGAGGATGTCTCAGGAAATCAGCAAGACTTCACCGTTTACCCACTTAAGTGTGGAAAGGCAAAAGAGTGTTTTGAAAAGAGACCTCCAGGGCACCCTGCAAGGCAGCTAGAAGGTGAATCCCTGAGTAGTTCAGCTGTCTAAGAACTCAGAGGCTGCTCTGACTACCATGGTGATAGGGGGCCAGACTTTGGCCCAGTCCAGTAGCAGACCGTGGCATCATCCGTGTGGTGCTGGCTTCACAGCCAGTCAGAATGCAAGAGTTGTGGGATCATGAAGGCTTCACCCAGATTTCGGAAGAAAACCTTGGGGGCCAGGTAGTGTGTTCCGGAGAGGGCAATGCATGAAGTTGTGAAGAAGAAGGCTAAGGTGTAGTGGAGATCAGAAATTTTGAAATGACAGGAATGCATGTTGTCTAGAAGCTATAAAGACTGCAGCCAGAGACAGCACCATATGAGGTAGGCTGCCCACGGCCTTTGGAGATCACGTCTCACCACAGATTGCATAGGGCGCTGGACACAGAGATATAGGATTTAACAAAATCTCAGAATTTGGTGCTTGCCCTGCTCATCTTGCTTGCTTTGGGTGGTTGCTTTATATCCTCCTATCTCCTTCTTAGAATAGGAAAGTTTACCCTGCAGCCTTGTATGTTAGAAGTGTTTAACTTTTCCTTAATTTTCACAAGGGCTCACAACCAAAAGTTTGCTGTGAGTCTCAGAGGACATTTTGGACTTGAACTTTTGAGCAGTGCTGGAACTGTTAAAACTTTGGCAACCTTTAAAGAAGGACTAAATGCATTTTGCATAAGGAGTTGGACATGAGTCTTTTGGAGGCAAGGAATGGAAAGTTATAAGTTGGATGTGGAATGTACCCCAAAGCCTGAAATTTTTGGATATTGTAGAATCCTGATGGAACCATGTGCTGTTAAGAGGTGGAGCCTGGACAGAAGGGGCAGAACACTGGGGCTTGACCAGGGAAGGGCAGGTCACTAGGAAGAACATATGCTAGCTCCATCTCTCTTAATCAGTAGGCTTCCTGTCTACCAAGGTAGACATCTAGCTGGGCCTCTACCATGTACTTCCACCTTTGCCAGCTGCCTGTGAATGAACTGAGGCTTTCTAAAACTGAGAGTTAAAGCAAATGTTTCATCCCTTCAGTTCATTATGTTGGGTGTTGTGTCCCAGACATGAAAATGTAACTAAGACACTTGCTAACACACTTTTAGTGTGTGCTCTCTTTGGATCTTTTCTGTACTGACTGATGAACAGACCTGATTCTGACCCTACAGTGCACATGAGGTTGTGTTAAATGTTTTGCTTCCTCCCACCTCAGTCATTGCTGATGCTATTCGTGGAGATCTGGCCTGCAAAGCCAAAGTTGGCTCAAGTACCAGCTGAGACGTGGGAAACAATAATTGTGGGCCAAAGGGATATTATTAAGACTGCTGTCCTGAGACATTCAACTACTCCATGCTGAAAATATATGTTTGCCTGTGTTCTAGACCTCCAGATTAAGAAAAAGGCTTGAGAACCATCTAGTATTCTGGGCTTGGTAGTACAACACTTATGATTCTACCCCTTCGAGGAAGCTGAGACAGGAGAACCACACGTTCAGGCACAGCCTGAGTAACTTCACAAGAGTCTATCTCAAAGCAAAAAATAAAAGGGGCGGGGAATGTAGCTAGCCCTGGGTTCAATCCTAGTACTAAGAGAGAGAGAGAGAGAGAGAGAGAGAGAGAGAGAGAGAGAGAGAGAGAGAAATCTTGCACTTATACGTATCAATAAATGGGAAAAGATCTATCTAAATGTGGCATGAAATTCATCTGTTAGAAACCCACATCTTCCTAGGGAGTTCTTAGAAAAAGGGGAATGGCCCCCAAAATGTTAAAGGAGCAGGTTTTAGCTTCCTTTTCAACTGACCTTGCCGAGCTTCACTTCACTGCTTTTGTAAAAATCACCTTTAAAGAATTAATGGAAACATTAATTTTTAAAAAGGGAGCTCTTCTAGTCCATACACATAAAAAGCAGTCATATAAACCCAATATCACATAGCTATTAGCACTAAACTTGCAAAAGATAAAGATGTTAAAAATATCAAAATATCAGTACTCAAGTGTAAATTACCTGGGAACTAAAACGAAGTTAGGAATAGCATAATAGCAGAAATGCTTATTGAGACCCTTGAAATATTCTTCAGTCCACAGTAGCGAACAAGAATATGGCCAACTGCCTGGCTCTCAGGCGATAGCAATAGAGACCCAAGTAGACATTTCTGTAGTTTCACAAAGAAACTGGAGTATAGACAGTGGTTTAGACAATGCTGTTATTTACTCAAAAATGTCAGATACCAGCTATCACACCACTGCTTTTTTAAAGTTCAGGAAGCCAGAAACTAAGGAGCTAACTTTAAAAAGACACAGAAGAATAGTGAATGACAAAAACCAGGGAGATAATTGTGGGCAGTCTTAAGGGAATGGATGCAGGTTGGAGTTCTATATTTTGTCTTAAAAGTTTAGATATTAACTAAAATGTATTAAAGGATAAGAAGAAATATATACAGCTATGTGTGTGTCATATGTGCCTCACTGAAGCGGTTGTTAGCCAGGCACGATTCCACATGCCTCTAATGCCAGCACTCAGGAGGCTGAGGCATGAGAATCTTGGGTTGAAACCAGCCTGGGTCATACAGCCAGTTTAAGTCCACCCTGCGCTCCATAACATGACCTTACTCAAAGAAAACAATAACAGTAATAGTAATTATTTTATAAAATAAAGTAGTTGATTAAATTACTCACAATATATAGAAATTAGCATTTTTAAAGGATGAGGAAAGAGCCTCAAGTCATAATGAGTTTTAACTGAAGATTCTTACGGTCCATTATCCCTCCTCCGTCTGTGCTTCCAGTCATTCCTGTGCTGAAGCGCAGGAATGCGACCCTCATTTACCTTCTAGCTGCATCTGTTCTTCATTGTTGAAGTTTGAATCTTAAAATGATGCTGCAGGTGCCGAGTACAAGTAGCAGGTGCCTCCTGAGAACACCCAGGATCAATTCCAGAAGAAACACAGTGTTACTAATGTCCCCTTCATGCAGCTGTTGGTTTCCTAGAGAGTTATATCACTATAAAGTATTGGTGAGTCCCCTCATTTTTAAATGGCATTACCTCAAATAAAATAATTTTTGTAACTTCAGAATTTCAGATATTATAAAATAAAAACAGATTAACTGGATAGTATGGACAACACAAGGTTAAAATCCCTGGTTTTCCTTACCTAGAAAGAAAAATGTCCCATAAATATACATGTGCTTCTGTGCCTGTGAGATTGTTCGTCCGGCTAGAAAAGTAGAAGAAGGTTTGCTGAGCCAATTGAAAGTTGCCGCTTGCTCATGTCCGGGTTGTAGTTTGAGAGAGCTCAGGGCCAGGGCTGGGACTGGCTCTCAGCACGGTGTCACCTGACCAGCTCACCAAATTCCCAGCACTAATATGTGCCTGGAGCAAAGAAATTCTGTAGGTATCAATAGAAAGTTTGACACTGAGTCTGGAAAAATGTTTTTCTTTTAATTATTATCTTTTAGTAGAGCACTGTAATTTGCCAACTGAAATTTGTGGGTTTTCCTAAGAATTCAGATTGAAGGGTGGTTTGTACATAATCATTTAGCTATAATTAAGTATTGCTAAATTTTTCTAAAAATAAGCTATCAAAGTTAAACATGCTTTAAAATAAGGTAATGCAATCTTTTTATATATAAGAAAGCAGGATAATTTTCTTTCTCATAAGTCAGTAAGAATTATCTTTAGCTAATGTGCTTCGCCAATATCACCTTTGTCAAGCTGATGTATGTGGTGATCTAAGAACAAGCTTAAGAATTTAAAAAACTAATAAGACCAAATTTCTCTTACATGAATTAGTGTACCAAAAAGAGACATAGGTTAAGAGATGACAAAATTATTTTTTTTCTGAAGAAATAAGGATCTGGGAGTAAATAAAATTAAAAATGTTGATCACAAGGGAAATACTCAAGGATAGTGAGAAAACTGAGCTGTCCTCTTCCTTTCTCTGAGGATATTAATGTTTTTTTATTTCACAGTAAAGGGAAAATGCATATTATTTTCATGAATCCAAAATAATCTTTGATTTGCAAAAAATATTGTTCATTTTTAAATATCATTCCATAATCACCTAGTCCCAGAATTTCCTCATTTAAGCCTTTACTTCACACATGGTGTGTTGTTAATGACAATGTGTTGGCTCTATTGAAATGGTTACAAAACTTACTTATGGTAACTGTATCTTCATATAACCCAATAATATAATGCGTACGTACAGATAGACGTTCATACAATGCATATGTACGTTGTAGATCACAACCTAGAATCACATCTCATTCAAAAATGATTAGTAAAGCCTGAATATTTGCCAAGAATATTGTGGTTACTATTGCCTTCAGCAAGTTCATTTGTTTTTTTCTTAGTAATGTCAAAATAATTACAGAGCAACCGATGATAACAGGACAAACTCCATGGTACAGCGACAGGGACAACCTTTCAAGCAGCACAGAAACGTAAGATCATTAGGATGGTATGTAATTTATACTGTTTATAAAAGCAAAAGTTTGAAGCTAAAAGAAAAGTAAATAGACAAATAACAGATAAAAGAAGTATTTGCAATACAATACATTTCCATTGACTGTTTCCGTATCCAAATCTTTTCACAGGGATGCAAACTTGTAAATGTATTTGACAACATTGCACTGACTTGTCAAAAGAATCAGTGCACAGTGTAGGTGTTGGGAACAATTTTAGGCTGTTATCAAGCTGCTTTTTTAGAGATCTACATCTTGCAGAACTTTTTTTAATGTTATGATTCAGCATCTTCTCTGAACTCTAAATATACTCTCAAAATTTGAGGGCCACAAAGTAGTATGATGTAGGAGGATCTAAAATAATTTAAAAGCCCACTTAGTACTTGAATAATTCTAATATGATCATCGTTTCCAATGAAGAAAATGAAAATAATCGGTCTTTATTTCCTGGCTGCATGGATTATTAGGAACACTACATTGTTTGGGCTTTTTTTCCTTTTTTGTTACGCAGAAGAATTTCTAAGGTTCTATCCAGCTCCAAGAGTTTCTGGTTCTACGAATATCCCCATTATTATCTTTACGTCTCATTTTGCTTAAAGAATGTTAAATCAGTAGGCTCTTATCTCCATCTGCCTTTGCGAAGAGAACTAAAAAATGCTGAATTCAGTTTCTCCATGATTAATGCATTTGTCAAATTCTTTCCAAGAAAAGAAAATTAATTTATTGTGTTTTTCATGAATGCAAATTAAAGCTGTGCAAACTATTGTGGTTAAACTTAGCAGTCCTTTTTATAAATTAAAGCTAACTGATTTAATGTTAATGAAAGGGACTATATTCAAACACAAATTTTAATAACTTGGGTAGAAAGAAAATCTCAGACTTCATAAGATTTTCCTTACATAAAATTCATGTAACTTGAACAGGAAGTCATTAAAATGTAATTTTCTATAGTGGAGACTATATTAATTATCCTGTATAAAAGTCTGAAACACTTCTTAATAAATGCCTGGTTCTCTGTGTCCTGAGAATGAGAATTGGCTATTGATTAGCTAATTATCTCAAATCAAAGTTCCTGGGTTCAGTTCTAGATGATTACTATCTTGTCTGTTTTGTTGCTGTTGTTTAAATATTCTGATGAAAACCAGAAGTAAAATAGACTTTTTAAAAATAGGGAAATAAATATTTTGCTTCTGGGTACTGAGTGATTAGAGTGCTTGCTAAGGAAGCAAGAGGGCCTGGGTTCTATCCCCCAGTGCAACATATTACAGCTGGGCGTTGTGGTACACACCTGTAGTCCTAGCACTTGAGAGTCTGAGACAGGAGGATCACGGTGAATTGTAGGCTAGCCTGGGCTACAGAGCAAGACCTTATTTTAAAAAAAGAGAGTGAATGGTTTGCTTCTGTTCTTATTAATAATACCAAAAAATTGCCATTATAAGTTAAATATAATATCCTATAACTTATTGATTTATATGACATAATCTTTATATTTGTTTGTGTGTTTATATGTATAGAAAGCACCTTTATTAGTGGAGTAAGATTTTAAGACTGATTTTATAAACATTCCCAGTAAACTTGATTCTCCCATGCTTTTAAAATGATCTATACTCACTTCAGTGGGATTATAATAAAGTCCTTTTGAACCTGTTGCATCCTTGTGTTCATCTTTAATTAACTATTAACATCTTAGACAAAATGTGTTTTGAATACTTACCCTGAGAAACAGGAGAGAATCAAAATCGCTAGCTTTTGGCTTTTTGTATCATAGTTTTATATATGCTTGATTTCACTAATTTCAGAAGAGGAAATTACAACTTTTTATGTTGACTAAAAATAAATTATAGGAGCTTATTTGCACATATTTTCACAGAGGAAAACTTATACATGCTAAGTTTGACCACAGTTATTTTTTACTAGAATTTAGAAATTTTATTTGATAATAAATATTCCTTTTTCATATTAAAAGTTCACAATATTTGCTGAGCTCAAAAGATTGGATTTAACATACACTAAACTATAGGGCCAAACATTCATATTGAAAAGGAGAAACTTAAGCATAAATCTTTTGACATCAATGACTTATTTTTATGTCATACTAAAAGTTACAAAAAAATCAACAAAACGATAAAAGGAAAACTTCAACATGTCCAGAGTCTTTTATTTCATGTCCCCACACCAAACCAAGCCTGAGATGGGCCGCATGCCATAGCCTGAGTAAGTCACAAGGTCTCCTTAGGGTCTCCTGCTTCCAAGTGTGGTCACTGCCAGGTTTTGAAGAGAAAACGAGCTCATGTAGGAGGCTGATCGGCCTTGACGAACAAGTCTCGTATCCTTGCACCCACTTTTTAATTTGTATCTTGGCTTACCGTCTTCTTTCAAAAGGTCAGCAGTGACTAGGTTACGTTGTGGGATAATTAATATGAACTTTTATCTTAAAACTAATTGTAAGTAATACTGGAACGAAACATATGTCAATATATTAATGATGGAAAGTTGAACAGATTGCTTTTATGTATATTTTTTTAAAAAAATCACATTCTCTCTCTCCCAGTTCACCTTACTTTTCAAATGCCAACCCAATATAAATGTTGGAGAAAGGTTAAATGCCCCATGAAAGGCTAATGGCTTGAAGTTTGACAGCATAGTTCCTAAGCTCCTTCCATTAAAATGTAATATAGACAGTTGTGTATTAAAACATGAGTCATTTTTGGAAGTTTAGGAAGTAGTTTCTCTAAACCTGGCCTCTGGGTTATGACCACTGTCGAGTAGCCATGGAGAATTTGCATTTGAAAGCCAGTGCTCCCTATTTTAGAATTGTTTTCTTGTGACGTGATATCAGGGTCTTGCTTCTTTCTTCTAAGCAGAAATGTTCTCTGTTTAATTGAAATTACTAAACAGCCTACTTCATCCTGTGGTCATCCTAGAGATTTTTTAGACTCTCCCTTCCCCAGATTTTGCCATCCGTGTTTAACTGGACATCTAAATGGAGGCCATGCTCGGAATTAGTGTGCCACGACCCCTCTGGTTGGACCATGAAACTTCAGAACAAGATCTAACCACGCACGTCATTAAGGACACTGCGACTGGATACCATTTGGAGCAATTCAGGCAAAAAAGCAGGCAGTTCATACATTTGCAATTCAATCCTAGGCTTTATTTGAATTAAAATTAAATTTAGGATAGAATTGGTTTGGCTAAACTATTCGGCTGGGAAAGCTTGGTCATCCAGGAAGTGCTGCACAAAGACACAGCCTCTTTATTTTTCTCAGGCATCTCGCTTAGCATTTTTTATCAGCCTGTATTTGCGATACATAATCATAATAATTAGCCTGAGGAATTGGTGCATCTTGATGGCTGTTACTTCCTTCCCCCTTCCCACCCACTCGGTTAGCATTTTTTTTTTTTTGTGGGTAACATTGTTTACAATTTCTGACTTAAGTGCTCTAGATATCCAACTAAGAACAAAGCTCATGAGAGTAGCATTGGACGCTGGCTTTCCGTTTCTGCAGTTACTCTGATTTTCTAGAAATGACAGGTGGCTGCCCCTTTGGCATTGTGGCTCCTTGGCTTGTGATCAGTATTTTTACTTCTCCATTCTTTTCTCTCAAGAAGTTCTTGCCAAAGAAATAAGAACTAATGGCTTGCTGTTTCCAACTCTAGGAATTTATATAACAAAATATAATTAATTAAAATGCACACTTATTCACAGAGGACTTGATTTTGTCCTGATTATTATGATTTCCAATTTTGCAACACGCTTTAAAGCAATCCACTGCACAAACACACACACACACACACACACACACACACACACACACACACACACACACACACACGTACTGGTTGAGGGGCTGGAAGAATGGCTCAGCAGGTTAAAGCACTTGCCTAGCAAGCACTAAGTCAAGTGCTAAGTACTCGAGTTCAATTCCCCAGCACCACATAAGCGGAGAGTGGTGGCACATGCCTATAATCCCAGCACTCAGGAGTCAGAGACAGGAAGATTGTAGTGAGTCCAACACCAGTGTGGGCTCCATAGCGAGTTCAGGACCCGCCTCAGCTACAGAGCAAGACCCTCTCTTAAAAAAAAGTACTGGATGATTATAGATAAATTACTTACATGTCCTTCCAAGAGCTTCATTTACATTGTTTTGGGCAAGTTATACATACTTTTGCACAGAAAAATGGTGGTCTTTATTTCTTCTACTTTAGTAAGGGAAAGTTTGGGTTAAGAGACTATGAAAACAAATCTGATGAAACGATAATTTTAAAAAACTGATAGTGTGTCTGAAATGTGATATTATGAGTTTCTTTTTTCCTTTAAAAACGTTTTTTAAGTTCTAGAAGAGTTGTGATCTGGGTCTCTCATATCAGAGAGACCATTTGATGTTTCACCTTGTGCTTCTGACTCACTTCACTAAGCATGATGTTCTCAAGTTTCTTCCATTTGCCTGTAAAAGCCTCCACGCTGCTGGACTTTGTAGATGCATAGTATTCCTTCCATTGTGTATAAATACCACAATTTGTGTATCCACTGGTCTGTTGATCGGTATTTTGGTGTATTCCATATTTTAGCTATTGTTAGTTGTGCTGCTGAAAGGAGGGTGGGGAAGTCCTTGTCACCTTGACAAGTTACGTAGGTGCACAAAATGCTAAACTTTATTGTAAACCTTAAATTTTGCACTTATACATTTCAATAAAATGGGGGGGAAAAGGAAAAAAACTTTTTTTTTTTTTTGGTTTAACTATGAGAACTCATCAACCATAGGACAGGAAGAGGCACCAGGGTGGGGAACTGGCCCCTTGCCCAGACCTCCGAGCAAGACTAATGTGAAATCCCTTTATAGAATGCAGCATGGAACCTACTGCTCAGACCTCACGCTAATCAACCATTGATCATGAGAGATTTCCTTTATTGACCTGAAAGTAATTTTTTTCATCTTCATGCCAGCTGAGGCACTTACTGTAAGTGGGTAGATGGCATCCAGAGTGAATGTGCCTCATAAAGAGGGCAAAGTCTCCCATATCTCTCACAAGTGACGTTTTGGTTGACTTCCCAGTAGACAAACTGTAATGACACATGCTAATAAGAATTTCTATCTCCATCCATGCCTTAACCCATTCCCTTGCTAGCCCTGGAAGAAAACTGGCTAGAAAGCTACCCCCTACCCCCTTACAGAGACACACTTGGGAAATTGCTCAAGGAAGCAGGCAGCAAGGACTGGGGGTGCCATGGATGAGGGTCCTCTTTGTCCCAGAGGTGACTAGGTGTGCATGCAGAGCAGAGTTTACCTGTGGGTGTGGCATCAGAAAGTTCTGGACCATTCTGAGCTTGTTTTTCTCTGTGATTTAACTGTCTGTGGGGTTGGCAAGGTCCCCACCGATGCTGACTCTAGAATACTTCTCAATGTATAGTAGCTCACAGTCTACTTTGATCACTCCCAAAAGCAAAGTGGGGCAAAACGATGCTTTTTTCATTCAGAAAGGTCAGCATTTATAGGACGGTACTCAGTCAGATTCCTAAAATTGCTTCAGAGAATGAAGATTTCTTTTATACCATCCTCTGTTAGATTAAAGGAGGTCAGTTAAACAAAATACTTCCCAAAAGTCCCTGTTTTGAATTACTGGAGAGAATGTGTATTATCAGTGTCCTGGATCACTCAGCAAACATCAGAGGAAAGACTTCAAGTCTGTTTTGAGAAATATACTGTCCAACTATAGTGCCTTTTCCTTCAGCAGAAGAGATTTATCAAGGATCAGTTTAGCTACAGACACCTCTGTTTTTGTTAAAATGCCTTTGGCCTTTGAGTTATCTGTAATAACTTTTGGTAAGGCCTAAGCAATTTATAATAATAATATTAATGGAAAAATCACGATTCTGTATAGCATTTTTCCTTCCATTTTATCTAAATGGCTAGAAGTAAGGATTTGCATAATTCAACGCAGGGTTTTTCTCTCATTTTTGCCAGTTTTATATAGAAGTCATAAATTTGCTTTACAAATGGAGTTTTCCAAAATAATATTTTGTCTTTACAGAGATAGTTGTGTATTTTTTATCCATTTTAATGTTGAATCTTTGAAAAATATTGTCTGCTTTGAGCTTAGGGGACCAGAAACGTCACTATAGAAAATAGTAAAGTTTATTGTTTTGTCAGCCTGATTTTTATTATTCATTGTTGTATATCTGTGCTGTGTGATACTGCAAGCCTTTATGTCTCCTGTCCTCTCCCATGCTCTCACACAAATGCTATAGAAAGTATGAATGCATATCACTACCCAAAACTCTTTAACCTTGATTAAAAATTGTTACTGGCTTCTTGTAAATGGATATCTGTGCTAAACACAAAAGGAACAGACAAAATATGCGCTGGCTCTAATTTTGGACAAATCGCAGAGAAATAAGATCGAGACAGGTGAACAGAAGTAAATTTTCCAGGAACAGAAGGGAAACTGTAGAGGGACTTTCAAAGTTGATTTAAAAGACCAGAGTGTCTCCAAGGGCACGTGGCGCAAGCTGAGTGGCTAGAGCTTTGGTGCCAAGTATGGCACTGTTTGCATTCATGATGTGGACCATGATATGGAGTGTGAAGCTTGCTTGTGTGGCTTCTGATGTCTGGCAAGGCCTGTTGTGTCCTTAGTAGGGGACATTAACATGTTGGAAGTACAGCAGCATCTGCACGACCCTCTTCTCTGGGCACCCTCATGGACAACTTGAACTATAGCCACATGTGACATGGTATCACACCCGGCCTGATTTACTCAAACTGCTATAGACAGATTTTCTGCAACAGAGTCCAGGACATGGGAAATGTGAACAGGTAACTTGGTGTTGCTAATAACAACCCACAGACCAGAGATCAAGTCCCAGATTGAGTTTTGACACTGCCCAGTGTTTTCAATTTCTTGAGGTGAGACTGGAGTCAATTTCTTGATCAGTGTCATTAGTATCACACAAAACAGAATGCCCAATATTACCAGTATGACCCTTGCTCTACTAGAAGTATGTCTACTCTTTCCCAAGTTCTTAACTAATATGACCCAATGCATATTTCCAGCAGGCAAATCTTCAAGCCCAGCCTATCCCTAACTTCACAGAGACAGCCCAGTCGGTGGCACATAAGAATCCACATGACTGGGGGCAGCAGTGATGTCTGAGACTTTGCTAATAGCTTGCTGAGAAAAGGTAGAGGCAGCCATAACTTTGTAGAGTCAGAGTTGACCTTAGCAGTTACCCATTCCAACTTCTAAGACAAACCTCTCAAGGCACACTGAATTTCGGTCAAGAAAATTTGGATGTTGCAAAGTCAGCTGGGACTGTTTGCTGCAAACAGAAATAGGATCCACAGGTTATATTATAACTAGCAACTAACTTTTTTTTTTTTTTCAGAATCTGTGGCCAGTCCCAGTCTTGGCTTCTCCTTGTCTGAGTATTTCTGTCTTCTGTGCTATCAGCCCTCTGATACTCATTCTACATGTATTTTTTTAAACTAGGGTGACCCCATCCACTTCAGTGCAGAGACAAGTAGCGCCCCACCTGATTGCCACATACAGCTAACCCAGGAGCAGGAAGTTGTTGCTGTGAAATCATTCTTGCTAATGACACTGGAAGAATGTGTGAGCTTTACTAGGCCAAGGCGGTTTAAGAGGGAATATGCCTTTTCCACCCTCTCATTTCCACCTGCCGCCTACCTGTCGATGATCAAGACAAGCATGGAAGCCCTGGGTTGAGATGGCAGAGACTCATCATTCTGAGTCCCTGAATAACTTGCAGGCCAGAGATGCTCTCTTTCCCTACCCTCCCCACCCCTGCCACACAGCCTGACACCAATCAGGTACACTTTACAATGTGAGAAATACATGCTATTGTGTTAAGCCACCGAGATTCTGGGTCTTAACTACTGCAACAGCTGGTCTTACCCAACTGTACCACTAACAATGTTGTGAGATATTCTTTGTGCCCACAACTCAGGAGTCTACATCTCCAAGACAGAGACAGACTTCATCAGGAAGGAAGGAAAGAAGGAAGGAAGGAAAAAAGCAAGCCTCAGCTCAGATTCCCCCCTTGGGAATATTCAACTACTATATCACCTCAGAAATATTACCCTTATTTCTCTATCTCCCATATCTGTGCCTCCTTCACAGAATCTGTATCTGTACAAGAGCAAATCTAGGAGTTCCTACATCTTTGCCCAAGAGGACCACTAGGTAGCGCATTCCCGCCCACAGCATGCCCTCAATCCCATGCTGACCAATTTGGCCTGCAGTGTCATCCACTCCAGTTTACATACGTGGATACAATAATGCACATGAAGTCCCCAGGGCAGTGCCTGACTAGTCGCAGGCTCACAATCAATGCTGCTGAGTGGTTGTTTCCATATTACTATTGTTGCTTTTATCAGCAGTAGATTAACTACTGCCTTTGACCGCGCTGATCTCACAACTACCAATTTGTGTTTTTCTTGTGGTTCTGAATCTTTCAGCGGACATGAGCACCGAAGCTGCATTTCCTTAGTACAGCCGGCCGCGGTCACTCAGCGAGCAGAGGCGAGAGCAGTCAGGGTGTCCAGAGCCTGGTGTCCGGGTCCCGCCACCCCTGCCAGCTCTGGGAGTTGAAATAGGCACTTAACTCTGTGCCTCATGGTGGCCGTCTGTGAAACCAGAGTAAAAATAGCTTCCTGACCCATTTTCACAGAACAATTTTGAGGAACAACCTC
This sequence comes from Ctenodactylus gundi, assembly GCA_004027205.1. Classification (NCBI taxonomy): domain Eukaryota; kingdom Metazoa; phylum Chordata; class Mammalia; order Rodentia; family Ctenodactylidae; genus Ctenodactylus; species Ctenodactylus gundi. The sequence goes on along the minus strand of PVKB01000733.1, from coordinate 384,857 downwards.
AACAATGAACAAAAAAGCACCTTTTTAATATTGAAAAAGGCACACAAGCCATTTATTAGCTTTATTTTCAATGACACCAATTTTAATATAAGTAACGCTTTCTCTGTGGAATGTCTTATTCCTGTATTATGTCATCACTTCTAATTATTTTCACATGTCCTAATGAGTGGGCCACCTACCCAAGCCGTGTCTGTCTCCACAATCACTTCTTTCAGCCTTGGAAACTGACAGGGTCGCCTGGGTTGCAGCTGTCTCTGTCTCTGCATCCATCTTTTCTAACCATTTTCTCTGTCCCAGGGCACTCCAGCTTGCTGGGGTGGAGGGCTGCACAGGCAGGAAGCGTCTGTGCTCAGTGCGAGGCTTTTCACATGGTAACGATGACGTGAGGTCTGTGAGCTCCTGTGGACCAGGCACTTTCTTAGGTCCTTTACATTTCATCTTCCTGGAAACTCAGTGAAAAGAAAGCGAATGTTTGATGCCCTGGGATGGCACTCCACGAGGGGCAGGAGCTTTGTGTCTTGTCTGTCTTGTTCACTGCTAAATCCTTAGGGACTAGAGCAGTGCCTGGCCTGTAGTAGGCACTCAAGAAATGCTTGCTGAATAAAGTGATTTGCTCATCAAGTGGCTGTCTTGACCTTTAGGACACAGGGTTTTCTGGACATTTGCTATTTACTAGTTATTTTGGTATAATACGTTGTAAAATATTTGTATATGTCTAACAATGTAATTTAAAGCAACCAATAATACTTTACCACTAAACATGTTAAAATAAAATTTCTTTGCCAAATAAAAAATAAAATAAAGTCAGTGTTACAGTATTGCCAGCCTTTAGTTTCTCCACCGAGTGACAAGGACCAAAATTAAGGATGGCTAATGCCTGAAGTAAGGGACTATCATATATTGGAATTGTTATTATTTTTAATCGAAAGAAGAAAATACTAGAATGCATTCCCACTTGGCTTAAAAAGAGGAAATTCTCAGTTGAGTTCAAGATTTACTTACCATTTGTCAACATGGAAAGGTAGCTAGCTATAGGGCTGATTCTTTTAAAGGTTTGAAGCTCTAAAACAAAGCGGCAAAGTATTTTAACTGAACCAGCTAAAATCTCCTAGTATGTAATTAAAATTAAAATTGACAAGGTTTAAAAGAAGCTTTGCTTGATGAGAGACGTGAGGATTTGCATTAAACAATGATTTCAAACAGTAATGGCCACAGTTTACTTGGCACATTCTAACCAATCAGGAACAACTCATATACAAGGTAGGGAGGGTTCAGCAGTGTGACAGAAAGTGTTGGATAAATTGTCTTTGATGTTAGATTAGGATTACATTTGATACTATTCGAACAGAGTGTCTCCAAACGAAATTATTAAGATCTTATGATGTGTTAAAGGCCAAATAAACGTTTAGAAGGAGAACACAAAAATCATTTGTATTGAAACATTGTCATCTGTAGTTGTCCTTGGTTTTTAGTAGGTAAAAGGAAACATTCTTTAAATTCTCAGACAAACATGACTGGTCCATTTGTCATTCCAGTGTCTTCAGCACTTGAAGGATTTCAATTTTTATTCAACAATGTAACCTTTGGAGTTTTGCCTAATAATGACTTCAGTTGTGCTGGCCTTCCAACAGATAAATTGAAATGGAAATGCATATTTCCTAATTATGCACCCAGCCCGAGATGAGCTGCATTATTGGCAAGAGTGGCCACACTGAATGTTAAATGAAGTCTGCACAATAGTGAGAGTCTAGGTAACGTCCAAGTTTCCCAAAGTCACTTTCTTAATCATGTGAAGGATAGCCAAGACTCCGATCAGTAGTATGTAGCTGTATACAATCAGAGGAAAAACATTTAAACATCCCAGCATGGTATTTCCATTTAAATCTGATTACAGTGAAATAAAACTGTAGCCATTAAAGGTTTAGAAGAACTACAAATACAAGCAGTAAAAGAAGACAGATAGTAAATGAGGTAGTAAAACATTTCAGCAGGGCAAACAGTTTATAGCACTCATTCGGTCTTCCCGAAGCCGACTGTGCAATTCACCACAGACCCCGCACCGTTCCCTGAACTCCACTTAAACCTGCAATTAACCTTTCACGCCTAATGAAGCTGTTTTCCTGGAAAATTAAAATATATAGTGGAGCCTGCTTTTACACAGACTTGGGAGGAGAACATTTCAGAATGAATGACTTTTCTAAGGCTTTTGTTCAAATGCAAAATGGAGTGCTATGTTTGTATATAAAGCCAGAATGTTCTTTCTAAGGCAATTACATTTGATGTGCAGTATTTTATTACTGTACTTATTAATTGTTCTGCATAATTGTAAAAAAAAACACACATCAGTAATTTTATGATTAGATTGTTGCTGCCGGAGTCTACTATTACCATTTCACTTCCATTAGGGAGAACTATAGTTTTACTAACACCAACTAAATTCCTGATGTTTTTCCTTGGTGGTTTTTGTTGCAAATTCATTAGCTTAAAATGTTATATTTAGCACTCAAATATTTAGCCATTAGTCATTTGCACTGCTTTCTCTTAAAGGCATGTTTGTATATGTTTAAAGAGAAATGAAGCTCTTACGTTTTAGACAGGCAACACTGTTTTCTCTATGGTTTTGGGTAACATTAAGCCAACTTTACTACATGTTCTACTCATTTACAAAATGGTTGTGGTGACTTTTGACATCGAGTCTTGTCACCGTTTACTACTGAATAGTGCCTGTTTGCTGAAGGAAATTCTAATGGTCCCAAAAGAGTCTGCTTCCTTCCCAGCTTGCCTGGGTGACACGTAGCAGCCACTGACTAGCGAGCACCTGTCTGAGCCACCAAGAGACGGTAAGAAATGGGATAGGAAACAGAAGATGGACTTTCTTTCCTATGCAGTTTATACTTCCTATTTAAATAATCTAAATGTCATAGCATCTGATATTTAAGAATTAAAAGTGCAAAGAGGTAAAGCTTATAATAAATACTTAAGCCCCAGCATTTTTATTGAATCTGTTCATACACTTTGATGTAAATTCTGCTGGCCTGCAGCATCTGTGCATCATCTTGACACGGTAAATGAAATTCCTTTAGACCGCCAGTCTAAAATAATGAATTGTTCCCCCAGTTAATTATATTGCTTTGATAACAAGGAACTATGCTAGGCCTAGAGAACACAATAAGTGGATTTCATCAGATGATTTGTGTGACGTTTTGAAAAATGATCTTCTGAAGTGGCCTGATTTTAATGGAACTCTCACAGCACTCAGCGAGTGCCACTGCACAGGATCTATCTGGGACCCAGTACTTCCTCCTAGGGCGCTCGACTCGCAGTCATCCCTGGAAAAACTTTCTCCCGGGCAAAATCCCAGGAAGTCTAGATCAAAAGAGCACGTGTGCTGCAAGGAGAAAGGCAACGACCCTGTTTCTGGGTTGCTCTTGTTTTGCTGATACCGACCTTGTTTTAAAACCGGGAACAGATCTCATTGTCCACCTCTCTCCATTGTCAGTGTGGAAATAAACCAAGACCGACAAAACAGAAACGAGCAAAAGCCATTCATCCGGTGCTGCGAGAGCAGAGTCAGCCATCATCATCTGCGCCTTGGGGAGAATGGTGGTAAGGCAGGCGGAAAGGAGAGAAAGCTTCTGGAGAGTTTCGGGGGCTTTGACTGGAGGATGTTGACTTGGGCAACTGGACAGGTGGGCTAAGGAGAAGTGGACCATTTTGCAATTGGTCAGAGACACATCTTTCTCTAGTTGTCCTAAGTTGGAAGTGGGGACACCAAACAGGGAAGCTGTCAATTACTAACGAGTTCCGGCTGTTTGGGGATGATGGCTGCAGGGACTATTGAAGACTTTCATGTATTTTTACTAGAGACAGCCATCTAAAGTCCCGGCAGCCTCACTCCGGCAGCCTGACTTCCTGAGCTGGTTATTGTACAGAAGGAATTATTTTCTTGAGCAGATTGTTGCCTGTTTTGGGTCAGACTTTTATTTTCATAATGGCTTGACTATTATTAGTACATCTCACCAGTATATAAATGGTACGATTACGGAATGGGAGAAGGTAATACTGTCTTCTTTAAACAGCTGCTAACTTGACTTTCTATCAGTTAAGAAAATTGCATTCCTTACAATGACAAAGCACTGAAACAGTGATAGAGACTGCTTCCTACCCACAATACTTTTCTCTGAATCCTTCCCACAATATGCAATTCAGAAAGACAGGAATCTTGCTTGTTCCTTTATTCTTTTGTTCTTTTTCCTTTCCTCTTTCTTTCTTTCTCTTTCTTTCTTTCTTTCTAAGATAGAGTTGTAGTCCAAGCTGGTCCTGAACTCACTATGTAGCCCAGACTGGCCTCAAACACGCAGCAATCCTTCTGACTCAGCTTCATGAGTCTTGGGATTACAGACGTGCACCATCATACCCAGCCTATGTGGTGCTTGGGAATCAAACTCAGTGACTCGAGCTTGCTAAGCAAGTGCTTTGACCTCTATGCCATTCCTCCAGTTCCTTGTTCATGCTTATATCTAGCTCCCCTTACAAGTTCAAAAGGACCTAGCAACTTCTTGGTTGTTTTGGGGGTTTTGTGAAGTTTACTATGTATTAAGCATGAAGAAATACAAAAATAGCAATAAAAACATGCTTAACTTGATATTTGTGGCATAGGTACACACTATGTAGTTACTTTAATTATTGTGCTATTTGTCATTAAGTTACAAGATGGATAAAGTTGAATAATTCACAGTAGGCCACAAACCATGTGATCTAGTAAAGGACTCAGGTCTAACTGAATGAAAATGTCCTTTGGCCAATCATATGACTGTGGGCAAGTAGCCTGAGCATCCGCTGTGAGTATACCAGGTAGACACTACTGCCTGCAGAATGTAAGGTTTCCAACCTACTTATTATACTTATGCAGAACCTGAAAACATGATTGATGCTTACATTTTCATAGGAAAGGACAAAAAGCTGTCAAATTAAAAGTAAGCATGATTTGCAATTTTATTTGGTAATTAAGAACTGAAACATGATTTACGATTTTTCATTTTTCAGTTGAATGTGTTTCTAAGCCTCAGAATCAGTAGTAAACCCAAGACATGTTGTGAAAGGCACAGCTTTCGTTAGGCTTTGGACTTTATAAACCCCAAACTACAAAGACCCTGGGACAGTTTTCAATTAGCACAGAAGTTCCTGTTTTGGCAACTGAAACTGTTTACTTCTCGCCTGGCAGTATGTTTTCTGTAAGAAAAACAACATTTGCATCCACATGTAAACGGAAAAGTATTATTTTTCAGAGCTTCTTTGGATTATTATGAAATTTGCATAGTAGCTAATGAACAACATGATTTCATATTTGGATGATATTATAATTGAAATTAGTTTACGTGGTCACTGTCCACATTAAAGAAGGCATATATTATTTCTCAGATTTGGCTGTCTCTGGGCAATATGGTGCCAGGAATGAAATAACAGGAAGTTGTAGATTACCACTGAAGTATGCCAGGAGATCTGTAGAAGCCTAAGGTTTCCCTGAACGGGACTTTCAGTTAGTATAACCATTGTCTATGATTCTTTTTTAAAACTTACTTTCATCAAATAAAGAAGTAAAAAATTAGGGTCTGGGAGCCCAGCTCAGCAGTTGAAGTCCTTGCTCAGCAAGCACAAGCCTCTGTTTTCGATTCCCTAGCACCATGCAAGCTAGGCCTTGTGGTGCACACCTGTCGTTCCTGCACTGGGGAGGCTGAGGCAGGAGGATTGCTGTGAGTTCAGGGCCTGCTTGGATCACATAGTGAGTTTAGGACAAGCATGGACTGCAGAGCAGAACCTGTCTCAAAAAAAAATGAAGAAATTGGTCATTTGTAGCAGAGAATGTGATGAAAACAACTGTGCTGGACACTTCAGAAATTCACCCATGCTCATCAAAGGTCAAGAACATAATTTATATTTAAACCTCAAAGTTTCATTTTCTTTTTAAAAATTCAAGATATTTAATATTCTGAAAGAAATTTATGTGGCAGCAAATTTTAAAAGGTAAATGTATACTATTATTATCCTAGCTGGTGATTATTATAATTTTATAATCTTTTCTCTCTTTAATGTAATTTTCTCCTTCTCCACACTTTCTCTTCTGTTTTCAAACATTCTTTCCTTTCCTTTGAAACAAGTATGCACTCATAAAATTATAGGCCTTTGGTGTATCTCATCTGGACTTCTGCTTCCCCTGTATAGATGGCTTGATCGTCTTTTTCCATTGCTAAATGTCTTTTGGTTTGGTTTGGTTCTGGTTTGTTGGTTGTACTGGGGATCAAGCCTAGGGTCTTCATACTGAGAAACATCCCAGCCCATTTTGTTTTTGACAAATTCACTTTAAAAAGCTTTCTACATCAGTTGTTTAAAACTAATGACAACATGATGTTCCACTCTGGGTGGGACACAGAATGACCGTCAATGTGATTAGAGACATAAGGAAACACCAAGCAGACCCCTCTGGTTCTGTCTGGCATTGTGGGCTAGACACTGTGTCCTGAGTTTATCTGAGGTAATATGTTGACCGTCAACTGTACGGTTGTTCACCAGCAACCACAGTGTAGTTCCTTAGTGTATTTCTAGTATGCATGGATTTCTTTGAATTTAATCTTTTTGGAATGATTCCCATGGTGTGCCTTTTAACATCTTAAAAATTTCCAGGATAGAGTAAGAAGGATCCTGTCACTCCCAGAAGACAGTCATCTGATTCATGGTTCTTCAGTAGGAACAAATGTTCAGAAATTGTCACTATGGGAGTGAGATCCCAACCCACTTTTGGCTTTTGATTTTGATACAGAGTCTTACTAAGTTGCCTATGCTGGGATAAACTTGTGATCTTCCTGCGTCAGCCTCCCAAAGTGCTTGTACCACCAGGCCCAGTTTAATGTCTTAAATGTGAGACTTGTATCTGTTTACCACATGTCATCTCACTCTATCACTTCCTGCTTAACTTTCAAATTTCCATCCTCATTTAGGTACAAAAATGGTTCAAAAATCACCAGTCTTCTTTGAGGGAATCTAATGGCTTCTGCCACTAGTAGACTTGACTCTGCCGGCCAATGGGGTACTTTTTCAAAGACTTCTTGAGCTAAGCGATTTCCTGACCGTCATAACACTGCACTAAACTAAATGACTTCCTCTTACAGTGCTCATGTCCTCATTGGCATTTCTTTCTATTCATAAATCTCTGTTCTTGACAGATCATTTTTGAAGCTTACCTAGAATAAATAAGCCCACAGGAACAAAACAATTCAATGACATTTGGTGTCATTGAAGCTCTATAAAGGAGGTCTTTCTCTGAGAGCAGCACACGGAGAAGACGACTATGAGGGCGTGGAGACTGGGGCAGCTCTCTTCCAAATCAGGTCTTTGAGATCCAGGAGAGAGGAAAACAAGCCGGAAGTCCCTTCGTGGTTTGGACCTGGTAATAGAGTATGATGATTGAGACATCTTGTTTTACTCAAGAATTATGAGACTCAACAGAAACTAAAATGACTCATTGTATCTATAAATTGGGCATCTAGTTGGGCCATTGCTTATATAAATGTAATAAATGTCCCACCATCTCCCATTATTGCCACCCTGAGAACCAAGGCCTTAACACATGAGCCTTTGGAGATAGTCAACATCCAAATTGTAGCAAACACATATTTCTAAGTGACATAAGCCAGCCCAGGGGGCTGCATACTTTTTGATTCAAACTCTATGACATTTTATAGAAATCCAAGACTATAGCGACTTGAAGAGAAGATCAGTTGTTTGCCAACACCTTTGGGGAAAGTGAGGGATAAAATTGGTGATGCTCAGGGGATGTTTAGGGCAGTGAACTTTTCCGTATTATACTGGAATGGTGGATACATGGCCTTATGCATTTATCAAAATTCACAGAACTGCACAATACAAAGTATAAGCTGTCAAACAGCCTTGTCCAAAGCATAGCCATGGGTTGGTTATATGTGACCCAAAATGACTTTAACACACATTTGTAGGCTCTTCAAAAATTATAAGTTTTTGTGATTTTTTTGCATTAGATATTTTATGACATTAGATATTTTATATGGTACCCAAAACATTTTCACTTCACTCAGGATAGCCTAGGCAAGCCTAAAAGTTGGACAACTGTGCTAAACTATGGACTTTTGTTGATAATCACCTGTCAACATAGGTTCAGTTTTTCTGTACACTGACCGAGCCCGCTCAGTCAGTCAACAGGAACTCGAGGGGGGAGTGCAGATTGAAGAATACATGGACTCTTGCAAGGGCAAAAGATGCTTTATTATCTACAGCCTTCCTTTTATACCCTCCATGCCTTCCAGCTTGTTAACAGAGAAGTCCCATGTTTCAACACCTGACTTAAATTTCAAACAGTGAACAAGCAAAACAACACCTGACTTAAATTTCAAACAATAAACACTTCTTCGTGGAAAGGAACTCAGCCAAGGTCAGCAATGCTGAGGCTCTTGGGCCCTGAGGGCTCCAACGATACACATAAAACTTCTCTAACTTAACAAATATTAATGAGTTTTATTCCTAGAAAATAGTTGCCATTTAATTTTTTGTACACTCAGAGAAAACTTGTTTGCAGACATAGAAATTAAGGTATGGGGTCCTATCCACACTGAGTTGTCAAATACTGAACGTAGTTGTTCAGAGTTAAGGTAAGCTTGATTGTAAATCCTTTCTTCTTCCTGCGTAAAGTACACTATTTGATAACTTCCAATGCTAGGCTAAGCCTTTTGTGACTAAATGTGAAACAGTAGGAAGCAGAATGCAAAAGCACTAGTCACCCACCATCCCAGAAATGTCAAAGCAAATATTTGAATGTCTGTCTGTTCTTCCTGCAGGCCTTGCAATTGCCAGTGCCCTGATAGACATTGCACAGCAGAAGCCTTCAGATAATAAAGACAAGACATCAGGCGTCCGAAACCGAAAGCACCTCTCCACACGTCAAGGAACTTGTGTCTGAGATATGGAAAACTCTCCCGTCAATTCCGTACTGACTTCCTTTGCAAATGGCTTCCATCAGAGCTGTTCTATAGCTTCACCTTTTACAGAGGCCAAAAGCCGTATGATGTCAAGCCCAAGGCCAGTTCATTCTCTAAATGGGCAGTGACCAAAGTGGCCAAAGAATGATCATGAGTTTTATAAAAGTAACAGCGTGGATGGTCACAAATGATAAAGTCAGTTTTTATGACTATCTTAGGTTTATCGTAGCTAACATTAATTTACTCAGAAAAATGTCTATTGTTTCTTAATGCAGATGGAAAATATGTAATTCATATAAATCAACTGTTTATATCTCAAGACTTTAAAGAAAGACATTTTATAATGCATGAATGATGAGAATTGTACAGTTTTTGCCTCATAAGCAAACTTAGGTCACCTGTGTGTGAACAGGAGATGAACAAATCCTAATGGCTTTAAATGCTGTTTTATCTCATTGTAAATGTGAAAGCAAGATTTTGATTTAGCAGAATGTAGCTATGTATTTAAATATTTCACCTGACCATCTCACACCCAAACTCAATATGAGAGCGGAACGTTTTCCCCTCTAACTGGAACGTAGACCAGAATGAGTCTGTCTGGAGGATGTGTGCAACTTCACAGGAGGTTTATTAGAATTCTGAGCGTAGAGGACATTCCTGTCGTCCATGCCAACTGCCTAACTCATTATCAGAGCTGATAGAGCATGGAAAAGCCTGGCCAGCAATCGATTTTCCCCTTCATCCAAAAACAGTCTCCATAACTGCAACCTAAAGAGAGCTGAAATAGTTATTTTATAGCATCCAAGCTTCTGCTCCAAGATGGTAATTTTTTAATTTCTTAGGAATCACTGGATCAGACATAAATGTCCTATCTGCATCTTTATATGAACGTGTCATTTCCTTTTGGTCTTCTTCCTTTAGCTCCTAGATCGTATTTCCCTTTGACAATTGGTACAAAATGTATTTTAAAGGTAACAGCTCCCACCTGACCCAAGTTCTACCCTGCCAACTGTTTCCCGTGGTAGAAGAGGACAGAAGAACATGGTCTAGCGGCAGCAAGATTCTCATTTCTAACACAAATACACTGGTGTCTTGAGAGGATCTGATTAAAGTAAGTTCCTTGTTGGCCACACTCAGCACTTTCCTAAGGACTCAATATTTCTGAACCATGGCAGAAGGGAAAATAAAACTAGCCAGCTTTCACATTGGAATATGGAATCATTTGTGCCCTAATACTGACTACAATTCACTGAAGCTCAGGAGCACGAGCAGACCCCGTTTGGAATTGCAGGTTTTTAACTCTAGGGTGACTATGGGATATAGAGCAATGACAGAGATATCCAAAGCTGCTGTATACAATAGTTTTTATTTCATATGAAAATCACTTAAATCTAATTGATGTTTAGTACTCTATATGTACTTTTTATGTTCTTTGGATTTCTGGAAGGTAAGGCCACTTTATGGTTAATGCCTACTTCCTTGCATGCCATGGTTGTACAGTAGCAGAATATGACCCTCTCATGGTATTAAATGTTTATTTCAAATGACATTTTACACAGCTTAATTTAGGGAGGATTGAATGTAATATATAACAGGAATGAGCATACACTATGTAGTTGCATCTTATAAAAGATTGGTAGGTTGCATTAACCATGACTCTGTCATTCTTTTGATAATTAGGCATTTATGGATTATGATATACATTCCCTACATTGGCATGATGATTTCACTATCTTCCATGCATTAAAAATAAGAAGACTACTAGAGTAATTTTAGTAATTTTATCTATAGCTTGTGGTGCTTGGGGCAAGTGGGAGAGGGCTATTTATTTTTCATTTCCTGTAATATTTTCTCTCCCTCAAAAAACAAAAAAACCAGTAAACTCAGTTTTTAGATGTAACTGTTTCAACTAACTTTATCTGTTCCTTTTTGGACCCTTTAAATGTTGGTATTTCTCATGGAGAAATAAATTGACAAAACTGGTGATTACAAGGACACAGACACTTTTAAAATAAGATGATTGCCCAGTCGGTTTAATTATTTCACAGTCATCGCTGGTGAGAGCTTATATAACAAAAAATACAAATGCATAAGGGCTTTTATGCAAAATCTGTTATGTTTTTAGATATGCTAAGCAAATGGTATTACTATGAAAGAATTTGAAGTTTGAATCTCACTGGGTTTTTTAAACTTGAAAAATTGAATTTCAGATAATTATAGGGGAATGATGCAATATGAAATCATATTCTTTTTTGGGTCAAATACTGATAACTCCATGGCTAATTATGCAATATATTTTCAAAAAGTTGGTTTTTTTTAATGAAGAAAACAATTTATTGGGAAAATCATGAAAGAGGAAAGAAGAAAGGGATAGCTTCTGCTTGTCAGAAGGGGGACCCGGAAATGTGGGTTGCCCCCCAAAAAGCTGTTTACTGGTAATAAAATTCTTTGCCTTTAAGTGAAGTTGATTAAAATTACATCAAGAATCTAGGAATATTACTTTAAATTTGTGTCTTATATTTTCTCCCACATCCCAAACACTTTAAATGTGGGTGAATTTATAAAAATAAATAAATAAACCACAAATATATGTGGATGCTTTCTGAGCAGCTAACATGACCAGTTCTCTAAAAAATTTACTTCAAGGGAATTCTGAACACTTCACTTTAGAATGAATTCGATTAAAAAAAACTTTAGATTTTTAAGAATTCTTGTCCTGCTAAGCATGTAAAAAACTTAATTCAATACATTGGAGCTTTGGAAAATTAGCCTGAGGGCTCTCTTTTGACAACTGGAATACTGCTAAAAAGGAATCTGCTTGTGTTCAGGATCAATTTCATAAGTTTTAAGAGAATTCATGTTCTCATAATTGTTTTAAATGAACAAAGTGACTTTATTGATACACAAAGGAGAAAAATAGATGTCACGTACTACCATGTTATGTTTCATAGGAGAATTGCAATTGAGATGCATTTAAATATATAGCCTGTCTTGCTGCTGTGCTTCCCAATATCTCATTTTTCTTTTGGCGATGCCAGGAAGGTCATTTAGACGCAGGCTGGTGGACAGGCTTGAGAACAGACACTGGAACCCGCTCTGAAGTGGGTAATACTGGATAAGCGTTGCAACTCCAGCTCTTCCAATCCTGAAGATGGCAATGGAGCCCATGTACAGAGCTGTTGTGATGCAGAGAGTAACCCCTGCGACGCCCCCATGGTGGCCTTTGATGAGGCGTAGCTGGGGTTAATCACAGGGTCCTCGGGCCCCTGTTTCTACCAACTGATTATGAATGAATGTGTTTCATTTTTACCCATTTTTGCACCATTGGTGAAAGTCAGGTAGGTGTTTTGTTTTGTTGTCGAAAGAAGCCTTCCTGAATGGATATCTTAAGTTCCTATAATTCTATGAAATACGATATTCTAAAAACTACTTTGGTATTTGGGCCAATAGAGCTTTCATTCTTTCTAAATATACATAGTTTTCGCTCAGCATTTTTCAAATGACTGTTTCACCTGACTATTTTAATGACATTTAGACAGAAACATCAATTATCATCTGTTTACATACAAACTAGGCAAGAAGGGGCTGATGTCCACATTGTATCCTCACAAATGGTACATCTTTACTAGTGAACATAAACTTACGATTTGAAAAATACTCTGTAGTTTTTAATTTTTTTAAAAGAACTGATCAACTGGCCAAGTAAATTAGTTCTACCCATTTGAAGATCATCTCAGGCTGGTCTTGAACTCACCATGTAGCCTACACTGGCCTAAAACTCACAGCAATCCTCCTGTCTCAATATCCCGAGTGCAGGGTTTACAGGCATGTACCACCAAGCCCAATTTATGTGGTGCTGCAAAATCGAAGTCAGGCCCTTGTGCTTGCTAGGCAAGTATTCTAACCATAGCACCATTCCTCCAGCTCCTGTCTATGTTTTTCACAAAATCTACTTCCAAAACCTCCTTGCTGTTTACTGAAGTGTGTTTGGAGCTTAACTGAGAAGAACGGTTTACCAGATGAGTGTGACTCCCATCTTCAGACTCTGATCAGAAGTGACCCAGGCAAACTCTAGAAAACCCCTTCAGTGGCTCTTAACAAGAATTAGGGACACTCTGCCTAGGGCGAAAGAATGGCCTTTATCTACAGTTAAAGGAAGTTCTTTGAATAATGAAGTTATCATTCTAATTCAAAATGTTTTAAATACTTTTCCAAGAAATACAAGCCATCTGGTTTGTACTCGGCAGTGTTTTCATCATAGTGTACATCTAACATTTTAATTTTAATGAATTTTTTGAATCAAGAATTAGAATCATAGTTACTATCAACATGTACATACACAGGTGTGCATGACAGTGTTAAAAACAGATTGTGTAAAAGTTCAAATCCGCTTTAAAAAGCCAACATTTCAGGACATAGTGTGCTATTAACTGGGACTTTAATTATTGAAATGAAAACATTGGCTCTTCCGATTCCACTACCAAATGCAGTTTTATTATTTATTTTAGCTCTTCAAAGATCAGACAGGAAAAATCACTGAGAGCCTGAAAAAGCCCTTGTCCAGGTAAGACTTGGCTATAAAACTTAAACTGTTGGATTTTTACAGTGTTTTCTTTTGCGTCCTCCGCCAGATTCTCTTGAACTTTCCTCCATGTGCTCTGAATGGGGGGCTGAGCACTTGGAATGCTCCTGAGAATGGAAGGCAAAGCTCACAAGAGGCTGGACATCCAGGGTTCCAATTATGGCCAAGAGTCTGTGCCCCTAGCCCAGTGTTTTGTGTTTAAAGAAGTTACAATAAAAGTCAGCTATCTGAGCCCAGGGTAGCCATGGCCAAGTTCTCTGAGAAAAGCTTTCACGTGTAGGCAGGCATTGGCTTTAGCCCCCAGGAAGCCATCTGGGCCCAAGCCTCAGGCCAGTGACCTTGCCCTGTGAGATCTCAGGCGAATATTTCTGGGAAAGTGCCAAGCCTGGAGGCCCAATCCCACAGGAAGATCTTGGGCCCGGGCCTATGCAGACTCTCTCAGGATCTTGACCTGAAATCTCCCTGGGGCGTGGCTCTGCCCTCCATTCCTAAGCCTTCCGGGACCAGCTGGGGAGGGAGAGGGTGGGAACTAGGGTCCTCTTTGACCCTGAGAGACATGCCCAGTCTGGGTGGCATCTCCCAGTAGTGATAGAAAAGACAGAAGCTTTGGGAAGCACTTGAACAAAGCATCCTGGTGCATCCTGACACTTTCTCTTGCAACAATAAGCAACAACTGATTGTGATTCTCCTAGCTGTGCACACTGTCCTCCTCAGCTTTCTGACAGTCAATCAGCGCTATGTTGAGGACTGGAAGTTTCAGCTCAAATTTGATTTTTCTCTGTCCTAAAGGGGTTTTCTCCTACAAATGTGAGTCACTGACGTGAATGATAGTTATTCTTTCAGCATAGAATTCCCTTCCTCAATGTTAACGTGCTTCCTGACTTGCTTAGAATCAGAATCCCCTGCACACCACAGCAGCCAGGGTGTGAGCTGTAACTCAGAAGCCCTGCTATGACAACAGGAGTATTTTGCTTGCCAAATAAGAAGCTGCAATGTAATTTTGAATGAGCTTCTCTGAACTAATCCCCCACCCTGCTGTTCTAACCTCCCTGCTTCCCAGCACTTACCATCCTTCATTGAGAAAATAATTCTTCCCATTGAAGATGTGGAGTAGTTCTATTTGAAGAAGAAATCAAACCTCTCAAAGAGCATTACAGAAACACTCTATTCCACTCTCCTGCAGAAGGTTTAACTAATGTTATTTTTGGCAAAACTGGTATTTTTGCTCAGGCAAGGTAGTTAAGTATAAGCTTCTTTAAACTAGCTGTGTGTGGTCAGCTAGGGAACCCTGCTCTAGAAAATCCACCCAGGAAGACAGAATTAGCCAGCAAATTCTTGTAAAAGCTCATTAGGCTTCTACGATCCCATTTTTCCCCAAAGATATTCCAAATGTTGTACTTCCCAGGAATATACAGTTATCTTAGGACAGGTCCCGTGTGGGAACACACTCAAGTAAGTTTTAAAGTGAATTTACAGGCCAACTTTTCTGGAATGCCTTTGGCTAGTTGTTTAAACCATTTCTAATTGGGGTTAAAACATTCACCTCTCTCATCTAGGTTTTGTGGTGAGTTGTTGCTTCGGTGGAGAGTAAGCCATAGTTGAATACTTTTTATCTTCCTCTGAGAAGCTGTAGCATTAAATTCAGTGAGTCACATGTGTTGACTTTCCCTTGAATTTTTTTTGAGGGGGGATAATGCTACAGTGCAAATGCGTGCTAAATTCTTCAAATGATTACATTGCAATCAAAACCAGTGGTTTTTGCTTCCTAGGGATCTAGAGGCATGCTTTCAGCATTTCTACACTATCTATAACGTATTTTAAATATCACCTTCTTCAACCTTAAATGGTAATTTTATACCAAACACTAACATATTGTATTAAATTTTCCTTCCAATCAACATACATCTCTTCTGACCCGTCATCGACTAGTCAGCTCATTTCCCCCAGCCTCAGACTCGCACGCTCCTACCCGTGCTTTAAAAATAAATAAACAACATAAAACAGGCCTGCACATCTTCGTTCCCCTGTGACTGTGCACATTGCCAGCAGTAATGTTTTCCTTTAGATCAGCTTGTTTGAAATACGATGGCACTTTAAAAGAGAAGGCCGGCTGGAAGGACACCGGTGAAAACCCCAGCTCAGTTTGAAACAATTTGATTTCAACCTGAAGTGAATTATCTCACTACACAAACAGACAAAGGCAAACGGGTATGCGACTTATAAAGTTCTTCAGAGAGTCAGAAATCTAAGTTCAAGTGGAGCTCGTGGCCCAGTGAGGGAAAGGGAGCAAGTTCCCTCCAGACAGCTGTGTGCCGATGAGCAAGTCAACGAGGGAACAAGCATCCCTGATGTCTAGTCCATGCTGATTTAGGAAGTGACGCATGTTCCAGTTTGACCTTCCAAGGCAAAAACCCCATCAATATGGGCTGTTGAGAGAAGCAGCCTCCCGGAGACCTAACTACCAAATGGTGTCACCTTGTCGCTGATGCCAAATCTGTGACGAGCTTGTCAAATTCGAAGTTTACAGTGATCTATAAGGAGATCTTGTTCTCATTTTTATATACAATAAGGAATGTCTTAGTGATGTTATTTTCCTTCTCTGAACAATGTTCAGAGAGTAGTTATGTGACAGCCTTTTTATTAGTAATTCTTACAAGATACATCACTGAACAATTTTGGTTTTGTACACTACAAAGAGAATTCTTGTATCTATAGTGGAATATACGCAAAGGCATATTATAGCTTCACGGGAGCCCCTCAGGGGGAAACAAATAATTTTTCTTAGTGTTTCAAAATATTACAACTTTGCCTACAGTCCTCCATATTTTATACTGCACTAACACAATTCATCGTAACATTCTGTTTCTTGGTACATATCACATATTTCTGGTGCAGTCTTGATACTTGTCCTTATAAAGTATTCGAGGTTCCAAGGGACTCCATGCAATATATATAGAGGTCGTGACGCTGTGGAGTTTATCGCCCTGTGGGATGCGTGGCCAGGAGTGATGACTCATAAATTCTGCAAAGTTTGAAGTTGAACTGTGAGTATAATTCAACCTCAAGACCTATCACTTCATGCCACTGAAACCTAAATGCAAATTCCCCAAATTGGGTCTTAATCACACTAATGATCAGAATAGATGGAAGCTTTTAGTTTTGGAAGTTTTTAGTTTTACTTTATTTAGTTTTAGCTTATAAACTATACAGTGAACCAAAAATATCCAGAGAAATAGAGGGACTCGAATTGATTCTGTCAACTTTTTTTTTTTCCTGAACTGTTGAAGAAATGTGATCTGGTGTTTAAAAATGAAAACTAGAACAAAACAAAACTTCTATCCTTAGCAAAAGGACTAAGCTTCACTGTGCACTGTTTGCCCAAGGTGGAAACATGAGAACCTGCCTCCTCCCAGGGAGCTTGTAAAAAAAAACAAAAACAAAAACAAAAAAAAACCCAAACAAACAAACAAACAAAGAAAAAAAACTGTGCTTCCAGATGCTTAGGACTCCACTCCGGTCACAGCCTGGGCTGCACATGGGTCTGTGTACAGGCACTTGGCAGCACTCTACATCCTCCCGGCATCTACTTCAGGTTGGTTTTCCAATGATATTCGCATGATGTTTATCAAACATTTTTCAGCTTTCGAAGACAAAGGGACACATCATATCTTGTTGGCCTACAAAAGCGGTTGTCACCATTGTTCAGGTGTACAAAGGACTGAATGACTGCAGTTCGGTATCACAATTTGAATTTCTATCTGTAGCTGAATTGTGTGACCTTGAGCACTTAGGCCCATTCTGTCCCGCTGTTAAATGATAAAGTTCCTCAGCTGCACATCAACATCTGAAATCTCATCAGGTAATCTCATAAATGAAGTCGGTTGCACAAACCAGGGAAATTTGTATCAGAAAAAAATGGCTTGTACGATTTAAAGCTTTCAACAAAATAATAAACTAAAACACTTTCCTCTCTTCCTGTTAGTCATTACCTAGGTATTTTTCTTTTGGATAAACAATCTACAGTGTGTTTACTGAAGCTTGCACTGATATTCCCCAGTAGTGCTTGCAACTTGAATTTTATTCCAGCAGCTACACGAAATGAGTCCACAGAGCGGAGCAGGCAGGCCCCTCTGGAACCTGAGATTATTTGTTTTCTCACTGTTCTAAAGGTAATTAAGGAGCATTGCATGTTTCTCAATTAATGATTTTTCATTCAACAGGGGATCTTTGATGCTAATTTGTTTTAATCAGGGCAGAGGCTGCTCAAAAACTCTAAACAATTCAGTGAAGAGGAACTAGGAATTTTTAATCAAGTGGAAGAGATTTAAATGCTGTGAGGGACGTGTCTATCATGTGCTTTCAATTCTCCTTCATTTAACTATGTTCTTTTGGTTTTACAAACCAGTGTGAGATTATTAAGCAGAGAATAGTGTACTACACAATACACTTTTCCTTATATGTTTGTGTGTGTATATGTAATATTCTTCTTCGGTTTCTCTCATGTAAAGCCTATTTACAGTCAACCTTCATTACTGCCCACATACAGAAAATATTTATACATACATCCAATACTCTTTATGTATACCAGTAAAAGTAAGAAACATATATGTAAGAAACAGTATACTTATATTATGCTGCAAAAGCAAGATGGAAGATAAGTTATAAATTATCCTTACGTATATTTTTTTGAGACAGGGTCACTCTCTCTGCAGTCCACGCTGGTCCTGAATTCACTTGGAGCCCAGGCTGGCCTCAAACTCACAGCAATTCTCAGCCTCCCAAGTTCTGGGATTATAGGCATGAATTATCCTTAAATTTAAGAATTTTTTTATCCCTTGATCATCTAACTATTAATGAGTGGCTGTTCATAATTTGAGCAGTTAAAATCTGATCGCATTACGAACCTAGAAATAGGCACGAGCTAAGGAGCTGTTACCTTACAGTATAATGATTAGAACCTGGTTTTTTAAATAAGAAAATAACTTCGGCAGGTGATTTTGCCTTATAAAAGTAAATAGTATCAGAGTAGTGAAGTCAGAGTGGCTTTCTTTTCTAATGATCTGGTCTAGTGTCATGCTAATATATTCAAATCAAAGATACTTCACAGAATGTCAGTCATGTGAAAATGAAAGTTGAGAGGTGGTTTTTTTGTTGTGTTTTGTTTTTTGCCTCTTTCGGAATATTAAAAAAAAATCTTAGCAAATGCTTGAAAGGCCTAACTACTTAAAATCTTGCTATTTCACAATATTGAGAAGAGTAAGAAACTGGGCTTGGTTTGGTTGCTGATTCGTTTGTTTTATTTAGACCAGTGGTTCTCAAACTCATGGAATCCATCAAAATCAGCTTGGATTGGGGGTTTGTTAAAACAGATTACTGAGGCCCACTCTCTACTTTCTGCTTCAGTGCACCAGGAGTGAGACCTAACAGATTCTTAAATTATACTCAGAATCAGGAATTCCAACTGGAGAGCTTTTATTATGAGCAAATCAAAAATGAGGGCCACGGAGCAAAGAATCTGCACTTGGCCAGTACTCCGGTGAATTTTGCACAGGCTCTCTGCCAAAAGTAAGCTGGACTTGTTACATCTTGGAGGGTGGGCTCCAGGGTAAAGTTCTGGCCCTAGGTGGCTGGGGCTAAGCAGTGGACATGAGTAACTGGGATGGCATTTGTGTTTGTATTTTAGTTCACAGAGATCCATCTGAAGGACTTTGCAAGAATTGCAAACATCTGGAAATAAACTTTTAAGTGGCAATGATGCCTTGCCATACCTGGGCTAATGGATAATGTCAGAGGCCAAACTGACTTGTGAGAAACCACACCAGGTTCACTTATCCAGCCATGCGGTAATTGTCACGATCCAGGGCTCTGTTGGGCATCTGTATTTTTAATAAGGTTCTCAATTAATTTTTTAAATAATGACAACAGTATGTTTTTCACACTGCTGTAATCCAACATAGTGCAAGGATTAATTCTTAACGGACAAGTTTAGAAAACTCTACTTAGGATCCAAATATTTTTCCTCGGAATTATTTGTAGAGATACAGAATTTGCCTCTGTAGAGCTTTCTAGAGAAATGCCCGACACAAGTGCCGCTTGCTGCACAGGCTCACCTCCTTTGCCAGGACGTCCCTGAAGTGTGCTAAGTCTCTGCCTTGGTGGACAGGAGTTACCAACCCAAGACTCTCAGGTGTGCCGTCATCATATGCAATGTGACAAACCTGATTCTGATTTGCTTTTGTTTTCTCGTTGCCGTTGTTTCTTTCCAACTCCCACATTGTAAGGCGGTTTTTACTTCTTGGGGAGTTGTGGTGAGAACTAGGTCCAATGTATAGATTTGAATGGTTACTTAGCTTTGTTTGCCTTCATATTAATTCATGAACATGGAATTTATTAGTGCACATGCAATCAAATCAAAAGAGCACCAGTGATAGAATGTGTCTTCTGAAAATTCGAATCATTACTAGCACCTCATGTGCGCCAGACTTTGTATTGTGTTATTTGATCTTTTTACAACTAGTAAGAGAAGAACACCACAGTTCCCATTTTCCTGAGACTTAGACTGTGGACCTGCCTAAGCTCAAGTAGCTAGCGAATGACAGTTGTGGCAAAGCTCTACTACAATATGCGGCTTCCTCCAAACCTGCTGTGCTTAATTTACATGAAACCTTCATCCAATGGCAGGGAAAATGATGCCAGAGATGCTTACCATCATTCTCTTGTCATACTTTACGATGACAGAGTCACGTCTAATGGAAGGGGAAGCTTCCCTCTCCTACCAAGCAGCCTTCAGAGTTGTCATATTCCTCCACGTACAGGAAATGAGCTCTTCTTCCCTTTAATTCACCAGAGTTCCCGGCAATCTCACACTTTGAGTTGCCCATGACCTAGTGCCCATGAGTCGGCCTAGCTAATCATGCAATCATCATCGTGAGTATTTGCGGGCTGGATTCCCACCCAATTATGTCACATCATTGGGTCACAAAAGTGATCTAATGGAAGGTCACTTTTGCAATTACAAATTACGTATTGATGTGATGTAATCGTAACCCTGGTACGGAACTTTGCTGTACTTTACAAATCTCTAGGTTGTAGTAGTCATGTTTGGCTCAGCCCCGTGAAAAAATTTCTCAGCACAGTTGGTGGTCAGAGACACACTGGCCACTTTTCCCACTTAACTTTGATGTTAAGCATAGTGCCCTTCTCTACTCCACAGATGTTTACTGAGCAATTGGCTCGTCTCTCACCAGGCCTTTGTCCCCTCCCTCCACCCTCAAGCTTCGGAGAAGCAAAACACAAGTTATCATGAGGACTCTAGGTAGTGATTGTATCAGATCAAATTGCTATAAGAGACATTAAAATCTTTTTTAGGATACTTTTTGTTTTTGAGGCAGGGTCTCACTCTGTAGTCCAGGCTAGTTCTGAACTCACTGTGTAGCCCAGGCTCTTCTCGTATTCCCAGAAATCCTCCTGCCTCTGCCTCCCAACTGTTGACATTGCAAGCATGTGCCACCACGCCCAACTATGTGGTGTTGGGGAATTGAACCTGGGAGCCTAGGGCCTCACATGTACTATGCAAGCACTTTGCCTACTGAGCTATACTTCCAGCTCTCCCAGAACTTTATTGTCACCATTCTAAACACAGTCTTGGTGTAGTTTTTATTCAGATTCTATGGTGACAAGGAAAGGACACAAAGTGTTTTCATGGAACTAGGCAGTTTCTTCCTTTCTTTGAATTTTAGCTTTGGTTTTCTCACCTGTTTAACAAAGGCCTTTTCAGGACATAGTGGCTG
This sequence comes from Ctenodactylus gundi, assembly GCA_004027205.1. Classification (NCBI taxonomy): domain Eukaryota; kingdom Metazoa; phylum Chordata; class Mammalia; order Rodentia; family Ctenodactylidae; genus Ctenodactylus; species Ctenodactylus gundi. The sequence continues at coordinate 363,480 of PVKB01000733.1, read as the reverse complement.
GTCCTCTTGGAATTCCTACTTGGTGACCTTGTTATGATGTTTACCTGGCTTGGTGTGTCTTACACTTCCACAAAATCAGCTCTTTGCAGATGGTACTAGCAGCTCCTGGGTCAGCTCAGCTTCACAAAACCTGCTTGTTCATAAGATAGCACGCCGATTTTTCTTCCCTAGCTGCACTGACCGGGCCACAGGGCCTCACTCTGGAGTGCTGGGATTGCTTTGAAGAGACTTACATCGGCATCAGAGCACAGGATAAGAAGTGGATGTTGTAGGTTTTGTCCATAGTTTCTTAATCTTTTCTACCAAAGAAACCCCTGGCTCCTACACACTTCAAATATTTTTTATTCATCACTGCCAAAATATGAGATTCTTACTGTATTTCTCAGTAAAGTTTAATTTCTACCCAAAGGACACCGTATCGTAACTTCCTGGTCTCAGCTCTGTGTTGAAACTTCATTACTTCTATGGGGACTTTATGAAATAAATTCTATTCTGATGAAAAAATGAGATACAGACGATTCATAAAATATTTGAGTATCAAAGAATTCGGTATAAGGAACTGTTACTTAACAGAGACAGAAATGCCAATACCCTTTAGGAACAACCATCTAAGAAGATCACTGGAAATATTTTTGTGGTAGTCAATTTTCAGAAGACATATCACCAACACTTCATGGCTATTTTAATGGAGAATAACTAATTTTTCCTGATTTGGGGCCAAAATATAGGGTAAATCGCCATTAAGCCTGACCCTCGTCATTTACAAACATGCGAACACTGGGTAACTAGCTGGTGTGTTGGTATGCAACATGCAGATAGTTGCTGACCTAGATACATTTCTAAAATTAATTTGCCGGTGCTGCACTGGGCCTAGCTAATACTCTAACAAGTGTTTCTTTCTTTAATGATGAGCGTAAGCCCTGAGGGCCTTGTGTTTGATAGAAGTGACAGCTCTGCACCATGCAGGCGCCTCTGAGAGCAAGTGTGCTGACTCAGACTCTAGAAGGACAGCACAGGATGGTAGGGGAGTTGTCAAACAAATTAGTAGCCTTCTGGATTCAAAGTTATGGAGCTAATCAGCGCTTCGGGCATCTTTTAACCATGTCCCAAAGGAGGTGGTGACTTCTTTAAGATTTAAAATCAGCATTGCACCTAAAATCTGCATTATAAGATGAGCCAACATCTTACTCCTTAGATTAAATGACATATTTTAAACCCCATATTACTTTTTCTTCTTTCTTACGCCCCACCCACTCCCCTCAGCCTCATGAAGCTCCATCATGTTCCATCATGAAACCACACAGGGCACTGAAATATTGTCTTTCAAATATGTGCAGAAAAAAATGGCAGATGTTTCCGTGTTTCTAAGATCTTTCATAATTAAGTCTGATAACAATGAGGGAATTCAAACAAATGATTCGGGAAGAAAAAAAAAATGGGTATTTTATGTCTATTTTCCTGGGATTTTTCTTTAAAGTAGCTTAAGTTACACTGAGGACTAACTTATCATGTGGATGATTGCTGTGCTACACAGAGCATCTCAAATATTTGGAAAGTGCATGCCGGACATGTGATATAACCAGCCTGCAACTACCATACAGAAAAGGACACACATGACCGTCTTTAAGAGATGAGGCTGGGGAGGTGAAACTTTGTTGGTCCAGCAGTTTAATGTGAACTACAGAATCCTATTTATTATTGGTAGGACTTACCCAATTCAGCCGTCATCACACCTGAAAGGACTGTTGGATCGATGACTTTTGAAGATGATTAAAGACTTCTTGGAGTCTGCTACAAACTCAAGCATGAAAATAACAGTTTAGTTACCATATAGTAACTCCTCAACGACAGGGTACCACATGGTGGAGTTTGGATCAAAATGTAAAGTTGCTACTCATTGTGTGGATTTGGGGCGACTTGTGCCCCAGATCCCTCTAGTGGTATGTCTTCACTCTGGTTTTCTGTGCCTTGTCTTTGTCCTGCTGGTTTCTTCTGAGAATCCTCTTTGTTTCAGTACTTGGAGTGCACTGAGTTACAAATAGCAGACAATTGGAGTAACAGAGGAATAAATTGTTAAGGAACTCACAGTCCACTAAAGAAAATCTCTCAATAAGCAGTCCTAGCGTAGTTTGAGGTGTCTAAGATGTTGCCTGATTCCTTGTCCTCCGTGGATCAGCCTTTCCCTTCAAGTGTGTTCTTCTCTGTCGCAAGATGACTGTGCTGGCTCCAGGCCTCACGCGCCTTTGTACAAAGCAGAAAAGAACAGAAAATGAGCAATCTGGCTTTCTCTCTGTAATCCTCCTGTCTTCTACTAGAGGAAAATAATACCACAAAACCAAGGAGAATTTTATGATAGCTTCTCTTAGCTTCCTGTGGCTTGTAGGATTCATTCTGGAATTTTCTCCTCTAAAGCTGTGAAAAAATACACTTCTGCTGTGTGAAGCCACGGTGCTTGTGGTCGTGTTAGAGGAGCCACCCGAAATGAATGCTCTCAGTCTTGTAGCCCCTGGCCTTCTCCAAGCACTTTAATCCCAACAATATCACCTTTTCATTATTTTAATATAATTTACAGGTGTAATTATAATGAGAATTCTTCAAGACCTTCAGATGCTGCTGAAATAAGGTTCTTACTGGGTCAAGATGAGCATTAGACCCTAGAAAGCCTAGAGGAGCACCTGCCTTAGCTGCCATGGCTGAAGATCCGGGGTCACCACCATCATCTTGCCCCAGAAGCATAAAGGTCAGATGGCAACTCTCACCTCTCACCCACAGCTCTCTGTGACTTCAAATGCTCCTAAGGGGAGGAACAAAGGGGAAATTAGAAAACCAGTTTTATATATGTTTTCTATCCATTCTGTAGTTCTTTTCTCCTTTAAAACCATTTGACAAACCAATAAAGACTGAGAAAAGTCAGAGCAGCAGCTCTGCAGAGGTGAAGCACGTTGCTGGAACGCATGGAGGGTGGTCATTAGCAGCCTCCCAGAGACACCAGACAACGCTAGAGAAAGCTTAAAGGCACTGGGCAGGTTTCATATAAGTTGGCAACTGCAGCCTGAGTAGGCAGAGGCCACCGCTCAGGCCAGTCAGAGGGAGGCTGTCCTTCCACAGACGGGAAGGCCTGACCCCAGGCTAGAGGGAGCCTCTTCTGCTTTGGCAGCTTTGTGCTGATGGAAGCTTTTAAAGAAGCTCTTTGGACAGTGTTCATCTCAGGCCATTTGGATGGAGATGGATGAGGGTCTGAACTGAGGGAGACTAACGTGAAGAATCATTGTTTCCCCTGCTGGGAAGGAGGGGGAAGAAGCTGTCACAATCTTGCAAGCACAGCTTCTTCTCAGAAATGTGCTCTCAGACCTGGAGCCGGCCTGATCTCTGTGATTCTCTAAATGGCAGGGATACCAGGTGGCCCACCCTTGCTGCTCTTCCACTGTGGGTGGGTTGCAGTGCTCCCAAGCCATCTCTTCACGTTCTGCAGGTGCACAGTGGGATGCCCTGGCCTTGATTCCTTTGTTTGAGAAAAGAGCCAGTTTACCTTCCGGTAATCTGCTCCCTAACTGGCCATCTGAGCCCGGCAGTGCACCTCCAGCAGTGGAGATATCTGAGAGGTAAAGTCCACAGAACAGAAGAGTGTGTGCTTGACTTTGTTTTCTGTTGCCAGGAGGAATCTGAGGTTGTATCTACTTCAAGGCGCAGAGCACACGAGCAAGGGAGTAATGCACAGAAGGTATTTAGGACAAGGCCCCACGTTGGCTCACACTGTGAGCACACTAACTCTTGCTACCCAGAGACAGCGTTCTCCAGCTCACAGCTGGGAAAGTTTCTCTAAGGACCCGTGTTTAGTCACGTACCTCCCCAAATAAAGCAAACCCTTCGGAGAACCACACCGTGGCTTCTTCTCAGAGAAAGGAGGCTCAAGTTAGTGCACACAAAGAAAAAAGAATTCTGGATTTTGAGATTAATAAGGCTCAAGATCCATCACAAGCATTTGATTTGACAGAATATTTAGCCAAAAATCCCTGCCCTCAGCCTTGGAAAGATATCATGTCAAATGGCTGGAGGGAGTCAGGAGGAATCTGTGGAAAGAGTTCTGCAACAAGTGAACTTACAGCTTTTCATGGGTCAAGACCAAGTGTGTGTGTGTGTGTGTGTGCGTGTGTGTCTGTGTGTGTGTACGATATACATGCCTGCATGCATGTTAATGAAACATAAAGTCTTGGTTCTAGAAGCAGCCTGTCAACCATGCTCGTGGAGATGTCAACTGACTCATGAGATACCAGTGGGATTGGTGCAGATGCTCAGAGCCATGTGCGGCAGTGGCCATCACAGGAATGCCATCATGGGTAAGATAGCTGGGCATGGCTCTCTGATAAGATAAAAACAAATTATAAAAAGTAAAAGTGCAAAATAAAAGAGTAAGGGAAGAAAATATGGAGATTTGTGGAGAGAGAAGTGGAGGAGTGTGAAAGTGGGGAGGGAGAAGGGAAGTAAAAATTGTTAAAACTCAATGCATGTGTGTACCAACTCTTCGAGCTGAATGCAATTGCTATGTATCACAATTACATACCAATAAAAAGAATAATTTCTGGAGAAAAAAAGAGCAGGAATCTGGAGCATCTTCTCCACAGACACAGAGGCCCAACCACATGTCTCCTACCTATAACTCTGCCTCAGAAAATAGCAAATGTGACTTGTGAAAAAAAGAGAGAGAGAGAATGGTTGAAAAGACTGAAAAGCCTAAGATAAAACATCAAGTGACTGACTTTCCTTGAATTGCCGTAAAGTCTGCCACAGTTAGAATGGGCACTTGAGGTTCATTACAGGAGCATTTTTTCATACCTGAGCACATGGATTATAAATTGTATAGCTGTTATACTAAATTTATTCAGCCTATTATGAGCTAAAAACAAAAAAAAAAAAAAAACCTTAATCTCTGGACTCCAGCTCACTGTTTGTAGAGGTCAGGCTGTTCCATCTACTTCTGCTTTCTTCTGTCTCTTCAGCAGAGTCAATCTGAGCGTGCGATAACTTCTAGTGAACACTCTCATTCACTCCCCAAACGCACTGACTAAAAGTGTTCACAATTCAAATATGTAGCCATCTAAAGAGGCCAAGCACCTATTCAGCTTTTGTTGTGATGCCATCATCCTAGGAGTGTGATGTGTAGCATCTTAATTTGATCTCCACCAATCACTTGAACCACTATCATTCTATACATACAGAAGAGGAAACAAGTTTTGTGGCCAGCCCCTAGTATCCTTATCAAATGAACAAATAATACTGAACGGACCATTCTTAGGAGGCCTAAGAGTTAAAAGGTAAAGAACATTGCCAGTGAACACATTTATCTTCTGACCAATATATTCACTCTGCCTCAGTTTCCTCTTCTGAAAATATAGCCATAAAACCGTGATGGCAAAGGTGAATAGCCACTGATGTCGACTCATGTGGTAATAGATGGTGGAGGTGTAAAGACCACTACAGTCAGGCCTGGACCACTGTTTATTCTCTGGAACAGAGAAGAGGGTTTACATAGCTTGTTTCCTGCCACGGGCATCCTCGGCCTTAACTAGGCAGCACAAGAGCCAGCCGCACTGTGTGGATACTACCAGTGTGCCCAGTCTAGCTCACTTGTCATTTAACCTGTGTAAAGCACAGTGGGTTCATGTGTGGTCCTCTAGAGTGACCCTGGAGAAGTCATCTCCTCTGTGTGTAAAACAAAGGTAGTAGTAATATTTACTTCAAGGCATGTGGACATGAGCAAAGGAACGGTATGTATGTGAAATTTTGCCCAGAGCTGCCAAGGCCCCAGTGACAGTAGGTTAGTACTGTGAGAATTGTACCTAGCATTCAATGACAGTACTCACCAGGTCACAATCTGGTAAAATTTTTCCAAGGATCCAGTTTGGAGTCTAATTCACACACTAGTTCCCTTGCAACTCCATAATGCCTAGTTGTGCAAAATGATCCCTCAAGTGAATCAAAGCCACCGGTACATCCTTATTTTACATCTTGGGAAACTGGGGTTGGCAAGACTCCATTAGAAGAGGATTCAGAGAATGGTGACACTTTCTGGGCCATCAACCAGACCTCCAGGCTAACAGAATCAAGGCCTTTGAGTGGCTTTACCCATTTTAGCCAGGAAGACAGGGCACTACGCAGGGCACTCTTACCTATCCAGGCACTGTCCTCCTCTTCTGCCTGAACAAGGACATGGAACTTCCAAAGGAGTTCATTTACCTCCAAAGGCTAGTAAGCTAAGCTGGATTCACACCCAGGACTGCCTGAGGGCACAGCCTCATGTCTGCTCCCCCTTCCCGTCCCCCACTCCACTACTTTCTTTTATCTGTGTCAGAAATACTGTGCCTTGGTCCCTCCAGCCTGTTCTGCCTTTGCCTCCTTTATCGCCTAGGGCAGTCTTTTGGTTCTGCTGGGTGGTATTTGAGCCCTACTGTGGACCAGCGACTCATCTGTTCACTCCTCAGAGAGCTTCCTCAGAGAAGCTGAGCATCCCACACAGCGCTGTCCGCAGGTAGGCAGATTCAAGGCACCCTGGGGACCCTGATGTGCCTCAACCCAAGGAACTGCCTTTCTGGGGGCTGGATTCAGTCTAGAAGATGGTACTCAAGAAAACTCTTCTAAGCAAGGCACAGTAAGTAAATTGCAGATTTCAAGACAGTGACCAGTCTGATTAAGTTGGTGCCACAAAGGTGGCCAAAGAATAAGATACAGAATAAAATCTGGTTTAACAACAGTTTCCTGAGAAGAAACTAGAAATCCGAAAAAAAAATTTACACGGAAAGGAGTCAGGCATGGCCTGAGTCCCGGACCACAGACCTTCCCTAACTACAGCCCTAACAGAGGGGGAAAGACTCCGGGCACTTGTCCTAGTGCAGGAAGGCCCCTCGCGGTGTCATCAGGCGCGGCAGCCCTCACTTTGTGCACCCAAGCTGGCCCCAGAGGGGTCCTCAGAACACCAGCAGCTGTGTGATTGTGAGTCTGTTGTTACTTCTGAGCAAGCAGCTTTGTGGTTAAGCTGCCATGCGATCAGGGATCAGTTACCTCTCCCCTCAAGTTTTCCTCGATAAAGTGAGTCTTGGGGAGGACTGGGGCCACTCTAAGTGCCAACACGCTTTGATTCTGTCCTCATAGCGCAGGGGTTGTAACTCTGACACAGAAAAGGTTACACTGTCACCCTTGAGTAAATGCAATCAGCCTAAAGAGCTCATCAGAGCCAGGCCTGCTTAGGAAAAGGAGTCCAATCCCTTTCTATAAACTTTCTACCCATTCCTGTCACCCATATCATCTTAAGAAGAAAAACTGCAATTTATTGAAAACCTAATACATGCCAGACAGTTTTCATATCTATTGGAACAGACTCCGAAGTAAGGCTGAATAATGTTATCTACACTTCAGGGCAAATGTTGGAGCAGTCTCGGGGTGTGGCTTTCGTCTGTTCCATTAGATTCTTTCCTTCTTACTTCTCACGTTCTGTTTGCTAAAGTGCTGCTGGTCCTGCGAGTCCCCATAAAGGCCCCACGCTGCCTGTCTGACCAATATCTCCATGATCACTGCTCCGGTTTTCTGTCTGTGCCCATACCATTTGATTTGAATATGGGTCGCTGCACTCCCGCCCCGATGAACTTGGCTGAAGTCTCCTCCCTTGAGGAGAAATCAGGGGATCAGAGCTATATGCAGCCTGGAGCCCAGCAGGTGGGATCAAGTCCATATTATTCCATTTTCTGGCCCTGGAATGTTGGACAAGTCACTTAATTTCCTAAAACCACTTTGTAAATTAGGATATAAAATCAGGAGACAGTAGTCTCCTCAGATGGCTTTTGGACGGACGTTATGAATAATGCTAGTAATCCATAAGCCTTAAAAACCCATTCTCATCCCTCGGCATCTCTCATCGAGGAGTCCACTTTGACTGGAATCCAGTGTCTGGCACAGCTGGCACACAGCAGGTGCCTGAGATGTTTTGCTCAGGCCCTTTCCATTCTGCAAGGACAGGGAAGTTAAGGAATAAGCTGGGAACAAAGCACACTGAAGTGCCTTCACCTGGAGTTTGCTTTCCAGTAGAAGGGGCTAGACAATAAATATAAGCAGCAAAATAATAGAGTATAATAATAGATTCTAAGTGTTATGGAGAAAGAAAGCAGAGGAAGTAGAGAGGGCTGGCAGGCAGGAGACAGCTTGTTGAGGGAGTGACATTTAAGCAAACACCAAGGGAGCCAGGGAAGCAAGGCTTAGCTTAATCTGGAAGAAGCCTATTCCAAAAGAAGGAGCAACTAGAAACGGGGCCCCGTGTCTGGAGAGGGTCAGAGCCTGGACCAGGGTGACACTGCACTTTGGCTTTGACTCTGAGTAAGATGTGAGGTGCCTAAGATGTTCCGTGTGAATGAAAGAACACACGGAGCTTTTGGAAGGTTTCGAGCATGACAGTGATACCATCCGAGTTGCTTTACAGTGGGTATTTTGGGTAAAGATATTGAGAAACCAGTCTTACTCCCAGCCAGCCTCAAACCCTTTCATTAAAAAATATGCAGAATACAAATATCAAAAACATTCAGTATGACAAACATTGTGTAGAGACTGTAATATTGGCACTAATTTCCTTTCCAGCCCTGAACTGCTCTAATTTAAAAATACTTGTTTTGTATCACAGGCACAACTTGCTCAAAATGTGCGCCAAATATTCTATGCCCATAGCATATAAAACAGAAAATATTTATGATCTTTATTACCATCTATTTTTAATCTTTCTTTACACAATTATCTGAAAGGTTATGTACTTTACCGAGGTAGAGCATATAGATGTACAGAAGAGCGCGCAAATCGTAAGAGCACAGATTGACAGTTTCAAAGTCAGCATGAAATTTCTCAACGCAATCACAACAGCATCCTTTTTTGACCAGATCAAGAACCCCAGGACTCCAGCAGCCCCAAGGCAACACTGAGGCTTCTTTCCATCATTGCTCTGCTCAGTCCTCATCCAAGAGTAAGGACTTCCGTGACATCTCTCTTTATAGATGAATTTGGCCTTCTTTAAACCTTCCTATAAATGGATGACATGATATGTTCTCTTTGGTGTCAGATCTCTTGCTCAGTACTGCTTGTGAATTTTTTTTTCTGCATTGTGGTGTGTAGTTGCAGCTGGTTTGTTCTCTGTGCTATGTCATGAGTCCCTGTTGGTAATGGGCCTGTGAAGATTCTTCCCAGTGCTGCTATGAGCATTTCTACATGAATCTTCGGGGGGATAAGGTGCACCCTTCCAAGGGGCTTCATGGAGAGTGTCATTCAGCTTTAGTTCTGTGGTGTATATATTTTAAGAAAACCACTGTGGCTTGCTCTGTTGAACACAGACACAGAGGTAGCCGGAGTGGTCACAGGATATGAATGAGAAAGCTTAAGGGAAAGTCTTATGGAGACAGGCTTGGCTGGATGATTACAGCAACAGGCTCAGTGCTGAAATGCAGTTAAGCTCAGGCTTGTGTTGCAGGTTCCCTCTTGAGAGAACTATGGCTGAGCTAGCATTAGGCTAAGACTTCAGGGGAGGTGGCTCCGAGGATGAAGAAGCAGAGGCTCCCATCAGGAGGGCACAGAAAAGCACCGTGGCATTCCCTTCTGGTGCTCCAGGCTTTGTGTTGTATAGCAGGCCCACCTCTTGACATGGTAGCCACAACAACTATAGCTGCTAACATCCAAGTCATACAAGTGAACCCCTGGGAGTTTCTAGATGTCCAGTGATAGGAGCTAACCCCAAGCTGGAGAGACTGCCACTCACTATAATGTGGTCACGACTCAGCTTCACAAAGATTTCATCGTAGTTTTACTTGTGTCTGAAAGACCCAGACTTAGGACTTTGTCTGTATGTAGTTCTGTGTCCTACAACACCAAAAATTCATCATTTTCTGCATGCAGTGCCTGACTTTTTATAAGGCTCCATAATTTTTCTCAAGCACTCGCGTTCCTCTTTCCTTAGAAACTAACATTTCGCATTGCCTGAGTGTGAAAAAACCTTCTCTATGGTTGAATCTGCAACTTTCTTCTTGCGTTCTTGACAGGAATTCATGTCTGCAGGCATCAAACAGGAAAAACACCAGATTCTCTCCCAAGCGTCTCACACCACACACTTGCAGGCACTTGGTTCCTTTCTTTCTCTTTCTGAATTTTATGAGACTAGCCCTCCCACCCCTTCGCAAGCTGTCATTTCAGCATGACTTTGTGGGTTCTTCAGAATGCACCAAGAGCTCAGCCAGCACTTGATTTTGTTATTCTGCCTCAACAACCTTCTTCGGTTCATATCAACAGGACTCTTTCTAACCCATACAAAATTTCTCTCTCACTAAATACAAGACCTCTTTTCCCTCCAAGTAAATGCATACCTGCTTAACTACATCAATAAACAAATGGATTAGCAAGCATCCTTCAGATAAATAGCCTCCACCACTTGACTGCCAATGCCAGTGACATCTTTGAACTAAATCTAATAAAGACTGGTATAACCAATTCCTGTTGGATTTCCCTCTGAAACAAAATGAAACTGGAGTCTTCAGCAACCCTGTCATTGATTTTTTTTGTCTTTTATCCTCCGTGAAAGAAGGCTCCTTGTTCTAACTTGAGAGAAATTGAAGAGTTTTGCATCTGCTTAGAGCCCTATATATTCTCTTTTTCTCCCTGCTGTAAACAGACAGGAAAAGCACTGCCCTCTGAACTGACCTAGTTTACCGGGCACTTTATACCTCACTGGGACCCAACCGTACTGGGCGGCAGAAGTTGGAAGGAAATACTCAGGAGTTCTACTGAGACCAGGTTTAAATGAAGAGACAGTGAAAAGCAGTGAAATATGGCACCTGCTGTGGTTTGGATCTAGAGTATTCCCCCCAAACCTCACATAATTGGATGTAGTGGGATAACTGTGGAACCATCTGCTGTTGGGAGGAGGGGCTTGGCAAAAAGGGACAAATGCTTAGACTTTGGCCCAGAGGGGTTGTCTCAATTTGTTGAGACTTAGGTGCACCCAAGCAGGGCAGAGCTTTCAGGTGTGTGTTTTTGACTCTGTGAGCCAGAAGGTGAGGGAGAAGCACCCACTGATAGCTTGAACCAAGTAAATGAAAGAAGATACATTGTAGTAGCTTCTTCCTGGGAAAGCTCTGGCCTTTCCTGAGTCTCCAGACACGACTAGCTCCTCACTTCACTCACCTTCTGTTTACAATGCAGGAAGCAGCTGCCTAGCCTCTGCCAAGGGCTTCCACTCCCGCTGGCTGCCCATGAAGGGACTATGTGAGACCGTCTGAAACTGGGAGCTAAAATACATTTTTCCTCCCTTAAATGGTGGTGTCAGGTATTTTATCCCAGCAACAAGAAAGTCACTAAGACAGTATCCGATGGGATTAACACAGACATCATAAGAAGTTGCAAAGATGGAAACACACACTCAATTATTAAAGCAATGATATAAGCATCCTAGTAATGAGTTCACACCACACCTAGCTGCAACAAAGGGAAGTAGAGCCAGAGAGAATGATCCTGCGGGTGGACTATTCAAATCTGCACGTGTCAGAGTATCCCTTCGCTCCCAAACCTTCCAAGGATGCTGGCCCCTCCCTGAGACCCCTTGCAGAGGAGCTGGACACTCATAGGCTTCCAAAATGGTCAACTGGCAACTTGCCTAGTTTGTTTATTGTTTAGATATTTACTGGGTACTTACTAAGAAATTAAGGCCATACCCAAGGTTGTGGAGAGGAGGAAACCACAACTTTAAGTTTTCTGATAGTTAAAGGGAACCACAGGCTTCAGTCCAGAGTGACAAAGCAAAACACTGTGTGAAAATCATCAGTGAATGTTTGCGAGGTTCCTCCCACTGAACTCCAGATGGAGGGATTCTCATGCATTGTTTCGCCTGCTGCCCTTTATGTACACCTTGGGCGGGGAAGGTACAGCCATTATCTCCGCTTTGTAGACCTGAAGACTGAGGTGTAGAATCTGAAGAAAATGCTCAAGATGCCAGCTTTGTCCAGAGCTATGGGAGTTCAGGGGTGGCGCTTTCAGCAGTGAGGAGCTACAGGAAACAGGATAGGATTTTGAGGGCATTCTGATGGTTTTTCTAAGCTTCCCAGATATGTGGGTATAAAGGCAGGTGAGAAGGAAAAACAGAGTTAATTTGAGCTGAGAAGAAAGCAAGTTACCGCTATCAGCCTAAGGACACAGGCCTGCTCAGGCTGATCTGATGCTGACAGCCCCGTAAGGATCATAATGGGGCCACAGGTGGGAAACGGGTCTTTAAATGAGGCTGGAGAAGGGTGTTCACACATGTGAATGCTTGACTGTCATAGTGTGATATTTAGTAAGTGCCTTCCACACTTGAATATAACCGGTCATCCTGGCTCAGAAAGAGGGGCTGGGGAGCACCCTGGGACTTCTTGAGAAGAACCAGGCTGCTTGCTATCCTATCCCTGGCAGGGAACACTCAGGGTTTATAAGGATGACTCTGAGGGTCGGGGGTGCCACTCAGTGCTTTACTTGCCTGGCTTGCACGAGATCCTGGGTTTATTGCTCAGCATCGCATAAAAATTGCCCAGGTGCGGCGGCACATGCCTGTAATCCCGCCACTCGGGAGGCTCGGCCAGAGGATCACTGTGAGTTCAAGGCCAAGCCTGGACTACATAGTGAGACCCTGACTCAAAAAAGCAAAAAGAAAAGACAACTCTGATGCTCTGATGAAAATGAGAGTTTAGGACAGGTTATCCCAACAGCAGGGAAGGGGAGTGAGGGTAGAGCCGGACACGGAAAGAGTAGCGACAAAGGAACCGTGATAATTCCTGAGGCTAGTCAGTGGTTATGACAATGACCACAGGCAGACAGAATCTCAACCAGAGATGCCCAGGAGCCAAACTGACTGAAGAGCTATCAAATGGAAGAGCAGAGAGAGACACAGGGTTAGCATGTACCTCTCCCCGAGAAAGCAGGGGACAGAGGAGAGACAAGTGGCCTGGTTGGCAAGCTCTTCAACTTAAGAAAGCTCCTTGAGAAAAGGGGTGGGGGGGGGAGGGGGGGGCGGTTCCTACAGGCAGAAGGAAGCGGCAGGGCCTGGAAGATACAGTGGCCAACAGAGAGAAGATCGATTAAAATGAAGGGAAGGTGTACGCTAACTGTGGGAGAGAGAAGCAGGACCCTCGTGGTCAGAGAAGGTGGGATTTCAGAGCCTGGGAAGGCCAAAGCCTGCGGAAGTTGGGGCATTGAGAGTGGGCGGAGCCAAGGTAGACCAGGTGGACGCCTGGAGGCAGCAGGCTGCCTTTCTGGCTTGGGTCTTTGAAAGCAGGAGGCTGGCTGAGCTGGAAGTCTGGGAATAAAGAAGCGTGGGATCATAATCCGAGCTAAGTGGCTCGCCTGAGCTCTGCCTCCCGGCCGAGGCAGCGTGTGCCCTCCACCCATACCACGTCACTGTTTATCACACCCCGGGTGCTCTTTCCCTCCTGTCCCACAACCTGAGGAGAACCAATCTGCAATCCTGTCTTCACAACCTAAAGTGCCCCCAAAGGGACCATTCTTCCCACAGGGCGTGGTCATCTGCCTCACTGAGCCAACATCCCCCGTCACCTGGACACTGACCTCTGCTGCTTGGCCTCTGCCATTTTACTCACTGCACCAGCCTCTGGCAGTACCTGTCCTGCTGGAAACCTGTGGGTTCTCCCAGCCACCTCAAAGTCAGAGTCGCAAGCCTACATCTAAGCCCAGTTATGACCCACCCACGCGCAGCCCCAGTGTGCCTCGCTCCCCTCCTTTCTGCAGTTTCTGCTCCTGAACCTTTCCTGTCACATCTGCCTGTGGGACCGCCCCTGCGATCCGCAGCCTTCCGCAGTGTCCCCTGGAGAGTCACATGCTCCACTCGCCTCATTTGGTCTCTGATCAAATGCCACTACCCCGCTCCCCCACCTCCCATCACAAATGAATCTTTCTGCCTTTTTCTCCTCTTACTCTGCCTCAGCATTCTTCATAACAACTACAACTTTTCATAAGTATGTTTCTCCATTTTCATATAACCTGTATAAAATAAAATGTGTTGTTTCTACTGTAGAATTCTTTACTGTTAATCAAATTATCTGACCCTGTCATTGCCACCACAATCAAGATACACTTCTTCAATTCAACCTTTGAAGTCAGTCTTTCTCTGTACCCTCATTATTAACCACTAATTTCTTTTCTGTCCTTATAGTTTAGCCCTTTCCAAAATATCATATAAATCAAATGACATATGGTATTCTGAATTTGTCATCTTTCACTTAAAAGAAAGCGTTCAGAAGTCAGTCGTGATTTGGGTACAAGCAGCTCACTCCCGTGTAACATCCCACGGTGCGGTTATATTACGGTCTTCTCATTTCGTCAACTGAGAATACACGGGTTATTTCTACTTTGAGGTAAATATGAATAAACTTGCTGGAATCACTTGTCATCAAGTTTTATGTGTATCTAAGTTCTCATTGCTTTCGAGCAAGTGCCTAGAAATAGATCCTAACAAACTCTTTCCCAGAGTGCTTGTACCATGTTACGGTCCCACCGGCTACAGGAGAGTTGTGGGTTCTCTGCAGACTTGCCAACACTGAATGTTGTCGGTTTGTTTTATTTTGCTTGGATTTATTGTTGTTAGCTCTTCTAACTGGTGTGTAGAGACATCTCATCATGGTCCTATCATTATGTATCGAGTCACAGGGGGCTGAATATGCAAAATAAATGACTCAGATCTCTGACACTCAACATCTACAGCAGCCTGGTCAGGACTCGCTCTAGGAGAATCGGCTTCCAACTTAGAACTAAACATGAAAAGCAACATATGCACTCCTATGCAGTCACATAGCAGACCCCCGCCAATGGCCTCCCCCCGGAGCCTGCCTGAAGCCGTGCCACAGGCTTTTGGCTTGTTCTTTGCTCTTTCTCCTGCCATTGAGTCTCAGTCGAGTACATCTAGAGTGGTCGAATCCCTCATTGTACTGTAAGTTCTGCGTAAATGTCCTCAGGCTGCTCTCCTCCAAGTGGTCTTTGTTTCTAATTTTCCACATTTTTATGTTCACTGTGTACTTTCAACAACTTGGGGTCTCTGTGCCTCCTCATGTTCACTGCCTGACGTGCTGGTAGATGCTCAAAGAATGCTTATGGACAGACTGTAGAAGACTCTAGCCCCCCTCATGCTTAGCCAATTTCTTTTCAGCCAGGTGAGGTGAGGCCCAAGCGTCTGGATCCCTGGACTCCCTACCTGTCCACACTGACTCTCACCACCTCCCAGTTAGCTGATTCTCTACTCACCTGAGGCTCCTCCCTCTGCTCCCATGGGGAGAGATTTAAAAGTCGTTGGACCACCCGCCAAGGAGTAGGGCAAAGCTTTCATTTTTTTTTTTTTTTTCTTCTCAAGGATCTCATCTGCAGTGGAGGAATATGGGGCACACGGAGAGAGAACCTACAGGAAGCTGTTTAGAGGCAGCCAGAATCCTCTGTACTTTTGCAAAGTTCTTTATGAGAACGGAGGCCAGTTAGCTTAAGTATGGTATTGTCCCAAATTGCACCAGTCTTGGAAATGCTTCTTGCAAGTGCCTCTCCTTGGGAAGAGGAATTTATAAACTCTTAGTCGGAAGGGGCTCTGAGTACATTTCAGCTCAAGGGCTTACAAAAGATCTCTCTGGAAGCCAGTTTTCACAACTTGGACCTGCAGTAGGAAAGGAACAGACTTCTCAGACCTGAGGAAGTAGGGCTCCAGCCCTGGCCTCAGTAGCTCCAAGCTCAGAAGGCTGGTGAGAGGCAGGGGTGAGACCTACATGGAGACCCTTGCTGTGTTTCCCATCGGTAAATCAATAGCTAAATACAAATAAGTGACAAACAATTAACATGGCCTTCACTGTCTGCATCCTTGGGACTGAGGGTTTGTTGTCATTATGACTCAAATTTATTTTCTTAACAATATCCAGTTGCTGTTTAACCGGAATCATTGAGAACATCTCCAACCAGAACTGTGTGTAAGTAGGCTGTGGGCGGGCCAGCCAACTGCGAGCAGCGGGGACACAGCAAATCATCCTATCCTGCTCACCGGGTTCCCCGTCTGGAACTGGAAGGCAGGTGAGAGGATTTGGGGCTCTGTAGCTCAGGCACTAGGCAACAATCAGGAACATTGATTATACTACGGCAGACTGACATCTTTATTCCAGACACACAAAAAAGACAGGTTTGGGGGAAGAATTAAACAGAACACTGATGTCTGAAGCAAGTGAACCTATTGCCTAAGCCCTTCTGGTTGTGTTTTGGGAAGGAGAGTTTTGGGTAAAGTTTGGTTGATTTCTATTCAATCATTGAATTTGTTATGCAATGAAACTCTATTTGTCAATGTATAGAACATGCTCCAGGGTTCTACGGGGAAACTAGACATGACTGATGAGGAATGAATGAACAAATGAACAACATTGGACTCCTGTAGTGCACAGGTGTTGGGCCCCATCCTCTGTCATTTTCCCTTGTCACCTTTCCTGCATATTCCTTGTGAGGAGGCTGAAGAGTTGGGGAAATGGACACTTACAGAACTGAAGAGCTCTTGCTGTTACTAAGTGAGAGGCCAAGATGTGAGGGGGTGTGTGGACACTGAGCACCTCTGATTTCCATGAGATTAGCAAATTCACTGTAGACCCCCGGGATGTCAGGGGAGCAAAACCCTCACCCAGCAGAGCTGTGAGCAACCCCCACATCCAATGCTGCGAGAATAAGGGGGGAGAACAGGGCATGTGAAGATGAGGGGATGCTTTGCCATCTTTCCTTCTGAGTCCCCCCTCCCTGCCCCACTCCATCCTGCAGCTTCCCAAATGATATTCTGATCCTTGACACCTTCCATCCCTGCATCGGTAATGACCAGGCCTCAGGCCCCACAGTGGCTTCCATTTCCCTGATCCAGCACTTTTTCTTCAGTGCATTATTTTTCCCTCTGATTTTCAAATTCCCTGTGGATGATAATCAGACACTGAGCTCCGCACACTTGGCAAATTTGAGAGTCAAAAAATAAATAAATAAAGTACACTATGTTTATTTCTGTGAAGCCTTTTTTTTTTCTTTCCCCATGAATTCTCCTAGCAAATGCAGTTTTTACTTGACTGCAGACTTTTTTTTTTCAATTTCATTTCTTGAAGCTGATTTTATATCCCAGGATCTTTCTACTTTTGTGGGTCTGCAGCCTGAGTGTGTTTCTAGCTTTGATGGTCCGTAATTCTAGAGCAGATCTACATGGTCGACCTTCTATTTTTCACTTGCAATAGTCTTAATATGTTCTAAACCATTTAGAGCATTGGCAGGAAAGGAAAAAGAGAACAGAAATAATCCCTATTTTCATGGGGGCTGCCCCAGCCCCAGGTTCTCTGTACAAGCTACTCTAAATATCATGAACAATAAAAGAGTAACACCATAGGTTATTACTACAGGCAAGGGCTATAAACGCAGCAAGTCACCCGACATGCCAGGTTGCCCAGTTCTGTCGTGGAGGACATCTTGACAGAGGCCACTTCTTATTACTATAACACAAATCCAGGGAGAGTAAAGGTCACAGAGGAGGAGTAGCTCCTTGAACTCATTCCTTCCTTCTGATGACTAGCAGAAAGTAGCTGGGTAAGATTCTTCCCCTCACCTGAGTTCCATCTTACCTGGCATTGTGACCATCAGTGAGGTAGGTTTTGGTTTTTCTTTTTTTTTTTCTTTTAAGCAATGATTAAAGTGGGTAAAGATCAGGAACTGACACTGACAGCCTGTGCGCTGAAAGTTCACTAGGGGTGTGTGCGTGCGTGCGTGCGTGCGTGCGTGCGTGTGTGTGTGTGTGTGTGTGTGTGTGTGTGTCTGTGTGTTTGCATTGGGGGGAATAGACGCCAATACAGGAAGTCTTAAATCTGAGTAGTCTTGAAGGTGAGCTGGAGCCTAGACATAGAAACCAGGAGTCTTGATGCCTTGTAAACTGGTTAAGAGCCAGGGAGACCAGAAAGACTTTCACGGGGGACCATGCCAGCTGTCCCCTGGTTCCAGAGACATTCTGTGCAGTGCTCTGCATCAGAGCTGGGGGAGGGCCAGAAAGCAGAGGATACAGGTATTTATTGAGCCTGAATCTAAAAGAGAGCTTTTTAAAAAAATAATAATTTTTGGAGAAAGTAATATATTCACATGGATCACAAATTAAAAGGAAGTAAGGAAGGATACCCAACTTTTTGTCTCCCATTCATTCTTGTCTATCACACCTCGACTGCCACATTCGCATGCACTTTTATTAATTTATTGAAAATTCTCGTGGTGTGCACTCATGCAAATGCAAGCAAATATAAACACACGTTCTTTCCCTCCCTCTTTGGCAAGATCTAGCATACTTCACGCACTGTTTCACACATTATGTGGCTTAATTTATTTTTTCTTCTTTAAAGCACGTGCTGGATCTCCCCGCGTCAGTTCTTAACTCTCCACTCTGCGCTGGCAGTGCCGTAGACTCATTGTGTGAAGTGGCGTGATTTACTTATCTTCTGTCAGTTGGTTCTTTAGCTGTTTTCTTTTGTGACTATCAGACCTCATTAATCAGACTTGACTGTATTTGTGTGATTTTTATATGCACAGGAAGGATCCAAAAGATATGCACCCAAATGGGATTGCTAAAACGTGAGTTAAACACAATTGTAATTCCAATAAATGTTGCCGGAGGACCTTCTCATCAAGACATCTTTAATTGCCCATTTTGCCAATGGTTCTCCAAGAGTTTTCGGAGTTTGGGATTTTTGCTGGCCTGTCAGGTAAGAAACGATGCCCCAGGCAGGATTCAGTCTTTGCTTTATGCACAAAGTTGAGCATCCCTCATCAGTTTACGGGCCTTTTTGATTTTTCTGTGATCTTATAGATCATGTTTTGTGTGTTTCCCAGTTAAGTGGTTGTTCTTTTTTGTCTTTATTTTTATATTAAGATTATCCCTCTCCAATGAGAGCGTGAAAAAGCCAAGAGCTAATCATCAGTAGAGATGTTGGCAGGGATATGGTAGGAGATTCAGATAGGAGACTGAAGGACAGGTGTTGTGAGTAAGAACCTTGTAATTTGCATTGCCCAAGCAAGTTCAAGGCCCAGCTCAGATCTTATTTCTGCCAATAAGCGTTCCCAGATCTTCCCATCTGAATTATCGTTACTACCAAGGCTCACTTCTATAGATGTCATAGTCTACTTTATGTTGGTAAGCAGCCAGTAGTTGAGGACAGAGAGCATTGGTGGTGGTGGTGGTGAGGGAAGGTGGTCTTGGAAGCTCTGAAACCCACCCCCCAACAGGCCTGCAACAGCTCAATTAGCAAAAGGCCTTCTCTAGTCTGGGCCTCGTTCTTTCCTCTAGACGATGGAAGGATGGGACTAGACTGGCACCCAGCAGAATCTCTTGGGCAGCTCTACAAGAAACTGCATGCCTGGTCCCAGTCTTAGATTTGATAGGGTATATTTTGTTATGTATCTCTTAATGGAGACACAATGGTGACAATTGTGACTATCTGAGTTTTTCCTGATGCAGACCTTCAGCTAGTGTGCTGAAGAGGCACTTCCTAGGAGCTCGCATCCCAAGGTTGACGTTTTCTTCACCGATATGCCATGAGCACTCAAGAAACATTGGTAAAATCCAAAAGATGGAGTTAGGTCACCCTTAAGTGTCATTTTCTAACTTCTGTTGTTTGTAACAATGTACCGGAGGTTGCAAACAACTCAGTAACCTCCAACCTGTGTGGATTTGATGCATTTATAGCATAAAGTTAATCTGGCCCAAATTAGCTACCCTGAAGCTATTAGCCATTTAGAATCTCTCCCCAAAGGGATGAAAGAGGTCATGTATTTACAACAGGTGGACTTTATGAATAATTGTTTCCTCTTTGATGCTGAGCTTGTGTTTTCTTGATGAAAAATCCATGGGGTTTTTTCCCACTTGATTTGAGGCTGCTGTTCATGTCAGAAGACCTCTCAACTCCAGCTTTAATAACGCTGGCTTCTTTGACCTTTCATTTCCGCTCCCCTATTTATGTTCCCAGATTTGGAAGAAAAATCCAGGGTGGGTATCTAAGCAAATGGTTTCCAGAAGGATGACAGGCTGTGGGCTCGCTGACTGCTTTTTCTAGCATGTCCACTTTTTAAATGCCCCTAAACAAATAGCACCACTGGTCATTAGGGAAGCCACGGCTGGTGAGCCAGTGCATCAGCCCAATTACTGGGGCACAGCCAGCAGGCTTCGCACTGTGGGATGGAGCCCCCAGCACTTCAAGTGCAACCAGTGCTCTGGCAGCCTAAGAATTTGTTTTAGGCTTAATTGGCCCGAGGCTGGTACATGGTCCCCAGTTTTGTCCCCTAAAGCGATTTGTGTAGCTTTTCAGTCCAAGAGCTGTTGTACTGCTTCTGCAAGGCTCCATTCCATTAGGAATAAATCCTGGATTTTTGCCACATCAAAGGCATGAAGCAGAGACCACCTGCCTGCCATGCACCTCGGGCTTGCTGGGTGACGTGGCATGCCGAGTACCTGAGATGACAAAAAACACCTTTCTTTTTCAGATCCAAATAAAAGCCTTTCCAAGATGTTTTTCTTCCATAAATCAGACTCAAGAAGAAAGCATGCATATAAAAAATATTTCTTACGAATTAGCCTTTCTTTTACACTTTGTAGTCAACAAATATCTGTGTTTCCCCACTCCATGGTCCTGTTAGCAGATACGGGGAAGTGGATGGGGAATCACAAGCTAGGCCATCGCCTTGTGCACAGGAAAATTATGAACTGTTTTTCCTCTGATCTCACACCACAGCACCAACACAGAAGCCTTCGGTGACTTCAGAGAGTGTGGGATTCACTCATCATTCAGCAAGAAACAAGAACTTCTACAGTAGTGGATGCGCATTGGGTGTCCGATACAATTCTGTTGTCTACTGTACCTAGAGACAGTGTCAGATCCCGTGGGTTGAGGGCTCAGGCCTGGACTGCTTCTCTTCAGATGTCAGTGATACGATTCAGGTTGTTTCATCTGTGCTTCTGACCAACACATTGGAAATCAATTCCCAAAACCCCCTCCTCAGATTCGTTTAATTTATCTGCTCGATAGTTCACAAAACCTAGAAAAACACGTTCACCGCAGGTGACCTCAATAGGGATGGGATGTGGAGCTTCTATGTCTCTCCAGGTATGCCACCTGCTAGGACAACCAATGTGTTAAGCTTCCTGGAAGCTTCCCGATCCCCGTCCTTTTGGATTTTGGGGGCAGCTGCATTACATAGGCATGATTGATTAAACCATTGAAACCATTGGCAGCTGGTGAACAACTCAACCTTCAGATCTTCTGTCCCGAAAATCCCAACACTCTAATGCAGTCTTGGCCTTTCTCCTGACCAGCCCCCATCCTGCAGCTACCTAAGAGTTCTCAGCCTTCAGCAAGATCATTAGCATATAAGAGACCCTATCACTTTGGAGATTTTGGGATTTTAGAAATTGTATGCCAAGAAACAGGGGAAGACTATATATTTTACTATATCAGAGCCTGCCCTGCCCCAAAGTATGATATTTAATCTTTTCCAACCTCAGTTTATGCCTGGAAAAAATGGGACTACTACTATTTATTCATTGTATTTCAATAGATAATTATAAAAGTTGTGAGAAAGCATCTCTGAGAAAAAATGAAATTTTCCACATTCACGACATTCTTCATTTCCCTTAAACCAAGTGTTCTTTACCCCTTTTCATCCTATATGGTAAAATATTTTTTATGTGCTAGAGAAAGTTTTGTCAGAGTTGGTGTATCTGGTATAGCAGAGCGCAGCTCACCTTCCTGATCTGTCACCATTTGTCACATTTTCTAAGGAAGATCTCTGTAGATCATATGCCAATTTGCTGGGGGCAGCTATCCATCAAGGCAGAACCCAGAGCATTCATCTCGAGACCTGGCAGCTGCCGACACAAAGCAGACACTGCCCTGAAGGGCTAAGAAATGACAGCAGCCGCTCCTCTGAGAAGGCGCCCGGCCCTCTGTCACATGTGATATGTGCATTCAGGGAGAAACTCCAAAAAAAAAAGAAGGCCTGTGTGAGAGTAATATAAACCCTCAGCCCCTTCTTCATATCCCATCCAAGTCTAATCCCTAAAAAGGAACGAATGGTCTCAGGAGACACTGGTCCTATCTGCTAATATTGTAAATGTTGATGTTACAATGAGTATTAACTTCTGAGAATTTACAGCTCAAGAGAGGCTGTGAGCAAACACACAAACTTTAAGGGGGCTCCTAGAGGGAACAACGAGCCTGGATGTAAGGAACGGGAAAGCTGGTAGTGTGAACCATTGCTGGAAGCTGAAAGGGAGGTGGGATGTTCAAGACAAAGGCACAGCAAATGTAAGACCTCGAGGAAAAGGAAAGCTTGGTACACTAGAAAGGCTAATGAGTCTCAGAGTTTGGTTCCCAGCTACCAGCACACATATCTCCTGAGAACTTGTTAGAAATGCAAATCCTGGAGTTGGGCCTTAGTTCAGCAGTTAGATTGCTTGCCTAGCTAGCAAAAGGTAATGGGTTTGAGTGGTTCGAGGCTCCAGCTCCACGTAAATTGGATGTAGTAGTGCATGCTTATAATCCCACCACTCAGGAGGCTAAGACAGGAGGGTTGCTATGGGTTCAAGGCCAGCATGGTCTACATAGTGAGTTCGGGACTAGCCTGAACTACAGAATGAGACCTTGTCTCCAAAAAAATAAAAAAGCAAAGCCTTGTCTCACTACAATCCTATGCTCTAAGCAGTCCATGTTTCAACAAGTTCTGGTGATCAGGACATGCACTTCGCTTGAAAACCACTGTGATAGAGGAACTCTGCAAGCTTAACCCAAATGAGCAGTGTTCCTTCTGGAAGAGACCATCTTGAAAACTGTAAGAATCCCTCCTTAGGCTGTGCCTTCCACTTCCTCAAGCTTCCTCTTCCCTGCCATGCCAGTCCTGGTGTTCATTCTGAACTCCTGGTTGGGGTCAGCACCCAGCCTCAAACCTCTTCAACTCCCCTACTCCAAAGAAATGCAAAGAGAAGCTAACATGCCTGAAATTATAGCCAAGAAACTCTTCACTGCCTTCCCTACACTTGGAAGATGCCTGAAACAAACACCATAGAGCCAGTGATAATATAAATAAAGGAAGTAAGCAGCAATAACCCCCAACTTGACCTAGTTGACCTTTGTAGAGCATTCAAACCCAAGACAGAAAAGTTCACATCATTTCCAAGCATTATGGAACATTAGCCAAGATGGAGTATTTTCAGAGTTACAAATGAGTCTCAATAAATACAAAAACATCTGTGTCACAGTAATTATTTCTCTGATCACAATGGAATTAAATTAAAATATTTAAATTTAAATAACTTGGAGATTTTTGAAATACCGTATTTGGAAACTAAGTAATATAGAGAACTGTATTGCAACATGGTGCAGCACCGGGACTTAGAGGCTCAGAGGAACGAAGAGGAAATCGCTTCTTAGCCTTTGTCTTTGCCTCAAAATGTGATGTGTTTGATTAGGCCACAATCACGTTCTTGAATCAGTTAATAGTGAAAGAAAGGAACCTGCATAGCTGTCCTGGGCCAGTCAGCTGGCGGGTGGGTGAAGGGTGAAATAAACACTCCAGAGCACGTAGGCGCTGATGGGGATGTGGGTCCCCAGGAGGAAGCCTGGAGGTCACTCAGGTTGAAACACAGAGCAATTTTGGTGCTCTGCATTTGAAGCAGTGTCTCCAAATGCTATAACAAAAACCTAAAACTGAAAAATGTGTGCACAACAGAAATGTATTGTCAAAAACACTTTTGGAGGCTGCCAAGTCCAAGATCCAAGAGGCAATAGAGTCAGTACTTGGGAGGGCGGGTTCTCTCTGCTTCTGGCTGTACCCTTGCTTGACAGGAGGGGCAAGGCTGCTCTCGTCAACCTCTTTTTTAAGGGCCCTACTCCCATTTTGGGGGTGGAGCCTACAGTGCTTAATCACTTCCCAAAAGGCTTTGCCTCCTACCACCACCGCTAAGAGGATTATGCTGTAATATGAATTGTGGATGGATATATCCAGACCAGGGCAGGCAGTCTGTCCTTCCAGGGGCAGTAACAAGTCTTCAGATGAAGATTAAAGAATGGACTAGAGGGAAAGAAGGGACATTTATAGCACTGGGCAGGTCAGGCCTAGAGAAGATTTTAGGAGTGAACTCTTTCAAGACTTGGTTTTGACCTTCACGAAAAGTAATTTGCATGTGTTGGACTCAAGTCATAAGCACCTACATTCTGAAAAGCTTTTTCTCCACACCTGCTCCCTGCCCCACCTGTGCCCATCTGTTTACCCAATCCGCAAGCCAAGAGATTACACTCAGTGCGTTGCCCCAAAGGAAGGCAGCTCCCTCGGCCAGGGCAGCAGTGCCCACACCACCTGAGGACTGGGTTCAGGAGCAGGACTGTGTGTGCCTGCCAGTGAAATTCTCCTGCAGTGTAGGATAGGACAGAAACTGGCAATAAGGAAGTTAATGGGCAACTTCAGAGTTATTCCCTCCCCTACTCCCCACAGAGGGTGCCAGAGCTCAGCGAAGTTCACAGATGGAGCCCACTTAACAAAAACGGCACCTCCTAAACACCAGTATAGCAGCTACATCAATTGCCAATCGAGAGAGTAAACCAGAGAGGTCATTACCCACAGAAGGGAGTGATGGCCGCCGCTGAACGAAAGCTGCGCCCGTCCTACTCCACTCAGCTGCAGAGGCACGCTGAGGAGGAAAGGGTTCCCTGGAGGGGGCATTCCTCAGAGAGTCCTCCGGCCGGACGCACCTCATCCACTACTCCCTGGCCCGTATCCTCCCGGAAGCCGCACCAAGTGGCCCAGTTACGGTTCAAAGGCTCATTTGTTTGCTCCCCCTACCTCCAATTTTTGAAACCAGAGGGAGTTAATGACTGAGAAAAGAGCCTGGTGCGTGCACTTCTAATAGGTGTGGTGTCTGTTGCCTGAAGATAGACAAACTGCATGGTTGCTGGCTAAGTTTTTCTCCCAATGAGACAGAGATGAATTACAGAAGGTAAGCAAAGAATCCCATTCAAATATTTGGATCTGTGCATTGTTGAAGACAGAGACAAGTTAGGAGGGCCTGTACCATGACGCCTGTCAGAGGCAGACCCAGCCTATGGGCTTCTAGTGCACACGCGCCCAAGGAATGTGGCTTCCCCAGTGGCGGGAAAGTGAACCCACCAGGATTTCTAAGGAGAGTTTCTGGATACCAAACAATTATGCCTGCCATCTGTACTTCAAAATCTCTACAAGATGTGGCTGAAGAATGGGAAGAGAAGCTGGAGCCCTTATCTTGCGGAAGTCACTTTGCTCCTTGTTCCAGGATGTTGGTTCATCGGTCAAAGCAGCAACTGTTACTGACATGCAGCATTCATAAATTCAGCACTCAAGCATGGCCAAGAGACCCCTACTCCTTTAACTCACTTTAGCCCGTTAAGCTACTTACAGCCAGCGAGCACTGGTGACCTTGAGAAAACAATGAGGCCAATAAAAGACTTGCTGGCTTTGTAAAAAGTGGGTCGTTAGGGCGTTGGGGCGGCAGTCTTTCCAAGAGAGCTCTTCTCTTTGATAGACTGACATGTGCTGAAAAAGCCCCGTTCCTTTCCAAGGTATTTGTCTCTGAAAAATGTTGGAATTGGAAATTGGAGGTTTCTGTTTTCCCCCAACGCCCACTGCAAGATGATGGTAGAGTTATTGGGTTGAACATATCTTCTGCTCCCATTCCTGGACAGCGTCTCAGCTCCATGGGCAAGTTAAGGCCAGCCCTCCGGTCCTTGGGAAGGCAGATCAGCTGCCACCAGCTGGCGAAAGATCTAGATGAAGCGAAGGATATGGGTAAGATGTCCTCCTTTCTTTCTTCATTTCTTTCCTTTTACCCTGGGCCATCACACCAAGCTATATCTCAAGACCTTTTTATTTTATTTTAACACGGAGCTTTGTTAGGTTGCCCAGGCTGGGCTCAAACTCATGTTCCTCCTGCCTCAGCCTCCTAGAATGCAGGGATTACAGGTGTGCACCATCATGACTTGTGGCAGCTAGGTTACAATGCATCTTCCGGTCATTAACCTTTAGGTTCTTCATCCGGTTTGTCATATTTCTATAGTACCGTAACAAAGACCAGACTGGTCCATGTTGGATTGCTGGCCGAATACTCTTGCGTCTCTCCCCACAATCTTTCTATGGAGTAGCAATTCCTAAGCCCATCTTCTGTGTTCATTCATGGGTCTTACCACAGATCGATTAGATTGCAAGCTGAGAATGTATTGAGATAAAACTAAAATCTGCATTTTCACAGCTCCACAGGCTGGTCGGCACCACATTTCCAGAAACATTTCTCAGGTTCTTAAAATTGACTTTGCTTCTGGAATGCAAATATAATGAGACACTTGGGAGTTAGGACCCTCCCAGAGTCCTGCAAACCATAGCAGCTTGTTCTTGGTTCTGATCTGTCTCATCTATAAGCCAGTCAGTCATTTTTTACTCATCAAAACCGACAGCTAGAAGGAAGGAAGGCATTAGGCTGCCTCTCTGTCTTGTACTATGAATAAGCTCTTGTATACTCTATTTTTGACAGTGCAATTCAAATTAATCAAAGACAGAATGTCCTATTTGATTATCGGAGACGTCTTTTAAAAAGAGCTCTCGCACGAAATATTAACTCCAAGAATGTTGTGCGTGGGCCAGCTATGGTGGCCAATTGTGTGCATCTCCTCCCAGCTCCCCATTCCGGGAAGCCTCATTGGTTGCTGGAAAATAACCATGCTGGGAGTATTTACACCACAGAAGTTGATAAGCGCTTTTTAGGGATTTCATTGACCATCTACCACAGCATCCTGTTTACAATGCTCCCTTTTTTTTTTGAGTGTTGAATTTCCATTTTTTTATTTTTTCATAGAAATTTCTGCTTTCTTATTTGAAAGTTGTAATTTGAGCAATATTGAGCATGAGAAGGCAGCAATGACTTAAATGCATACAAATCAAAAATTATAAAACAATCAAAAATTCAAAGGAATCTCAGATTTTAATACATTGAAGGGTACATGATTCAGGAATTTAAAAATTGTACATATATATATATATATATATATATATATATATATATATATATATAATTTTTGTTGTTCATGCATGAGTTCCAAATTCTGTAACACATTAGAGATACGGAATTTGGGGAATCAATGAGCATCTCTGCCTGCCTTTTTTCAGAGGTTCACCTTTTTCCTAGCTGATGACTGCCTCTCTTTCTACCCTACCCTGTCACTCATTTTGGGGTCTCTTTATGCTGTTATTGTGTGAATTTCACATGAGGAAAATCCATCAGTCTTTTGTATTTGGCCCAATTCACTAAGTTTTATTGGTTCAAGGTGGCCCCATTTTCATTCAAAAGCTTGTGGCTGCATATTATTCCATTGTGTATCGATCCACACCTTTAATCATTCCTCTATGTATGGCAGGTAAGTTGTTTCCAGGATTTGGCTATTATGAACTGTGCCGCTATAAACATGGCTATGTGTGTGTCTTTTTGTTGTGTTGACTTTATTTCTTTTGGGAAAATGCCCAATAGAGCTGTAACACGATCAAATAGAATTTCTATTTTCAGCTTCCTCGGGAACCTCCAGACTGCTTTCCATAGTGGTTGTACCAGCTTGCATTCACCAGCAGTGGAATAGAGTTCCTTTTTTTCTGCACCCTGGCCAACAATGTTTGTTTTTGAGTTCTTCGTGCATGCCGTTTTTACTGGAATGAGGTAAAACCTCAACATTGTTTTTATTTGCATTTCTCTGATGGCCAGTGAGGAAGAACACTTTTTCGTGGCTTGTTGGCCATTTGCACTTCTTCTGAGCAGCTTCTTTGCATCTCAGTTGCCCATTTCTTGATGGGGTGATTTATTTTGGGGAGTTTTATGATTTTGAGTTCTTTGTATATACTAGATATTAATCCTTTGTCTGAAGTGTTACAGATGGAGATCTTCTCCCACTCTGTGGGTTTTCTCTTCACTTTAGTGATTATTTCCTTTGCTGTGCAAAAGCTTTTTAGTTTAATGTAGTCCCACTTGTTGATTCTTGCTGTGATTTCTTGTACAGATGATCTGTTCAGAACATCCTTCCCTGCCCCTATGTCTTCTAGGGTTTTACCTATTTTGTCTTCCAGTAGGGTCCGTGTTTCTGTTTTGATGTCCAATTATTTGATTCATTTTGATCTGATTTTAGTGTGTGGTAACAGATAAGGGTCTAATTTCGTTCTCCTGCATGTGGAGATCCAATTTCCCTAGCATCATTTGTTGAAGATGCTGTCTTTTCTCCAGTGGATTGCTTTGGCCCCTTTGTCAAAGATCAGGTGACTAAAGGTGTTTGGGTTTGTTTCAGTATCCTCAGTTCTGTTCCACTGGTCCCCCTGTCTGTTCTTGTACCAGTACCATGTAGATTTAATGACTGTTGCTTGGTAGTATTGTTTGAAGTCTGGGATTATGATACCTTCAGCTTTGCCCTTGTTAGTTAGAATTGCTCTGGAGATTCTGGGTCTTTTCAGGTTCCATATAAATTTTTAAAGTTTTTTTTTTCTAGTTCTGTGAAGAACATAGTTGGTATTTTGATTGGTATTGCATTGAATCTGTATAGCAGCCTCTGGCAACTTGGACCGGGACTGTGGTCTGACTGCCTCCATCGCCACCCCCTGGATGGCGCTGTTTCTAGCAGATACCTGACATCCAGCAAGAGATGATTAATGGAAGTGAGAAGATGAGAAGAGGCAGGGAGAGAAGCGCAGGCAGCTTTCAAGATAGGGAACAGCTGGGAATCCAGGCACGGCAGCTGCGTATACACAACCTGGAAATTTCCTTGATGCTAAACTTGAGCCAGGAGCTCAGACAAATCAGCCCCCTTGAAGCTGGAAGCAATGTTGGGGGTTCAAAGGGGAATGTGTGTGAGGGGGAAGGTAAAATGCAGATGAGCTTGGACCTGGCTGAGTAGGTCAGAGATTTTCTAATTATGTTCTTCCAAAGAACCCCAGGGCATCACAGAGGCACTTCAGGAGTTCTGTAAATAATTTAAATTTAATTTTCTAAATTACATATTTTAAACAGTAATACAATTACACCAGCACACACAAATTTGGTTGACACTAAATTTTAACACATTGTCGACCTCCAGTGGGTTAACTTGTTCTATCAGACCAATTCTCCAAATAAAACTCTGGCTGTAGCTGCTGAACGGAAAACTCCTCTGAGAGTGTAATATGAACTACGAGTTGTAAATGGTATTGGTTTTACTGGTGTGAATCAGGATTTCCTCCACCTTGCACAACTTACATCAAATTCAGAATTTACATGCTAAAACTGACAGAAGATTGCCATTTTCTTCCATTAGCCTAGATTTCAGATTTTTACAATCATGAGAAGTGTCTTGATTCTCACTGACTGACTTTGTTATAGTCAAATATATTAGTCATTTGAATTTATTAGATATATTTATATTAATGTTGTAGAGTACCAAGTCAGAAACTTAGACCTTAAAATTTTTAAAATCATACTGGGCTAAAGGCAAAAGAAACCAAGAAAACTCAATTTGTTTTTTTTTAATCTAAACTGATCATTTTATCAAAGTGGTGAGATAAAAACTTCTCAAGAATAAATAGTGTTTTATTTAAATCTCCAGGGTGGGGGGGGGGGAGTGGTTAGTTAT
Source organism: Ctenodactylus gundi (assembly GCA_004027205.1). NCBI lineage: Eukaryota > Metazoa > Chordata > Mammalia > Rodentia > Ctenodactylidae > Ctenodactylus > Ctenodactylus gundi. Next base: position 333,748 of record PVKB01000733.1, on the reverse strand, counting down.
AGAAATATAAAGACCAAATGCTCTTCTCAAAGAAAGACAATTTCCAGAACAAGGGAGAATGCTCATGTGAAGTTCATAGTTATGGCGCCACAAACCAGGCTAGAGCTGGGAAGAAGCTGGAACACACCTTTCTCCAGGGAATTTACACAGAACTAATGCCTCCATTTCAGGCTTCAGGTCTCCAGAACTATAGGAGAAGAAAACATTCTTGTTGTTGTATCTACTCAGTTTGCTGCAGCAGCCCCAGGACATAAGAGAGTAGGCCAAGACACTTTTATGAAGTTTAAGTTACTTATTGGTTGCTGGCCAAAATAGCCAGGACCCACAACTTAAGGGAAAAAAAGATTTATTTTAGCTCACAGTTTCACACACAGGCGAAGGTCTCGCATAGTCCATTCACAGGCAGACGGTAAAGCCGGAAGCACATGGCAGAGGTGGAGAACTGTTCATGGCATTCCAGACAGAAAACCAAGTGAGGGAGGGGCCAGCAGATGTCTAGACACTGTGCAAGGCCAGAGCTTTCCCAAGAAGAAGCTGTAACAATGTTTCTTCTTCCTTTCTTTACTTAGTTCAAGCTGCTAGTAGGACCCGCTGCATTCAATGTGGGTTCCCCTCCCTCACTTTAGGGCGCACAGTCAGTAACACATACCCTGAAAGCTCTGCCCTGCGCACACCCCCCACCAATCTTAGCAAGTTGACACAATCCTTTCCCATAAAACCCCAAGCACCTGCCTTTTCCTACCAGACCTCACCTCCCAACAGCACATGGTTCCATAGGTATGCCACTATATCCAAATACATGAGGCTTTGGGGGGACGACCCAGATCCAAACAATAATGCCCTCCTAACCCTCTGGATAGGATCTGAGCCCAGTAGGAGAGTGTGAAGCCTGGAGGGAAAGTCCCAAAGAACTTAGAGGACAAACCAAGTGCTCCAGGGTTCAAGCTCATTGTATATTGAGATCGTATAGGAAGCCATTTGAGAAAAGAATTTTGATATTTCAAGAGTTCTTTGTAGTAGAAGTTTGGGAAATTTTGAGCTTCAGAGTAACAAAACAGAAGAGATATTTGAGGAAGTCAATTTGTTGGCATTGTGCAACGTGATTCGGTGCGAGATGAGACAGGCAGAGATCAGCTCAGAAACCAGAGGAACATAATCTTAAAACTCCAAGGCCAATGTCTAGTAAATACCCTTGGATTAAACAACAGAAGCATAAGAAGGATGAGGAGAGTTGAAGAGATGATTGGTATTCCAAAATAAGGGACAACATGCTAGTCAGCTCAAGTTATCCCACTCAGGCCAGGGTGGACATGCATTCAGTCACTCACTTTAGAGTCTGCTCTTGCAGAAGACAAAATTGCCTAGAAAACTGACTTGAGCAGTGCGCAAGGCCTACAGGGAGCCCTGGATCAGCACCCAAGGATTAAGCTTGCAACTTGTGGCTGAGCTCTTGAGGCCACTCCAGACTCTCCAGGAAGGAGAAGGAAGGTGGAAACTGGACAGAGCTTCTGCTCGGGTCTAATCAAGCTGTTCTGTTGAGGTGTTGACCTTAACAGAAGACAGTCTCCCTGTTCTGGAGCCTGTTCATAGCTTCAATCTCAAAGGGGTTAAGAACAAACCACCTCAAAATATGCCAAAATGATGTATCAGTTATTTCAAGCCAAAAATCAATTGAGGAGCTATAACTTTGAAAAGGGACATTGACTTTTTCCCCCCTACATGCTATTTGATTTTGGGGAGGTAGAATGTTCTTCACATACCTAGACAAGGAGATAGCCTGAATCACTATAGACTGGCAAGTCAAGTCTGAAATGAGTCTGAAAAATGTACTCTGAAGCAATTTTTCCCTTTCTCTGGTTTTAACATCATCCACATCTAATATAATCCCTTGAATTAACTAATCGAGTGCATTCTATTTGTTCCATAATTTCTTTACCTTTACAAGTTTATTATTCTTTGTCTAAAAAGTATAGAGCAGCTTTCCAGCCCTGTCCAAGGAAGGGATAAAGACAGTGGACTTGGACAGGGCCAGAAAACTGCTCTGAGGGGCTAGTTGCCCTAATGGACTTCTGAAGCTAAGGATCTAGATTTCCTGAGGCCTCTGGTCATGTCAATCTTGACCTGGGCTCAGAAGGGACCCACTTGGAACCCCGTTATTATTTCTGGACGTGAGATAATCTGGGAAGACAACTGCTCAGCAACTTTGACATCACTGCAGGTCTTTCTTACTCCAATTGTTTTGTTTTGTTTTGTTTTGTTTTGTTTTGTTTTGTTTTGTTTTGTTGTTTTGCTTGAGACAACATCTTACTATTATAACCCAGGCTGGTCTTAAACTCATGAACCTCCTGTCTGAGCCTCCCAGGTGCTGGGATTATAGGCATACATCACCACGCCCAGCTATTTTTTTTCCATTTTCAATAGGAATTTATGTGATGTTTTACTGCTATCATCAGCTTACCTGAAAGTTTATTGAGGGCAGGGAGGGTGAATTTATCTACACAATTGATCCTGTAAGATCCAGCTAGCTCCACAGAATACCATATAAATACTTGCTGTTGAACATGTGAATGGGCGTGACTTCACATGTCTCACTGGAACCTGAACCTTGAAAAAAGAAAGTCTTGACCACATCTGCCTTGGCCACATTTTCCTGATGAGATCTATTAATAAGAGTCACAGTGACCAGTGTTTATTAAATTTATGTGTCCGGCTCATGTTATCTTATTGAACCCACAGAATCATGCTGCCCCTGTGGTACCACTGGGGGCTGCTAAGCACTGAGTCAATCTGAACTGAGTAGTGCTCCAAGGACAACACTGGCACAGGATTTCAAAGATTTGAAAGATTATTTTTAATCTATTGGGATGAATAAAATATAATTTAATTTTCCCTCTTTTCTACTTTATTTTTTAAAGTGCTGTTACTGGAAAATTTAATATTACATACATGATTTACATTTACGCTATGCCACTGTTGGACAGCACTGCTCCAAGCAGCAATCACAGGGGCCGTTATTTCCAGCTTCTGGGGGAGGAGGACATTCAGGCTCAGAGATGTTAATGAATGGCTCCAGGTCACATGGTCAGTAACTAGAGGAGCGGGCATTTGACCCCAGATCTGCTGTAGACACTATACACATAGCACTACATTTTTCTGTCTCTCTAATTTATGACTTGCTAAGTGTACTTTGATTCCAAGCAAGAGATTAGAGCCCACCCGTGGCTAATGGAGAAGAGGCTATGTATGCACATTACCCACCAGCATCAAGGGTCATAACACTCTCATCACTCCTTGGACCAGGCTAAGATGGAAGCCCTTGGTGTCCCAGTTTTGCCATGGGCCTCTCCCCATAAGCTACCCTACTGTAGGAACCTGGCTGGCTTGTGTGCTGCCTCCTCTAGGGGCGTGGCTTAGTCATCACTCCATTTGAGGTTGTTGATTGATGAAGGAATGAATGGGGCAAATTTTCCTCTGATGGATTTTTGAGGTCAGGCAGAGGTCAGAATGACAACCATCCTGTGCAGGCAGGATGACCAGAATCAGTGACACTCAGACTTGCGAATTCCATCAAAGCCTTCCAACCTGTCACTCCTATATAGCAGTCCTTTACAAAAGGGCATGCCTGGCTCCCTCGTGACTGGAAGAGAAATAGTGTATATCTGTGTTTCCGGAAATTATAGGAAATTAGAAACTTACCCAGGGAGGCTGGGCAGAAGGACAGAGGGAGAATGGAATTGCTACTTGGAATTTAGGAGCATTTTCTAGGCATGTTTTTGAGAGTCCCCTTATGTCCTGAAAAAGCAAGAACAAATGAGTCTTTGAAGACAGTGCTTTTATTGCTTGTCTCAAAAATATCCAAACGCAGTGGGGTTGTACAAGTGTCACAAGAGAAATTAGGTTTCTCTTCTTCCCTGCAAGAACAAATGTTTATAAGTATGTCATTGGCTAGGTCTCAGGGTGAGGAACGTAAGTAAACGATTTTGTTTTGTTTTTCTACTCAGAGCAAAAAAAAAAAAAAAAAAGACTGAAAACTGAGTGTGTTTTGCAGCTTGGGGTCTAGAGACTAGAAATAGCTCACAGGAGATTTAAAAAAAAAAGATACCACCTTTCCTCTTTTGTCTTTCTGGGTAAAAACCCAATTAAAACTTTCCTGTCTGTTTGTGGGACTGCTGACAACAGGTTCCATGTCACTGAACTTTGGCTGCTGTCCTGCTCCCAGAATAACAATGTGAGACTTCGACACTGGCCTTGGTGTTAATCAGGGCCCTGTGGGAGGGAGCTTTACAGATTGCTAGGGGCTCTGATCCACTATGTTCATTCATTTATCTTGTTCCCCCCCCCACCCTACCCCCACTCCCACCCCCCACATGCTTGCTGTCAGCTGCAGAGCTAAATACTGAGGCATTCTGGTTAACTTCTATGGAAACTGAGAAAATAGCTTTCAGAGCCCCTTATCACCAAATCAATCTATCTGGTAAACCCTTGAAACTAGAATAATATGTTTTCACAAATTCTCTTCTGGTGTTTGATGGCCCCAAGAAATTATTCTTTCAGTTTAGCTTAATTTGTCTCTCTCTTTCTTATTTTTGCAAATTGAATTTCTATTTCCCTTGTTCACTATTCAAAACTCCTTTGGAGGCAAAATCTGCAAGAGTCTCCCATGGATCCTTCTGATTCTTAACTCGATGGTGCCCCGTTCTTGATTTTCCTCTGGTTCTATCTGCAAGGAAAACGGGCTCCAGAGCAACCTAAGTCAAGTGTACCTGGAGGTGGCCCCTTGAGGGCGCTCAGTGTTAATTCCCCTGCTCTAAGGACTTGTCACCTTGGGGCAGTCTGTGTCTATGATCTTTAAAGAGTGAGGGTGGTTACACAACTGAAACTGACCTTGAAATATTCACCTAGCAGGAACTGGGGACCAGGACTCAGTCAGGAGGTAGGGAAATGCTGGGGTCAAAGTCAGAACTGCTTTATTAAAAATTAATGTGACCCACATTTGAAATTATAATTTTTTCGCAGCTACATGAAAAAGGCAAAAAGAAATGTATAAGTTTATTATTAATAATAATATATTTTATATGAGATAATATTTTTCAATGCTGTTATTTCAACCAGGAATACATATAAAGAAACTGTTAATGAGACATTTTATTTACAACTCAACTCAGCCAAGCCACCCTTTTAGTGCTCACTAGCCACACGTGGCTGATGGCTGCCGTATTCGTCAGCATAGGTCTAAATTGCTAGCCCCGCCCCTCACTGCTGACTGGCTGGGCAGGAACAAAGCTGGGCTGAGGATTGTGCTGAGTCAGCATGAGATGTAAGGTAGTGTTTTCCTGTATTCAACTACGAAAGGAAAATGGTTAAGGTGATCAGAGTTGGAGACCAGAATTGCAAAAAAAAAAAAAAAAAAGTTCTCAGAGTAGGCCAGACACTAAGTTGGCATCTTCCACTAAGAGGAGAAAGAATAAACGGGGCTGGTAATATCTCCCATGGTAAAGAAACCTTCCTTCCTAACACGTCCACCTAAACTAAGTGAATTTCCCTTCAGCCCAGGGAGGGCCTGTGGCTCACAGGGCACGATCAGGCAGCCTCTCCTCACAGGATGATGCTGAGTCCCTGGCTAGTGTGACTGTCACCTCCAGAGATGCTCTTAGAGACCCTTCAGAACACTGCACCGCGCCGAGTGCCAAGCAATGGCCTCGTATCCAGCTGGCCTAGATTTGAATCCTGACTTTGTCACTTAGCGATTGTAGACCTGAGTATGGCTAAACCTTCCTGAGTAGCTTTGCCTCATCTGGAAGAGAAGAACCACTGTCATTATAAGCTCCTACCATATGCCAAGAAATTGCATACGTTTTATTTCGGCTTCATAGAAGTGGGGATTTTTCCGCCAGTGACTTACGTCTCTAACTATACGAATGATCCAGTACCTCCCCGAGCCACTTGTGTCTAAGCCTTTAAGTTACACTTAATCCAGAGAGAAATAAGCTTTGCTAGGGGGAAAAAAACCACACACACAATTCTGCAGGAAATTGACTGCTTTTCTATGTTTATCTGCTCTGGACACTATAATTTTGACTGCAAAGTCAGGCAGGGTCTGCCCAGTTCAGATACTTATCAGTAAAAACAGTAGAAATGCTCTTCTTCTGGAAGCTTTATAAAGACAGCCCAACAAATTAATTGAGAACAACTGAAACCACAGTGGGGAGGAAAAATCTACACACACTTATCATAGTCAATTATAATATTTAGTACGACTCTTCTTAAGTTTGATCCCCTCCTCTCCCTGCTCCCACTTCTCCAATTTCTTTTTTCTGCTTCATTTTTCTCTTCTTTTCCTTCTCCATTTCTTTCTTAATATTATAACTATTTCTAGTAGTAGTAGTTAGTGAGAGTCTGGTTACGTATTAGTTGCTTGCCGCAAAATAACTTGTACATCTTTCACCACCATGGCTAAAATGAGAAGAGACTCTGTGGTGAAAGAGTGCCACACCTTTCCGGCACTGTCAGTGTTCTCCGGTTCCTTTCTGTGTGTTTATGTATTTTTATGTTCTTCTGGCTGCCAATCAGAGTTCACTTCGTCATGCCAAGTATATTACTCTCAGCTTCTGCTTCTGAACTTGCTCAGGTTTAAATATAGAAGCCTTTACCTAACCGCACAAGAAACTTCATTGTCCTCAAAACGCCCCTCCAGAATGCCACTGTGTGCCTTTCCCGTTGCCCTGGGTTTCCCATGTCTGCAGGTGTGTGCACAGCTCTCGCTAAGACCTCTTGGGTTGCACTTGTCTTCTCCACACAACTGATGCTATAAACAATGGGACATGCTAGACTTCTTTTGGGGTTTACACTTGTGGTGCTTTGGATCTGGAGTGTCCCCCAAGAGCCTTATGTACCTATGGTTACTGTGTAGGGTTGGGAGGTGGGGCCTGGCTGGCAGTGGGCGGGTGTTTGGGCCTTGACCTGGAGGGGCATGTGCTGGCTCTGCCCTTCTTCTCAGTCTCTCTCTGTACCACCATGCTGGGAGGATCTCTGTCGCTGGAGCTCTGGCTCTGGCCCTGCCCCCGCTCCAGCCCCGCCATGTGCTTCCAGTTTCCAGGCACCCACTGTGAATGGACTGTGACCTGTCGAAACCATAAACTACAACAAATCTTTCCTCCCTAAGTCAGGGATGTCAGGTAATGAGTTACAGCAACGCAAAAGTAACTGAGACGACACTCAGAAGGAAAGCTGGGACAAAAATAGAAAGGCATGTATGGCACTGTTAAATGGTTTTCTTCAGAGATACAGAAGCTCAGGGAATTCTTCTTATGCTAACACTGCCTGCATGCATGCACATGGCAGTGGTCACCATGATGGAGCATAGAGTCTCACCGTTGTCATTCGTTGATTTTGCTGCTCTCTGGAAGCCTGGCTCTGAAGAGGGATTTGGAGTTGGACAAGCTGGAGGTGGAAGAAACAGAATGGTACAGTTTTCACAATCAAGAGCTCAGTCTACAGAAGGAATTTCAGAAGATCTCATTTCTTCAAGCGCAGAGAGTTCCACTGAGAACCAGAGTAGATACAGATTCATCCTCTGAGAACTAAGTAAGGGAAAAAGCACCAACAGTCACAGAGCTTTGGGGAGAGGCTGAGAAAGGGTTGGACAGGAAGTGTTGGGCAGGCTGTGACCCACAGGCTGTGACCGCGTAGGGCAGGAAATGTCATCAGAGGAATGAAATAAGCAAGGGATGAAAATCTTGAATCATCTAATCAGACGAAGGAGACCTGGTTGGCTGGGAAAGAAGTTTCATGACAGGGAAAAGTTGCAGAAATGGTAGGAAGGAAATACCAGTGTCCATCAGGTAGCGCTGTCCACTATGAGAACTACTAGTGACATGTGACTGTTTAAGCTTAACCCCAACTAGCTAAAGTAAATCAATTAGACATTCAAATATTTGGCTACTTTGGTCACATTGCCAGATTTCAGAAGCCACTTAGGTCTATGGCCACCCCATTGAACAGTGCAGTTATGGAAGATCTTTGTCATTGTAGAAAGGGCTGGTGGACACCCCAGGAGGGTGAATGCTAAGCTGACTTTTTTTCAGGAGCACCATGGGGAGTATTTATGATATTTAAGCAGATTACATGAGAGTAAATTAACTTAATTTTTTAATGAACAGATATTCAATATTTTATCTAACTCATTAGTCACTGAAGGAGCCAGTAATACATTACAAACTTTTCAGTAACTGACATTTTAAAATTGAAGTGGGATTCATAGAACATAAAGTCAAAGAGTTTGAAAGTGAGTAACTTCATTTTAAGTTATGGCTGAAAAGCAGTTTTTCCCGTTCTCAGAGGGCTGTGTGAAGGATGTATGGGTGGAGCAAGGGACAGAGGCAGGAAGACCTCCGGGAGACCTGCTGCAGGGCACTAGGTTTGGTCCACAGAAAGCGAGCAAGAGAGGAATGGGGTGGGGCCAAGATAGCAGCAGGAACTTTTCTAGGAAGGGTACATGGACTCCTAGCGTGCATAAAGGAAGAGGGAGGATTAGCAAGTTTCTGGAAACCTAAGCAACATTAGCTCAGGAGGAGCAGGTAAATAAGGACAAGCCTTGACTCTGAATTAGTCAAGGAATGGCTTCCATTGAACATTGCTGTGGGAGCTGGGGAAGTGGAGATCGGTGGAACCAGGATATCGAGGGCTGTATGTGGAAAGGTGCACAGACGTGTTGACACAGAGAAGGGCTGAGGGGCAAAGCATGAACACGCAGGGACACCCAAAGGCAGCATGAAAGAGAAGAGTCTGCAGGAGAGAGGGAGTGGGTGGACAAAAGCAGGGATGAGGGTTTGGGTCATCTGGCAAATGAGTACTGAGCCTTGGCTGTCTGCCAGGTGCTGCGCTACAGAAAATATGGCGGTGACGCCAGAGCCCAGCCAGCTTTTGGACTCTTGGTAACTGTGATCCAGGAAAAGAAGGAGATAGAATGCAGGGGTGGGAGAAGATAGGTGCTACGAGGAAGAGGAAACGCAGCACCAAGTGAAGCTTCAGAGTTTGGCAAGAAGGTAGCAGCTTCCAGAGCTGGGGTGGCAGCGGTCAGACAGCAAGTGAGCAGAAGCCAGCCTGCTGCAGACTGAGGACAGAGAGAGGGGGAGCGTGTGGAGACAGCAGGTTTGGGCACCTTCCCTGGAGGCTTCCCCCATTTTATTGATACGTATCTATACGATATATAATGTTTACACTGAACCTGAGTTTTTTGTCCACATATATATATAGCCTCAAAATTACAAATCCTCTTCCTCTTTGATCCTCCTCATGCCCTCCCCCTCCCACCTATCCCCTATGAAATGATTATAATCTGGGTTTCTCATATTACAGACACCATTCGATACTTAACTTCGGAGTCTGACTCACTTCAGTGAGCACAATGATCTCAAGTTGCATCCCTTTACCTACAAAAGCTCCCAACTTACCTATTTTTTCTCCACAGCCTTGCAGGCATTAATGGGTATTTGAGTTCTTGATATAGGCCATTCTCCCTGGGTTTAGATGGTATCTTAGTGATGTTTTGATTTGCATTTCTCTAACGGCTTAGGATGCTGAACATCTTTTCATGTACTTACTGGCCATTTGAACTTCGTCCTCTGAGAATGTTCAGTGAGAGGAAGAAGAGAAAAGGCTCTGGGGGAAGGCAGGTCTGGTGGAGGCTTCTAAGGAGGACTGTGCCCTGAGTGCAGCAGGCTGAGCAAACTACTGAGGACAGAGAAGCTGGGCACAAGAGCGCAGTTCCCCCGAGCTATGAAAAGATGAAATCTTTTAGTGTGCAGGTGACCAGCAGATTTTTAATTAACTTTTAAATTAAAAACCTAAGCAGGCTTATGGTAAAAATTCACAGAATAAAAAGATGCGTCTTTCACTCTCCCCAAAGGCAAGCAAGTGTATATTCTTCCAAAAATGCTCTATGTATATGCACATGTGTACATGCGTTCCTATACGTAAATATAATCACAGCTCCCTCTCTCCTCTTTTTATTTACACAATTGAGAGCTCAGAGTTCTACCTTATGCTAATTTTTATTTTATAAATACACTTTAGAGATAATTTCCTATCAGTTCCTAGACAGCCATCTAATTATTTTTAACAGCTACATTTTTTAAACATATTATAACTTTTGTAACAGCCTCAATTCACAGGTACTTGGGTAGTGTCTGGATTTTTTTTTTTTACTACACATCACACTGCCCACATTTTTCCTTTATAGTTGTGGCAAAATATATATACTATAAAATTGACTTTTAAAACATGCATTTCAGTGGCATTAAGTGCTTTCATATTGTTGCCTAATCATTGTAAATTTCCATTTCCGGAACTTTTCTATTTTGTAAAGTATTTATTGGACAATTACTCTTCCTTTTCTTCCCTCTCCCCACAAACTTAGAGGCCACCATTCTATTTCTTGTCTCTATGAATTAGACTACCTGAGGTTCCTGCTCTTCGGTAAATAATACTGTGCTTGTCCTTTTAATACTAATTTGTCTAACTTAGCCTACTGACCACATTGTATCATGTGTCAGAATTTCCTTCCTTTGTCTAGACTAAATAACATTCTATTGTATCTGTATATCACATGTTGCTCGCTTATGCACCCATAAATAGACACTTGGTTGATTCCATAGTTAGACTATTGTGAATAAATAAGCAAGAATTATTTTGATATGTAACCATGAGTGAAATTGCTGGATCATATGGTAATTCTTTCTTTTTTTGAGGAACTACCATCCTGCTTTCCACAGCATGTACACCATTTTCTATTGTTAATAACAATGCAAAATCATTGTAATTTTTCCATATCTTTTACTGACACCTGATACCTTTTGCCATTTTGTTGTTTTTTACAACACCCAGTGCCATCTTAATGGGAGTAACATGATATATTATTGTGATTTCGATTTGTATTTCCCTAGTCATAAGTGGTGCATAACATTTTTATATGTTTATTTGACCGTGTATATATCTTCTTTGGATAAGTATTCAAAATATTTTGACCATTTTTAAATTATTCTATTTGGGTACTCATATTATTATACATGCTAGTAAGAATAATTTCTGTCTGTGGAGTTGCCATGTTAAAGACTGGTGCACTTGAATTCTTTTATATATTGCTAAATTGCCTTCCAAGGAACTAATATAAGTGTGCCAGTTGGTGCACTGACTAGAATTTTATGAGTAGAGTCCAATAATGTGACTTTTGTGTGTCCCTTTTTGCTGAACACAACTATTTTGACATTTATCCGTGTTGTTGTGTGTATTAACACGCAAGTTCATTTTTATTGCTGCTATGTACCATTATATGACTATACCATGATTTGATGGGCATTTGATTTCTTTGTGGGATTTTTTTTTGTTTATTTTTTAGATGAGAGGTCTTACTCTGCTGTTCAGGTTGGCCTTGAACTCTTGAACTTAAAGAGTCTTCCTACCTCATTCTTCTAAACAGCCAGGAGAACAGGTGAATACTGCCATGCTGGCTCTGACATTTGATTTATTTTCAGTCCTTGGCTGTTACAAATAAAGCTGCTGCAACATTTACTTGTAGATCTTTATGTAAACACATGCTTGGGGGAAATGCCTAGGAGTAAAATGACTGGCTATATGCTAACTATGTGCTTAAATTTTAAAGAAACTGGCAAATGTTCTTGAATGTGTTTGTGTTATTTTTTAATACCCATATGTAATGTATGAGAGTTCTAGTTGCTCCACATTCTAACACTTGCTGTGCTCAGGCTTTGTGATCTTAATCATTCATGTTGGTGTTTATCAGTGCATCCTCAACTGCGTTTCCCTAAGGACCAATGATGTTGACTTTTTCATGAGTGTATTTACCATCCAAGTAGCTTCTATGATTAAATAGCTTGTTTGTCTGATTTTTAAGTTGTAAGTGTTCTTTATATGATCAGTATGTAAGTCCTTTTCAGGGTCTATATTTTATGATTATTTTCTTCCATGCTTAGATTTTTCTTAGTTTTTATGAGAATGTCTTTTAAATTCACTTGAGATTTGATAAAACCCAACTTGTCGATTTTCTTTCATTTTTATATTTTTACCTTGTTTTGGAAATCTTTGTAAAAACACAATTTAACTTAGTTGTTTACTACCTTTTCCTTTAAAAGTTTCATAGCTTATCATTGATAGTTAGGCCCATAATCCATTCTGAACAAATTTTTGTATATAGTGTGAGGTAAGGATTGAATTTTTTTTCTTCTCATATATCAACCCATTTATTTTACAATCATGTGTTTAAAAAATTGCACTTGCATCATTGCTTGACAATTCCTGCCAGACAGACCAAAGTGGGCCTGTTGCCCTCTAGCATGTTACATTGATCTAAATGTCTGTCTTTCAATACCACCCAACTATAATTTTTTGTAACCTTATAACAAATTTTGAAACCTCCAACTCCGTTATTTTTGTTCAAAGATACTTGGCTGTTCTAGGTCCTTTGCATCTCTGTGTATATTTTACAATTAGCTTGACAATTCCAGACAACAGAAAGCAATTCTGAAGCCAGAAAATCAGAGATAAAAAGCTGACTCAGCGTCTCCTCTTTGTTAGTGGTGTTTCTGCTGGCTGTAGAATTTTAGGTTAAAAGGTTCACTGCTGTCTCCAAGAACTTTAAAGATGTCAGTTTTTAGACCCCCCCCCACCCCCCCCTTTACTTCTGAACTTTTTTTCCGTGCATATAATGTATTTTTTCCCTTTGGCTGGTTTTAAGACATTCTTATAACTTGTTTTAAACAATCTGATTGTGATATGTGCTGTTGTATTTCAGAAGGTATTTCTGTCTTAGATTTAACTATTTGCAGTGGGAAGGCTAGAAGGGCCTCCAGTCTCAGGTCTGGTCCTTGAGGGTTGAAAAGGCAAAGTCCCAGCTCAACAACCAGTATGATATCATCCAGGGCTCTACATGGAGTGCTGGTTTACTGCAAAAGCCTAGCAGGGAATAGATTTTATTTTATCCCTTTCCTCTGACTCACTTACTTACCTTGTTGCTATAGCAAAACATATGACTTCCGCAATTCAAAGGGGAAAAGATTTATTTTAAGCTCACAGTTTCAGAAGGCTTCACACAGTCCATTTGTAGGCAGCTAGCAATAGTGGATGCCCACGGCAGGGGCTAGAGAGCTGCTCACTCCACTGCAGACAGAAGCCAAGTGAAGCAGGAATAATCCATATCTGGAGACTTAGGCAGGGCCAGAGTCTGCCCAGAGAGAAAATGTTACAATATTTCTTCTTCCTTTCTTTACTTAGTTTAAGCTGCCTGTTGGACTTCCCACCCCATAATTCCTGGACACAAGTCAACAACACACACGTGAAAACTCTGCCTTGGACAACCCACATTCTCAACAAGTCGACACAGTGCCTCCTGTTCAAGTCCCAAATATCGGCCCTTTTCAGCCAGGCTCTACCTTCTAATAACACACCATTCCAGTTATCTCATTACATCCAAATATATGAGGCTTTTGGGGGACATTCCAGATCCAAAGCATAGCATCCTCACACCATCAGAAAGTATCTTATATTTGGGACTGATTTTCTTTATGTTTCCTTTCCTTTTCTTTCTTTTTTTCACATTTAATTAAGCTTGTAAACTTGGCTTACATTTAGAATGGTTGTCATTTTTGCTTGGAATATCCTTTTTCTCTTGACTACTGTTCGCTCCTTAAATCCAACCAGGACCTTGATAATTGGCCAGCCAATTAGAAGCCAAACAAAAACAAGGTGGTAAATATAGATCTTCTAGATTCCGGAGGGTTTTTGGAAAAAAGACTTTCCCTAGTTCTGTGCCAAATCTTAATTCAGGGAAAAATAAAACCCCAATGAAAACTTCAGTAAGTTTATGTCTGACTCCATCATAACTGAAGGGAAAGGTAGAAGCCTTGAAGTTCTTTTTCACAGCATTGCTGCCACAGGCCTTTAAGAACCTGAGACTTGCTTGTCAGAGCTAATGTTAACCAGAGGCGTGACAGCCTGCAGGAGTTCTGATTCTTTGGTTTCAATTTCTCATCGCTGTCTCCTGAAGATCATGGTTTCTTTAGACCCAGATGCTATGATGATCCCTACCTACTGCCTTTCTCTCTGAGGTCACCAGAAGTTCAACTGCATGGACTAGAAAATCACACATTCCTGGGTTTTAGATTCCACCAAAGATATTCTTGTGAAAACCCAGACTTTTCAAGTTCTATTTCTCTACCTGGAACTCTGACTCCTTAGGTCAGCTATAGAAAGGCAATCGGAAGGAAAAAGAAAGCTACTTCTTCTCATGTACACATTTACACACCATCAGTCAAGCCCTCTTCCCTGGAGATGATATAATGAATAAATTAGCCTTCTATAAATGTATGGTGCAAGCATTCTTGCACCATTCAGAAACATGACTATAATTCATCAAAGCCAGTATGTAAATGGAACCATTGCATTGAGAAGAAAAAGATTTACAAAATGAAGATTTGCCCACCTGGGACACATACTTGCATTTACTGATGTCCTTAATACACATGGTCACACGCTTCCTGGCTGCCTTCTCATTTTCTTGACCTTTTACTTTTTTCTGCTGGAGACACAACACATTGCCTATGATGTCTGATATTTTCTGCAAGATAGTGCTTTAGGTTATTTTTTAAACCAAGCACTTATACTGATAAGAGTCATATTTTTCCATCTGTATTTCCAGCATATTGCCAGAGGTTCTGGGCAACAGATATGTTTTTGAGTAAACAGAATACTAAATCGAGGCAATGGATCATAGGTTTAAGGCAATGAGGCTCTTTCCTCACCATCTAATAATAATAATAATAATAAAAGGTCCATAGACTAAAAGAAAAATAGAATGGTAGGGGATAGGAATGGTAAATGCAGCCCTTGGAAGGACCAGTCAGGCTTTTCTTCCTCCTCTTGGAACTGAGAAGATAAAATCCTCATCAGAGCACAGGAAATAGGCACACTTCCACCCTAAATGATGCTTCGTTCTGGACAATCGATCACAGCAACCCTTGCTCTGATCTTCAGAAAATCCATCAAGCTTGTGTGTACCAGTCCAGGGCTTGAGTCACTGCCCTGGGGAAGGATGGGGAGGCACCCTTTTATTGGCCTTTCATGTGCTTGAAAAAAATATGCTTAATCTATTCTAACAAGCAAAGTCTCTCTCAGCTATAAAACTCTTACCTCTGAGTGCCTTGCTGTTGGTGGATACAGTGGGTGAGACAGAACAGGGATACGAAGCACACGTGCCTTGATTGGCTGCTCACGAAGGAGTGTGTTTCAGAAACAAAAACGTGGAAAAACGATTGTGTGGGTTTAGGTTGCCACCACCCAATGGGCATGTAGTGAGAACAACTTTTAGGCAAGAGAGGACAGTGAGGTTGATGGGAAATAAAAAATTATGTTCTGTCCTTGCTGCCTTTTACCCTTTGAGTTACTGTTGTAGTTTGGATCCAGAATGTCTCCCAAAGGCTCATGTGTTAAAGGCTTGTTCTTTAGTTTGGTGCTATTAAAAGGTAGTTCAAACCTTTAGGAGGCAAGGCCTATTTTTTTATGTCATGGGGGGCGGGGGTGGCATGCCCTTGAAAACAATTATGGGACATCAGTCTCTCTCTGTCTCTGTGTCTCTCCATCTTTCTCTTTGTCTTCCCCCTCAGCACAGCCATGAGGTAAGCACTTTGTTTCACCGTGCACTCCTGCCAGGATGTGCTATCTCAGTGCAGACCTCAAGCAACTGTGAGCTCTACATAATAAAACTTTCCTCTTTTTAAGCTGATTATCTTAGATACTTTGCTACAGTATTGGAAAGCTGATTAATGCAATTGCTATTGTCACTCCACATCATAAAACTCGAAATTCAGAACACTACCCTTCTTTTCCACAAGACGCTGACAAAAGAGTTGTTGATTTTTAAGAAATTTTTAATAAATTCAGCAACTGTGCCAAGTGATGTTGATTAGGAATTACCTCTTACAGTGCAGATGCTGCTGTTAGAGAGTTCTGTTGATCAAATAAACAAAGCACTTTTTCCTATAATAGTTTCTAGCCCTGTGGTGACTGAATTTGGCTTGCTTATGCATTCATTTTTAGAAGCAATAGGCCATGCTAGAGTGCCTTGGGAAGTTAGCTTCTGTCTTGGGTTTTACTGGCATCTGTGACTTTTCTAAGTTTTCTCAGACCTTTCCCTCCTTTAACTATTGCTTCTAAGGTTTATGTGATGTTTTATTTAATATGGCATGCAAGATATTGGTCTTCAGTCCAAATTGCAATTTCACATCAAAACGTATTCCCCTGACAGTTGGGTGGACATGGATGGTCCGTTTCTTAAGTGTACATGCTTCCCTAGATCTTGAGTGGGAAAAATGGAGCAGTTCCCCTATTCCAGGACTTGCTTTTTTTCACAACAAAAACAAAATTTTCCTATTTAATGTGACGTAGCTTACTAGTTCTCTTGAAGTGCTTTGGTGCAATAGGATTGTGATAAAATGCTACTGACATTTTCCGCAAAATGAGTCCCTCCACACTTTAAATCTAGGTTGGCATGCATCCCTGAAAATTAGCAAAAATCTGGAATTACAGAAGCAATTATCTGTGAAGCTTTTAGTTTCTCCTTTACAATAACTGAGCTCTGCCTGGTTTCTCAGTTCTTTGTGTAAAATATAACTTGATCACAGTTTTATAGACCAGCCCTTTTTTTGACAGGGTCTCGCTCTGTAGTTCAGACTGGTCCTGAACTCACTATGGAGCCCAGGCTGGCCTTGGACTCATGGCAACCCTCCTGCTTCAGCCTCCCTGAGGGCT
Source organism: Ctenodactylus gundi (assembly GCA_004027205.1). Taxonomy (NCBI): domain Eukaryota; kingdom Metazoa; phylum Chordata; class Mammalia; order Rodentia; family Ctenodactylidae; genus Ctenodactylus; species Ctenodactylus gundi. The sequence continues at coordinate 316,930 of PVKB01000733.1, read as the reverse complement.
GAGATCATAGGTGTGTGCCCCCACGCCTGGCTTATGTAATGCTGGGGAATCGAACTCAGGTACTTTAATGCTCGTCTTAACTGCTGGACCATTCATTCCTCAAAGCCGTTTCCAGAAACATTCTACCAAGTGTTCATACCCACGTGACTAGGCTCTCCCTCAAAAGGCCTGGCTCATTAACACTTCCTTGCTCCACCTGATGTGCTCTCCCCCTCCCCCCACCACGGACCCTTGGCCACCAGGTACTTAACGCTTGACTTAGTGCTTGCTAGGCAAGTGCTTTAACCATTGCTCCAACCCTAGACCAGCCTTCTTAATGACAATTGGGCCAAAGGCCAGTAAACGAAAATTTGAATTTCTGTACTAGATTGTTTTTAGCTTAGCAGTCTATAATGTTTCGTTGTAAAAAATAAGATTGCAATTTATGTCATACATTAATAGTTATATTTTAGTGAGGGGGCGATAGATACACCAATTAGAAAACACCACATCTAGGAAGTAGTGATAAAAAAGGAATGAAGTGAGCTCAAAGATTTAGCTTGCCTCTTGGGTTCTCTGCTATTATTGAGCATCCATAGCAAGGTCGAGCTCAAGGAGTTCCTCATATGTCTGCAGACTTACTGGATGCGCAAGAGTATTTTTCCGGGGTAGTTTTGTCCTTGGTGTGGACCCTTCGTGAAGGACTTACATAGCATAGTGGGACTTCTCAGCACCCACTCAGGTGCTCAACTTCAGTTGGAAATGGACTACCCAGGATGGACAGCATGAGCTCTGGAATCTTCTCTCTTGCCCCCATGTCAGGCCTGGCCTGCCTCCGTGTCTTCTGGAAAGGTGATCGTCTCAGCCTCGGTTTCCTCACCTGCAGAATGAGCAGAAATAGGGTGCTGGTAAGAGAAGTAAGGCAAAGCTGCTGGCAGTGGCTGGCTCAACAGTGCATGCTCAGGAAGTTGTCGGTCAACGTTGGTAGACAGGATGGCGCTCGAAAGCGCTCGCTCTGTGTCAGCCACTAGGAAGGCAGTGTAGCCCCCACGGTTAATGCTGACTCTTCAGATGTTCTTAGCACATAAATTTGAGGATGCAGATGTCAGAGGCTGTTATGGTTCTGAAACGCCAACCTGAATGGGATAGGGGCTTTTAATGACAGTCTACGAGCTATCAGTCAGCTGCTGCAGCAAGCCGCAGAGACGTGAACTTGGCCTTGCTCTTTACTCAGGCCCAATCTCCTGGCTCATCCCCAGATCCAGGTTTCAGGGTGGGAGGTAGATGGTTCTGGATTTGTCATTTGATGGTGTTTGTCTGATACGGAGGTGACAGAAGATGAAGAAGAAAATGAGAGATAAAGTGTCAGTGTTAAAAACTATGTCATTTTGCACGTGTGTGTGTGTGTGTGTGTGTGTGTGTGTGTGTGTGTGTGTTACTGGGGATGGAGCCCAGGGCCTTCACACTCAGCTCCATCTTCAGCCCATTTTTTATTTTTTGATTTTGAGGCAGGGTCTCACGAAGTCACTAAGTTGCCCAGGCTGGGATCAAACTCAGATCCTCCTGCCTCAGCCTTCCAGAATGCTGGGATCACAGGCTGGCTCCTGTGGGTCCAGCAGTTGGATTTTTTTTTGTTGTTGTTGTTGTTTGAGCGGCCGAGTTTTGGAAAGTGTTTGCTTGGCTGTTTTAGCTACATAGTCTGATATTTTTAGTTCTTTTTTAAAATGCCTTTGTCCAGATCAGGAGAACAGGATTTCACTTTAACTATCACCTTGTGACAGTTTTCTGCCTTATTCTCATGGTAGTCACAAATGTGTTTCCTGCCACCTTTCGTAACAGGATTATTGCAACCTGAAAACACAGATGGGGCCATTGGCCTAGCAGCTTCCCATGTGCATGTCAGAAACCTGGCATGAGCCACTGTGGTGTGAAAGCAGGACCACCCAGAGGCCTTACACCCACCTATCTCAAGTATCAGGCATCCCTCTTCTCCCAGTGCATATTTTTCTCATTATCTGAGTTTAACATTGAAGTAATTTTCATATTAATTCTACAAAGAGACTGGAGTCCTTTTACTGTTGCCTATCCTGAGAATACCTATAAGTAATTTTCCTTCAGTGATACCAAAGATTCTTCAAAGACTAATTTGACCTTGAGAAGAAGAGTCGTTCTCATGGGCAATTTGATAGCAGATTTGAAAAATCACCTCTGTGCATCCTAACAGGCGCTCTCTTTGGGAAAAGCCAAGGAAAGCTGAGAAATGACGTGTGGGCTGTCTTCAATCATGTGTCCTCATAAAGCACATCCGCTCCTCAAGTGGGGAAAAAGTCACATTTGAAGGAAAGAAAAGGCTGAAAAGTATTTCATTTCCTGCATCAAGTAAAGACATAGTGGTCAGACTTCTGTCCCACCACGTTCTCACCTGACATGAAATTTCTTACTTGATAGACATTTAAATACAAAGGAAAGAAAATAACCAATCTATCAATTTTTTTTAAACAACCATCTCTCTTTTGATAAGAAGCACTTTCACTCTTTTTTTCAAAATGGCTGATTATTCAGAATCCACATCCTGGAGGAGAGAGACCAGAAATCAATGGATACTTCAACATCGTTGCTGGTTCAGGCTCAGGCTGGAATGTGGGCTCCACTGTGCATTTCCACAGTCTGAAGCATTTGGTGGTGAATGAATATCGAGCAGTACGATATCGGCAGTGGTTTTGAAGTCAGCCCTGGACCCGGGTTCAGTCTACGGGTCGCCCCGTGCCAGTGGTTAGTTCTCAGTGTCTCAATTTCTCCATCTATAAAACGGATGAACTCCAGGAGGATTGGAGGGACACGTGAGATCATTTGGGTCTGGGCCTTAGAACCGGGCCTGGTCCTCCACACTTCAGGCATTGTTGCCACTGCAGAGCCAGCTGTTCCATGAATTTGAACTCTTCATCATAAAAGCAGGATTCTTCAAAAGCAGGCCGTGGGAGACTTTTTTTAATGCATAGAATTCAAAACATATTGTTTAGCTTCTGCTTTTCCTGTTTCTTCGCCAAATTTTATGTGTGGACTATAATTTTGAGGACCACATGTTGACAGCCCTGGAAATGTTAACTGGTGCTGCTTTTAAGCCCACTACAGACAATTGACATATATGAATTCAATCTGAGTGTTGGACACATGCAATCAAAACCTCCCCTTGGCCCAGGCCTCTCTCCCAGGGAACGAGTCTGCCCTGTCTGCTAGGAAGGAGACAAAATTCTCAGCACAGTTTCCAAACTTCAATCATTTTCAAATGATGCTCTTGTCATCCTGCCAGGTTTGAGCAATCCCTCTACCACAATTTACTTACAACTATTGCTTACTTTTATAGGCTGACTTTTGTTTCTTTGCTTCATTCTAAGTAATTGTACCTCTGAAATCGCATGTTAATAAGCTAATTGTGTTTCAATAATACACAAGAAAGTTACTACACAGTGATTAAAATAAAGCCCACATCTGTCTCGCCTAAAATAATATTTATCTGCCACTTTGGGAACACAAAACACCCTTTTGGGGGACACAGTCTTAAGAGTCTGTTGGGAGAGTGAGTTTCTAAGGGAGGAATATTCTACCTTAGACAGAACTGTGACCCAAAATCAGTGTGATACTGCAGTCCTGAGCTCCTTGGTTTTGTTTGTCTATCTACTCAGGGCTGAGGACTCCAGAAGGACAGACTCGGAGAAGCCGTTTTCCATCAGTGACAAGAGTGTGTCTCAGACAGCTGTCACCAAACAATTAATCTTCAGAATGAGAGCTCAATTTCCAAACATGTGTTCTCATGAGCGAGGCCCTATTCTCATCATCCAGAGCTGCTGCTATTAGACAAAATATATATATTTCCCATTCATAATTATCTCTTCTTAATGCAGTCTCAATGATTATGATATATGTTGTAACTGTTGACTCCTCACAGTTGGAATTGTTAACATATTGTGAAAATATGCACAAAATCATTCTTTCCAAGCTGACTTTTGCTGTTAAAATTAGAAAGACCAATATGAGTTTGAACAGCATGGATAGAAAGAGTAGATTATCAATTCTTATTCTTGGAAATGCAGTTGCCTTTCTGGAGCCAGAATTTCTTGCTTTCACATTTTATATCTTCTGTGTTTATAATAATAAAGACAATAAAACAGAATGAAAGGGAGGTTAGGGTAAGAGGAAATAAAGGAATATTTTAGTATAAAGTGATTTTGATTTTAATATTTTCTTACTTGCATTAACAGATAGATTTGGTCATTAGAAATTTGACAACTAGAGTGCATTCAGCTTTCAAAAAGGATTTGAAGCGAATGTTTGATTCTAAGACCTGTTGATTTGCTATTTATCCAGAAAAGAGAAAATTAAGAAAAAAATCCAGACAGTCAATGTATTTTCCAAAACTTTTTTTTACTAAAATCAAGCAGGTATTTATTGAATCAAAGGCCAAACCCATTTTTTTAATCTAAAAATTAGCAATGGTGTCTCTCAAGAGATCAATGAATCCTTTGATTGTTTTTCAAAATATAATTAGGATTTCTGTTTCAACAATCATAGCTCGATTAAATAATACTATTTTCCCCATTAGGAAAATAGCCAATTTCCATCCTTTCTCCTGTCCTTTTAGAAAATATCATTGGTTTCCTGTCCAGGATTAGAGTTCTTTCTGCCACAGTTCTATGGGCATTTTGTTCCCAGGCCCATTAGGGGATGGGTTAGTCACTCAGAAAAGTCACAATTAAGTGACTCCAGCTCTGCATTCAGGGAACATTCTGTGACCCACAAGTCCCAGAACTGGAAGTAGAAAGCCACTCTCCCCACCTCCTCTGCCACCATGAGGACTCTGTGACCTCCCAGAGGACTCTGCCTTACTCTGGGTGAATAATGTCACCTTCCCTGCAGTGGCTGTGCTGTTTGCAGAGACTACCTCACTCCAGGAGCCTGTTAGGCCTGCCCCCTGCAGAACAGAAGCCCACCCTGGCAAGCCTCCAGAACTTGTTGTGAGGGAGCAATGCTTTCTTTGTTTCGAATTGTAAGCAGAGATTTTTACAGATCAGCAAAAGGCTGTCTCTCCTGAATGTTTCAAAGGTGTACGTTAAAACATTAGCATTTTACTCAGCCCTGGCACTAATAAGAACTTGACAATTCTACGAAGAGAGGACATTCCTTTATATGTGCATACAATATGAAAAAGTAATATCATCCCAAATCAGGCCACCCGGACAGAAAACAAACATGTCTCTTCTACTAATAGAGGGGTGGAGGAGACACTTCTAATTAAACCGTCAGTCCTTCAACCAGGATCTGTTTTAAAGCATCCAGGCTTTTGTTTTCAAATGCTTGTTTTCACTATGGATACTCTGCAAAGTTGACATGAGGTGTTCCTTAACTCCCATGGTTATGTTAATATTTATTCCAGAGTCTGGCTTCAGGGCCTGGAGCTCTTTGTGAGAAGCCACCACAGTTCATGACAATTGTTCTCCTAAGATGACTTCTCATGTGCATGAGAGGGTATTACTTTAAATTACACATAGTGTCTTAAGGAAACATACTGTCCAAGCCAGGATTACTTGGAGATAAACATCTGTTGCTATTTTGTCAGAAGCTTCTGGAGTCCAGTATTGCAGGGATTTAGAGAAGTTAAGGTCTGGAATATTCTTCTGTGAGCCTGGCTCAGGTTTGCGCTGAGGTTGGAATGTAAGTTGTAGGGCCTTAAGTGCCCCCTTGGTGGGATATTGACCAGAAGCTGCATGCACACATAGCTTTGCTGGATGTCTTCTTTCAATGGGTTAAATGTATTTCAAATAGATAAGCTAGAAGATAGGTTTTTAAATATGCATACGACGGAGCAGGAAGTCCATATGGCGTGGAATAAACACACACACACTTTTGAAAACTTAAAAGACTGTCAAACGCTAAGCCCTTCCGTAATAGGCGCTCTCAAAGATAATTGCCACCCATGTGTCCTTGATGAAAAGTGATTCACGCTTCCCAGGCAATTCACTTGAACTGCAACAAGAAAGGCTTAGATTAGCTGAGGGCCAGCTTCTTGCCAGGGCTGCTCTGGGTCAGGAGAGCGAGGGGCAGGGTGTGTGTTCACCAGGGCCTGTTCGTCCTCACACTCCCATTACTGCTTCTGTTTGGGCCCTGAGCTTCTCCCTTGAGCTTACAGTAGATGCGCTGGTGCTGTCTCCAGGGTCGCTGGACAGGAGGGAAAATGAACTTAAGGAGTTTGGTTTCTTTCCTCACTTCCTTTTGTGCATTTCTGCAGCAGTGGTGGATCCATGAAATCAACAAGATGAGGCCTGCTTAATGTTGCAGGGTGCTGTTTTGGGTGCTCCAAACTGTGAGCAGTGAAGCAACCTCTCACCAGAGGGAGAGGGACAGGCAGCTTCATAGAGAGAGAAGAGCGGGCAACCAGCAAACACTCCCAGCAAAGGTCTTACTCCTGACAGAGGATACCCGCAAAGGCAGATGGGTGGATGCTGAGGAAAGGCCAGCAGTGGAAAGGCCAACAGTGGTGGTAGACAAGGAGCTATCTACCCGTGGGTTCTCAAGCAGCCTTGTTTGTGGGGGCAGGTTCAGAAGACAAAGTCTGGGAAACAGCCTATGTGGGAACGCTCAGACCTGAGCTGGGTGGGGTACACAGCCATCGTGCGGCCCCGTCTCTACTCCCCACGCCGTGACCCACAGTATGAAGGAGGCTAACAGTTTGCTTTGGGAAGTGAAACCTCTTGATTCTTCAGTGTTTTCTAGAATCTCTTGAACACACTGGCCATTGGGAGGAGTTCTGTACAAAGTTAGTGTGCTGTTAAACATTTGGGGGTCCTTAGGCACATGGGTGTATAGACGAGGTGATGGTGACTCTCATGAATGTCTGAATCAGTGTCCAGGGTGGCTGCTGACCTTAGGGCACTTGCACCTGACCCTGGGAAGGCTGTCATCTGCGCCTGTCACACTGAGAGGGTTGGGGAGGACATCTGGGGCAAGAAGGAGCGCCCAGCCCCTGTGCTTAGAGTCTAGAGCTGTCGTGAGTTACGTCCTGTCCGCTCTGAGCCACACAGCCTTGTGCTGGCTGCTCCTTCCAGAATGAGGGAAGCTGGGATAGCCACACATCTACTGTGACCCTGACGAAGGCAGAGAATGTACGTCGGGCCTGCCGCCTCCTGCCAGCTGGTCTCCGAGATTCATAGCTCTGCTGCTTCCTGCATCTGTGTTCAGAGAGGAGGCACCCTCGAGGAAGCCCTGGCAAATGCCCTTGAGCGGCTTAATATGCACTCCGGCTTTGGAAGCCATAGTACTAGAGAGAATTACAAGCACTCCTTTTGTGGATTCCGGGTTATTTTGCCTATTTGGGGTAATAATTCTCATTATGCTTTGTGGTCCTTTTTAATAAAAATGACATTCCCTTTATCTATAAAGGTTGAAATCTTGGTCTAACGTATGACCCACATTCTCCTTGGAGAGTTATAAAAATTAGATTATATAACCTCACATTTCCTGCTAATGAACATGGTGATGCTTGGGCCCAATGAGAGAGAGAGACAAGCGATAGGGATTTATGCTTTAATAATCCTGCTCCAATTGGTGTGTGTGGCTGCGGGCAGCAGGCCCCCAACGGGCACAGCAGCCACTGCGGCTTTCCTGGCCAGCAGGGCAATATTTTTTATGGCAGTAAATCTCTCTCCAGTGAGGGTTTCTTACAGTGTACCAGGGGATGGTGATGGCAGTGGCTGAGTGTATGAAATTGTTCTGAAAATAAGGCTGTTCTCATCATCTAGAAAAAATACCACCTGGCACTGATCTACACTTTGGGTCTTAATGGGTGGAGGCTGCTCAGGGCGTCTACTGCCACCAAGCATGGTGCTGGTTGCGAACAATCCTTTTTTTTTTTTTTTCCTATTTATTCCTTACAATTTCCCTATGAGGTACTAACTGTAAGCGTCCCTATTTTGTTGCTGTGACCTGCTAAAGCATGATGACTATATCTTCATTTCAATATCCCAGGTGTCTGGAACAGTTTCTAGCAAGTGGCAAGTTGTTATGGTGCTTAATTTTATGTGTCAACTTGTCTAGGCCACAGTACCTGAGTATTTGGTCAAATGTCTTCCTAGATCATTCTTTGATGTTTTCTGTGTTGTGTTGTGTTGTTTTTCCTGTATCAGGTTAATGTTTAAATTGGCAGAGTTTTTGGTAAAGTAGATTATTCTCCATAATGTAGGTGGGCCACAGTCAATTTAATGAAGGCCTTATCAGAAAAAGACTGACTTCCCCAAGCATGAGGGAATTCTCCCAGCAACCAGTAGCCCTCCTGACTTCATGAGTAGGACCCATGTCTGGTGCACCCCAGGCTGTAACCCCTTGTCCAATGCCGAGTTGTGAAGAGTGAAAACGATAGCTGTGTGTACTGTTGGCGGGTTTGCTGTGCTGGGTGTATCACCTCAGTGTGTCACCCCAGTTGTGTCATTAACTCTTCACCACAGTTGTAGGAGGTGGAGGGACTGCCTTCCTCAAGTTCATTTGAATTAAGGAAAACAGAAGCTGAAGATTACTTTGGCCAGTATCACCCAGTTAATACCTGGTAGAGTTAAAAATTCCAGTCTGGCTTTTCTGACTCTGTTGGGTACATGAATTTCAGGTTCTTTGTTGGTTGGGTTTCTTGATGTCTGGGGGTGGGCTGATTATCTGCATGGGAATTCAGGAGAACTGGGAGGTTTAGTCTGGTATCCAACGAAGGCTGGCTAATCCCACCCTCCATCCTCCGTCTTTGATCCATCCAGTCATTAGGTGAGGACAAATGAAGAGAGATCCTGGCTAGTCTTTCCACTTGCTCATGAGAGTTAACTCTGCACCACCAAGTCCATGCCTCCCAACTACCCCACCCAGTGCCCAAACACCATCTTAAATACACTGCAATTTCAATTCTCTTTGACTTCTTCTTTGTAGTTCTTTTCACTGGAAAGCTACACCTCTGGGAGGAGAGGCCAAAGGCAACAGATGGTACTTCAGAGGAGCACCTGCGCAGTGCAGGCCTCTCTCTTTGATCCTGCTGATTGTGAACAGCACATTTCCATTCTACTAATTGCAGACAAAATGGCCTGAATGTTTGACTGTTGGTGTTCCTGGCCTTCTGTAGCCTCTGCTTAGCACAGGAGGCAGGACTTCTACCCTGGAATTCTATCTGATACATGTCTGCAGTCTGGGGTTGAGTCTGAGTAGCTGCCTTTGACACACCTGGAAAGCAAAGGTTGCTGTCACCTTTGTCTACCCACCCACCTCAGAGCACTGCCAGTAACCCCCCTTCTTTCTCCGCTGGTAGACATAACTTCTGGACTTCAGACCATCAGGGTTTTTTTCCACCTTGGAGAGTCTCTCAAATGCTTCAAGTCTATCCAGTTGGAAGAAAAGTGACCCACAGACACCAGGGTTTCTCCTTGGTAATGTCCCTATGTCCCAACCAAGTCCCTCGCCCCTGCCTTGCTCCGACATTTGCCAGCTTCCCTAAGTTGCTCCTCACCAGCAAGATCAGGTGGACATTGCTGTATTACAAGCTGCTCGGCTCCATGCTTGGTAGCTGGCAACCAGCACCATATCTAGTGACCAGGATTCTTGGAGTTAGTGATCTAGGCTGGTCTGAACTGAACACTCTTTTCTGTCTTGGCTGGGCTCTCTCATGTGGTCACCTGGTAGGCCGGCTGGGCCCATGGCTCTATGTTGGCCCCTCTAGGATGGCCTCAGCTGGAACAACTGGGCTCTGCTCTATACCATCTGCCCCATTCAGGCCAACCAAGCCTGTTCACATGGTAGTGACCTGGTTATGGGGGACTGAGGAAGTACGTAAGGCCCTCTGAAGCATAGGCTCAAACTGTCCCCACTGGTGAGTCAATCTCACTGTACCTATTAAGTCAAAGCCAATCTGAATCATGGATTCATGGATTCAATAGAGGTGGTTTCTAGAAGGAAGGCTGAAAAGCCACTTTATAATGGGTTCACATATAGGGAAGCATGGGAAATTAGGCCCATTTCTTGGCCATCACTCTAGCCTGCCAAATCCCATCCCTCAAGCCAGACCTTAGCCTTCAAAGTTCAGAGCTGATGCAGCGCTTCTCACCTGTGCTCCTTTTAAACAGAATTTCATGCTTACCCTCTGGCTCAGCTAACCTCAGTTGTCACTACCAGTGCCAAGGTGCCCTTGCTCTCCTGGAGTGGCATGGTCCATGTGACAAAAACAACTGGGTGGCACATTCACTTATTAAAGTTTAGTGACATCTGGAGAAGAACCCAAAAGCGCAATCTCTAAAGCAAACCTCCAAGCTCGGTGTAGAACTTAAGAGGAGGGCCGTGGAGCAGCTGTGTTGGGGCTTGGATCCTACACTGACCACCTCTTAGCTATGGGCAAGTTGCTTCATCCCTCTGAGCCTCAATTCCTCATTGGTAGATAGAATAAAAGTAGTTGGTTGAAGGGTTGCATGAAGTGACACGTACAAAGCACCGAGGATATGGACAATTGGCATGTGCGCATAGGCAAACCATGGTGGTGGCATCAGGTGAATTATTATGATAGGTCTGTGAAGAGAGAGGAAGTCACCCCAGGAATCCTCAATTTTAAATTTGCATTGCAATTTATCTGATATTTGTTTTGACTTCCCTCAGTAAAGAACATACCTATGAAGACACAGAAGACCCACTGAATCCTCCTCGTACAGAAGGGTCAGATCACCTTCGGAAGTAGACTCCACGTGACCAGTTCCTCCACCCACCTCTCAGGATAATGTGCTGAGATCAGGGGAAGAAGCCAAGTGATTCTCCAGCTGATCATCTACTGGTAAGGCATCCCTGGGGGCTATGTGATTATTCTCTGGTCCAGCAGCCAAGTCCCTATTGTGCTCCAGGTCAAATACATATGGGTCCCAAATGGAGTCTAAACAGGTGCTTTCCTCAAATCCCTTAAGGTGGTGCAGATGCTATTTCAGCAGGTGGACGTGTTGGGGCTTTGTTCAGCCCACCACTGAGTTCAGTCACTCTGCTCTGGCTGCACTGATCACCTTTTTTTTTTTTTTTTTTGTTTCTTGAGCTCATAAATGACCATCTTCGGGCTATGGCATAATTCTTTTCCCTTCTCGGGACACTATCCCTCTAGATCTTGTCACTCCAGTCTCAGCTTAAATGTCACCTCCAGAGGGAAATATAAAGTCTCTCTATCATTGTACTCAATTTTTTATATTCTGCACATTACCAATGACGGTCTTATTTCTTCTTTTTGGCTAACGTTGGGTTGTGTTCCTAATGACTTTGGAATGTCAGTCCAAAGACGAGGGGGAGATCTTGTCATTCATCACTATATTCCCAATGCCCAGAACTTCCAACATTACAATTCCTTTGGCTCTCTTACACCCTCCTCAAGCCCCCTAACTCCCACTGTCACACCCATTTGGTTACACAGAATGCCTTTATTCTGGGTTTCCCAAATCAGAGAAACCAAGAGAAAAACCAAGCGATATTTAACATACTTTGTCTTCTGTGTCTAACTCACTACACCACTTAAGTCACCACTCTTTAGCTCAGATTCCCACCTTAGAATGGGCTACAGTGGCCAAATCTTGATGTTTCTTCTCCCAGTCCAGCAGAGCCCTTTACTGGGGTACTTTGCCAAAAGTTCTTTTCTTTTGTGTTTTACTATATCTTTGTTGAGTTTCTTTTTTCCCATTTTATTCATATGTGTAAGTGCAAAACTTAAAGTTTACATTGATCTTGAGTATTTTGTACACACACACATAGAGTGGCAAAGTTACAGATCCTTCCCCTCTCTCTATTCAACCCTCCCCTTCCCCTCCCCTCCAGTTCCCATATTCCCCATATTAAGTTCTATGAAATAATTGTGATCTGGGTTTCTCATATTAGAAAAATCATTCAATATTTGACCTTCTGCTTCTGACTCGTTTCACTAAGCATGATGGTCTCAAGTTGCCTCCATTTACCTACAAAAGTGTCTGTCCTATCTGGCTTTACAGATGAATAGTATTCCATTGTGTATAAATACCACAATTTATGTATCCAATGGTCTGTTGATGGATATTTTGGTGTTTTCCACATTTTAGCAATCGTTAGTTGTGCTGCTATGGACATGGGAATACATGTATCTCTGTTACATGTTGTTTTTAACTCTTTTGGGGAGATTCTTTAACATAGCCTCACCTACCAGTCCACATGAGAACTATACCAACAAAATACATAAAATTAGAAAATGTGAGAAAGAAAAAGAGAGAAGTTGAATTTCAAATCCCTTAGCTGATACTGAAATGCAAATGGGTATATTTTCAAAAGACATCCAGGTTATCATTACATGAATCAGTTTTCTTAGGATAAACTTACATCAGTGACTGAATAGCTCCAATAAATGAACTCAAGTCTATATCACAAAAGTACATTACACATACTGCATCAGTGGGATACCAGTCAAATGACTGATGTCTATTTTTTTGTTATACTTTCTCTTTAAATGTTTCCTTTCCTTCATGTTCTTTGGTGCTGCAGAAAATACTTGAAGGGATTGTTGAGATAGAGAGACAAGCAGTACCATAGATCAGTCATATTTCAGTAGTTCAGCTATTATACTAGCTGCCAGTGGCTCCTGAATCTGTTGGTAGAGCCTTAAAGTATATGCATGAAAGTCAAATCTCTGTAATATTGGATGTGTACATGTTCAGTTTTATTATACTAGACCACGCCAAACTATTTTTCAAAGTATTTGTATTCCATCAACGGCTTGTATGCTCCCAAGGGGTTAAATCCTTCCTGGGACTTGGTGTCAGAATTTTATACAATTGACTATCTGCAGAGCTGCAGCGGTATTTCATTGGGGTTTTAATATGCATTTCCTGGTTATTAATAAAGTTAATCATCTCGTGTTTATAGGCCACAGCTGCGGTGGTTTTTTTCCATCTCTTTCTGTTGGATTCTCTCACTTTTTATTATCTATTTGTAGAAGGTCTTTTTATATTCTGTGTACTATTATTCTGTCAGTTATATCTGACTTAAATCTTTTCTGTTCCATATCTTGTCTTTTTATTCTGTAATCATTTACTAAATTTATTTTTATTTTGACAGTGTCATAAAGATATAATTCATTTAGCATAACATTTAACCATGTTAAACAGACAATTCCATACTTTTTGCTTGCGTAACGTTGTGTGACTATCACCACACTCACTTGTAGAACATTTTAGCTCCTCCAAAGGAAGCTGGTGCCTGTCAGCCGTCACTTCCTGTTTCCTCAGAGATCACGCTAAGCCACCACACTTAAAACATACCTTATCTGCAAACTGCTCGTCACTCACTCTGGATGGCTTTTCCTATGGATTTGACTAGTGTCATTTTCTTCTCCAAGACTGCTTTTCTCCCCCAACCAACCTACTTTGAGAGTTTTAGGGTTTTTTGTCAAGTATTTCCTTTCTCTATGTTTTTGTCAAGTATTTTATATTTCCATATTACCAAAAAATACAACTATATGCATGAAGTTTTATATGATGCCATTTTAAATCAGACAAGAGAATAAATAATAGAAAAACATACGCAATTATGCTATCTTTTGTAGACACAGTTGTCCCTCAATATATGCAGGTGATGTGCTCCTGGACTTTCTGTGGCTATGAAATCAATAAGTGCCTATATAAAATGATACAGTGTTTGCATAGAACCAACACACATTCTCTCACTTATTTTAAACCGTCTCTGGATTGGTTAAAATACCTTATATTATTTAAATTTTTATTGTATTATTTAGTCTTTACATGCTCTATAAGGATATCATTATTTTAATATATTTACTTTTTCTATTTGTGTATGTTTGCAATACACACTAGTTATCCTCATTTTGAGGAATTGGTACATGTCTATGTCATATCTTGATTTTAATTCCTTCATCCCCCATTCTCCTTTCCTCCAATCCCTCAAGTCCCTTCCCCATCTCCACAAGGTCTGCCTCTCTGTATGCTAACATTTCTCATGTTTTATTTTTTATTTTTATTTATATTTATGTATTTGTTTACTAGGATTTTCTTACAAGAGAGCCACGTGATATTTAACTTTCTGTGTTTGACTTATTTCACTTACCATTGTGGTCTCATGTGCCATAGATTAGATTGCACAGTAAGTAATTTAAGTCTTCTTTACAACTGAATAATATTCCACTGTGTACTCATACTACATTTTCTTTGTCTGGTGGTGGGCATCTAGGCTGTCTCTCAAGCTTAGCTTCTTTGAATCATTGCCTCTATAAACACAGGTATGCATGTGTTACAGTATGTCTTTAATTCTTTGGGAAATATGTCCAGGAAAGAAATAGTGGGGTCAAGTGAAATTTCTACGTTCAATTTTAGGAGAAAACTCTACACTGATTTCCCTAGCAGCTATACTAGCTTACAGTCCCATCAACAAAATGGAGAAGCATTCCTTTTTCTTCTGACATCTTTGCCAGCATGTGTTGCTGTTGTTGTGTGTACGTGTATGTCTTCTTCATGATAGCCATTTTAACTGAAGTAAGAAAGCATCTCAGACTGATTTTAACTTGCATATCTGTAGTGGTTAAAGATAAAGAATACTTTTAGGTATTGATAAGCCACATGTACATCTTTTGAGAAGTGTGTATTCATTTCACCTGACCATTTTTGGTTAAGTCATTTACTTATGGGGGGTTAATGTTTTTAAATTCTCCATATATTACTGACATTCGTCCCCTATCAAAGTAGAAGCAGGAAGATATCTTCCAATTCTGTAGGCTTGCTATTCATTCTGTTGAGTGTTCACTTTTTTGTGCAGAAAATTTTAATTTGATGTTGACTTTGCTATACAGAAACTTTTTAATTTGATGCTATCTCATTTGCTGATTCTTATATTCTTAGAACTTTGCTCAGGAACTCCCTGCCTATGTTTCTGGCTTCAAATGTTTCTCTTGCAATATTTTCTAGGAGTTTTGAAATTTGCTTTCACATCTATGTATTTGTTTCACTTTGATTTACTTTTAGTACAGGAGAAAAGCTATAAATCTAGGTTCGTTTTCGTCTGTAGATAATCAATTTACTTAGTACCATTTGTTAAAGAGGTTTTTTTCACCAGTACATGTTTTCGGACTCTGTCAAAAATCAGATAACTGAAAGGATGCAGCATTGTTTCTGTGTCTTCTACTTGGTTTAGTCTACTTTTCTACTTTTGTGTTGTTTTGTTACTGTACCCTTGTAGCCTAATTTGAAATTTAAAGTTGTGTTACTCCACGTTAGTCTTTTTGTTCAGGATTATTTTGCTTATTAGGTTTCTCTTCTGTTTCCATTTAATGTGAGGAATTTATTTTTTGTAATGATTGTTGATATTTCAGTAAGGATTGTAATAAATCCATATATCACTTTTTCTAATAGTCTTTTCAATCTCTCTTCAGAGTTGTGTAATTTTTACTAGTTAGATATTTCACCTTGTGCATTAGATTGATTCCCAAGATTTAAATTTTTCAAAAATGTTGTGACTAGATTGCTTTCCTGATTTCTTTTTTAGCAGTTTCATTATTGGTGTGTAGGGACATTATTGATTTTGGTGTGTTGATTTTATATCCTGCCACTTTGCTGAGTATTTATCAGCACCAACAGCCTTCTGGTGGAGTTACTTGGAGTATTTTATATAAAACATCATATCAACTGCAAATAGGGACAATTTGACTTCATTACTTTTCATTTCTTTTTCTTGCCTGATTGCTGTGGTTAAAGTTTCAAGTACTATATTGAAGAAGAGTGGTGTTGGTAGATTCTTGTGTCCTGTTCTTGAGTTTTGAGGTAACATTTTCAGTTTTCTCTCATTCAGTACAATGTTGGCTGTGTGTTTGTCACATAGAGGTTTTATCAGTTCAGAGTAAGGTCCTTCTATAGCAATTTTCATCAAGGTTTTTATGATTAAAGAATGTTGGATTTATCACAGGATATTTTTAGCATTTATTGAAACGATTATATGATTTTTATCCTTGATTATATTTTATGTGGTCTATTGCATTTACTGATTTACACATATTGAAAAATCCTTGAATCCCTGGGATAAGATCAACTTCATCATGGTATATGAGCTTTTGAATTAGTTGTTGAATTCTTTTTGTAAGTATCTTATAAGGACTTTTGCACTTACAATCATCAAGAGTAACAAAGTGTAGCTTTCTTTTTGTTGTTGGTGAGTCCCTATAAAGTTTCAGTATTAGAGTAATTGTGGCTTCATACAATGTTACTGGAAGCATCTTTTCCTCTTCAATTAAATAGAAATTTTGAAGTATGTTGGTAATAGATCTCTGAAGTTCTAGTAAATTTAAGCAGTAAATTCATCAACGACTGGGCTCTTCAGAGTTGCTGGAATTATTACTACACAAATTTCATTGCTGTTATTGGTCTGTTAAGGATTTTTATATGTTGGCTCAATTTTGGTAAGTCATACATGTCTATAAATTTACACATTTATTCCAGATTCTTTAATTTAATGAAACTTATGTTTTAAAAATAGTTCCTTGTAATCCTTTGAATCCAGTGGTACTTGCTGTAATTTCAACATTTTCACTTCTGATTATAATATAGTGGGTCTTTCTTTTAAAGGGTTAAATTAATTTTATCTTTTCAAGGCACCAACTCTTTGATACACTGATACATTGATTTTTGTCCCAGTTTCATTAATTTCTACTCTGATCTTTAAAATCTGATTTGCTTTTCCAATGTAGCCACTCACAGCTCTAAATGTCCCTTTTTGGACTTCTTTTATTGGGTCCCACACATTTTAATATTTGAATTGTCAGTTGATTTTAAAATTTTTTCAGTTTCTTTCCTAATTTTATGTTCAGAGGGATATTATTCAATTTTCATATATTTGTGTCATTTCTGTGGTTTCTTTTCCTATTGATTTCTGTTTTCATTAGATTATGATCTGATAGACTACAAGAGATTATTTTAATTATTTTTTATTTATTCAGATATGCTTTAAGATGGTCTGTTTTGAAGAACATTCTCTGAGCTGCTAAGAAGAATGTGTATTTAGTTGGAGGAAACACTCTGTAGATGTCTGTTAAATACATTTGCCCTACTATGTTTTACCTTTGATTTGTGCATGTGTGTATGTGCGTGCGTGCGTGTGTGTGTGTGTGTGTGTGTGTGTGTGTGTGCTCTGTGTCTAATTGAATTTTCCATTGGTAGTAATAGTGGAGTATTAAAGTCTCCCACTTGTGGCTGTATTGATATATGTCCATCTTTTATGTCACATAGCTTCTGTTTTATGGCATTGACATTCAGTACATATATGTTAGTTCTTTTTCAGGAGTTGCGCCCGTTACCAATATGTGGTGACCTCTTTTGTCTCTTCTGACCAGCTTTTCTTTGAAGTCAACTTTATCAGAAATTAGAATAACTATACCTGCTTGCTTTCAGGCTCTGGTTGCATGGAATATTATTTTTTATCTTTTTGTTTTCAGTCTGTGTGGATTTTTATAGGTGAGATGTGTCTCTTGCAAGCAAAGTATAGCTGGGTTTTGATTTTGATTCAATCCACCGATCTGTATCCTTGATTGGAGAGTTAAGACCATTTACATTGAGTACTATCATTATCATTATCATTATTATTATTATTATTACTACTACTATTGGTACTGGGGACCAACTCAGAGCCTTTGCTCTAAACTACACTGCCAGATA
Organism: Ctenodactylus gundi; assembly: GCA_004027205.1. NCBI lineage: Eukaryota > Metazoa > Chordata > Mammalia > Rodentia > Ctenodactylidae > Ctenodactylus > Ctenodactylus gundi. The sequence goes on along the minus strand of PVKB01000733.1, from coordinate 299,237 downwards.
TCGTTTTATTACTTAAGACGGAGTCTTGTTAAGTCATTAAGTTGCCCAGGCTGGGCTTGAACTTGGAATTCTCCTGCCTTTGCCTCTCAAATTGCAGGGATTTTAGGCCTGTACCATCAGGCCTAGCCAAATGCTGTTGCTTAAAGTTGTTATTGATCCCTGCCATTATATTGTTTTCTCGGTGGTTGATAGATATTTATTTTTGTTTTGTTTAATTATTCTCTTAGTGAGGTTTGAGTTTTTCTTTATGCTGTTGTTGATCTCTTTGTTTGGGATTCAGTTGAGTATTTTCTTCAATGCTGTTTTGATGGTTATACTTTTTAAAAAATTTGTATTTATCATGATAGGTCTTTATTTCTTCATCAATTTTGAAGGGCAATTTTGCAGGATATGGTGACCGGAATTGCAAGTCTTTTAGTTCAGGGCTTGAAAACTTCATTCAAAGCTCTCCTGGCCTTTAAGGTTTGTGTTGAGAAATCTCCTTTTATTCTAGTGGATTTGTTTTTATAGGTTATTCGGCATGTTTCTCTTAGAGGTTTTAGTTTTCTCTCTTCTAAATTTATGGGATTTGACTGTGACATGTCATGGAGGGATTCTTTTCCAGTCATGTGTATTTGTGGTTCTAAACACACTATTTACCTGACCATTCATCTCACTCCCTAGGTTTGGAAATTTTTCTGCAATAATTTAAAGTGAGTAAATTTTTAGACAATTAACCTGTGTCCTTATCCCTTTATTAACACCAATAATCCTTAAGTTTGTTCTTTTAGGGTCATTTAGAAACTCTTGAATTATATTTTGGTTGTTTTTAGTCTTATTAGTAAATGTTGTGTGTACTGCATCAGACCAGTTCTCAAATTCTCATATTCTGTCTCCTGACTGACTTTGCCTACTTTGCCAAAACCACCAAATGAGTTTTTCATTTCCAGGATTTTTTTCTTGGTTCCTTTTCATAATCTCTAAATTTTTTAGTAGTCTTTTGTGTCCTGTATTGTCTTTCTTAATGTATTCAGCTGCACTTTTTTGTCTTCTTTAAGTTTACTGATCATCTTAGTAACTAATCCAGCTATTTATTCACGCCATCATTAAGTTGGTTGGTCATCTTAATAATTGGTTCATTTAGGTGTTTATTTGTCTCTTCTTTGATTTTTTTTTCAATATCTTCACTATTTGTTCTTTGAAATCTTTGTCTGGAAATTCGTCTACTTCAGTGTCTGTGAGATCCATTTTTGGAGTTACAAATTTTTGGAGGCATCTTGGTGCCTTGTTTTTCTTTTCATGGTGTTTTGTTGAGTATTACTGACCCCTTGAAATAGAAAGCTCTAGCACTGTAGTAGAGATCTCTTTAGTAAATGGATTTCTCTCTGTGATGTGCCCTGGCTTTGTGTGTGACTCAGCGCGCAGATGTCTGTTCCACCTGTTCGAAGGATTAGGGTTGATCACGATCTCTATCATCGTCTTTTGAGGAGAAATAGCTACTAATAATATCAATATCCAAAGAATGAGTCATATATCACCTTGTCATTTAAAATCTGTTAAAAAGTTTTCAACTCATTTTATAGCCCAAGAAGACAAAGGAAGAGTAACAATGAAGGATACACCAGGAAATAGTAGAAGGAAAATGGTGTGTGTGTGTG